>JAQPZY010001420.1:0-497500 GCA_029931535.1 Margaritifera margaritifera
AGAAAAGAATGACAAAGCAAGATAGAAGCATTATTGTACTAAGCGGTAATTTACTAGGGAATTATTGGAAGCCATTTTACATCTCTGTTGGTACTTTTCACCTTGTGCATCTTTTTCCACTGCTTATTTCCCCATTGAGGCTGCTGGAAAAGAAATCTGTTATTGTACTCCAATGCTTGTGTTGTTTCAGGATTATTCCATTCAACAGACAGGAAGAAATATACATGAAGATGGGGCCCGATCTACATGCAAAAGCCTTCTGACATTGAAAAGGTAAAGTAAGGTGTCCGTCCTGTCTTTAGATTTATTAAATGAAAGTAAACGTCCTGTGTCACTTTGGACAAATTCAGAAAAGAATGACAAAATGTCGTCACAAAAGCAAGATAAAAGCAATATTGTACTAAGCGGTAATTTACTAGTTAATTATTGGAAACCATTTTACATCTCTGTTGGTGATTTTCACCTTGTGCATCTTTTTCCACTGCTGATTTCCCCATGGAGGTCCCTGGAAAAAATATCTGTTATTGTACTCCAACGCTTGTGTTGTTTCAGGATTATTCCATCCCACGGACAGGAAGAAATATACATGAAGATGGGGCACAATGTACATGCAAAAGCCTTCTGACATTGAAAAGGTAAAGTAACCCTTAACAAAATGAAATGCATTGAAATGCCATTGTACTTCCATTTAAATTCTTGCTATTGAAAATCCATTGATTCACCATTATTTGGCTCAGATTTGTGCGTGTAACAAAGAATGCAGAAAACCATTGAAATTCCCATTAGAAAACCATTGAAAACTCCATTAAAAAAGCATTGAAAAACCATTGATTTGAGGCGAAATATGCTAATGAGATGTACCATTTATTGGATGTAACAAAAATGGTAAAAAATTGGAAAATCATTTGTTAGTAAAAAAACACTCAAAGAATATTTAAATGATGTCATAACAATGGAACAAAACATGGAATATAAATGGTTGGAGTGGCCAATGTGTAAATAATGATTTACATATTTAATGATGTCAAAAAAATGGTTAAAAAATGGCAGTCAATGGGCTGCAATGGCAATGTAAAGACTATAATTAACTGCAGCGATCTGATTCAATGAATACATTTTAACAGCAGAAAAATTAACAGACTATACATTTTTGAAAAAAATTGCATTCAACAACACAAGTATGAAATCCTTGAAATTCAAAACAAATCAAGTGTTAGTTTTTTAATATATTGTAACCCATGGATAGATAACAACAAAATGTATACCATGTACAGCATAATCAGCTTTAATACAATCTTGCAAATTAATTTTATCACAAATGCTTCAGTGTAAAATGAAATCATTTAAACTGAATTATGATTTGCCAAATTTATATCTATAATTAGTGCATTAATAAAAGGATCATATTGTTTCCTAATCTGATGAGTACATTAAGAATCTACTTGTAATTAGACTATCAGCACGGAGTCAACAGCGCATTAACGGCAAACCTTGTACAAGAAAAGAAATGTTGCTTGATTGTCTATCACAATTTGGAGAAAACTGTAAATTTTTAGCAGATTCGTGACACGTATAACATTCTATTTATAGAACTCCCAGACTTCTAATTTTCAAAGCATAATTTTCCTTTTAGCAGTATATATGATTCTTAGTTTTTATTTTGTCCTCTAAATCTAGGAAATACAAATTATGTGCTGTACATTTTCTGTAGTACGAGCTCTCTATAGGATTTTGAATCTAAAGTTGGGATCTAAGCTACATTTCTAAAATGAACACATAAATGAAGAAAACGTTTTATCAAATTTGGGAAAATGATCAAGTGTCCATAATCACAAAGAGGAGACCCTCGAAGTAGGCCAGCGCATCCAGACTCTCACTACAGACAGCTCAGACGATGTATAGCTTCTCAATTTAAACTTTTGAAAGTTTAGGCTTTTGAGTATGTCTTGCATTTCCAATTTTATATTTGGTATTTAGGGACCGACCATTTATGGGGGTGCATGGGGTGGGGA
This sequence comes from Margaritifera margaritifera, assembly GCA_029931535.1. NCBI lineage: Eukaryota > Metazoa > Mollusca > Bivalvia > Unionida > Margaritiferidae > Margaritifera > Margaritifera margaritifera. The sequence goes on from JAQPZY010001420.1 coordinate 2,013, forward strand.
ATGGATTTTTGGATGAAACAAATTCCAGCTCTCAAATACCTTGAATAAAATTCTCTTGCTCCGATTCATAGCAACTAGAAAGAAAAATCCTATTATATCCATTATATTAGTTGAAAATAATAAATTCTCTTGAGATACAAGAAAATCTCTAGGCTCGAAAGAGAATTCCAAGTCCCCCCCCCCCCAAAAAAAAATAGTTGGACCTTTATCTGTACAGGTTTACTATATTTGTATGGGAAATTATGAACGACTGACAAGTATTTTCTTTCTGGGGGGTGGGGGGAATACGGAATGCTGAACAAGAATGTTTAAAACTATAAATTAATAATAAAAATAGTACCACTACTAAGAATAATAATAATAAATTAAGTACTTACTACCTGAAAAAAGACCCCGGCTAGGGTTGATCAATCATCTGTTCCAATCCCTCTGCGTCTAGCAGAGAAGTTATAAATATAACAGATACCTGTGTGCTATCACGTTCACTTGGCCAAATCATGCGGGAAATTTGGTAAACTGTTATACTGGAAGAAAACTACAAAGTGGGTACTCTCCACGGAATACACTTTCGAAACCAGTTGTGATTTGACCGTCTTCAGTAAACATTGTAAGCAGTTGTCATACTGGAAGAAAACTACAAAATGGGAACTATCCATGGAGCACACTTTCGAAACCAGTTGTGATTTGACCGACTTCGGTAAACATTTAAAACTGTTATCATACTGAAAGAAAACTACAAAGCGGAAACTCTCCATGGAACACACTTTCAAAGCCAGTCGTGATTCGACAGCCATCTTCGAAGTTTGAGTTTGCCTCTAATCCTGTAAATCAGCCAATCAAAGAAGCGCCAGCATCCCTACTCTCTCATGTACATGTTGATCACGTGATATAAAACTGTTTTCGTCCTTGCGTACTACAGTGAATTAGGTCAAGTCAGCTGCTGGGCAAATTCACATTAGACAACCGCGCATCAGTTGAAAACTTTTTCTTTAGAAAAACAAATCAACAAACAACTCAAATGGAACCAAGGAACAAAAAACGACGCAGACCGTATTTAAAAACAAAAGCACATGGCGTCAGTATATATTAGTTTCTGTGACTTATGTAGACCTAATTTAAGTGTATAAGGTCCATATATGCATGGGCCCATTTGATGATGCCAATTTTTTAAAAACTTGTTCAAACACCCACACACAACGGTAGTTTACCCATGGGCCAACAATAATTATATAGCTGACGTTATACTAAACCTGGGGTATTATACATATGAAATCTGAAATGCTGATTATTTGCCTAGGAAAAAGCATGATTACTGACCAGTAATGGTCTGATCAAAGGTATTCTGTAGTCCAAACCTACATAATTAATTGTCAATCAATGATCAATGGTGACCTAATGAGTGATACAAGTTATCATCTACTGGCACAGGTGTGAATAAAATCCATGTTAAGCCAAGTTTACCTTGATTGATGCCCTTTGACACTTGTATACACTTTGATAATGCATTTTAGTATTTACTCAAAGTTCAATAATATTTGTGTTGTTTCAACATATATATTCTGCTCTTAAACATGTAAAATGTCTGCAATTAGTAGAATGTATAAGCAAATTATATGTATATCAGCTATATACATGTATTTATAGTCATCAGAATAACTTTGTGTTCCAATCTCCATGGAAAGACAGTTGAAACATGGAGTTTTGAATGGTAAATCAAAATGGTCTGCTAAAAATGATTCAACAATTCATTCAACTCAACTGAATTTTTATTAAGGGATATCTAACTCTTCAATGGCCTTAGAAAAGAAATGGAAGTTCAATGGGATTTAAATGGAACTTCTTGTAAAACAAGACCATTGAAACATCATGGCTAAAATTAAATGGAATTCCAATGGTAGCTAAATGTCATTTTTTTGAAAAAAATGGAGTTTCAATGTTGCTCAGAAAAATGGTAATCAGAAATTTGTAGCCAGAAAAATGGGATATCAATGGATTTTTTACATTTTAATGGTCTTTCAATGCACTTTAAATGGTAAAACAATGGAAAATGACCATTTCATTTTGATAAGGGAAGGTGTCCATCCTATCTTTAGTTTTATTAAATGCAAGTAAACGTCCTGTGTCACTTTGGACAAATTCAGAAAAGGATGACAAAATGTCATCACAAAAGCAAGATAAAAGCAATATTGTACTAAGCTGTAATTTACTAGGGAATTATTGGAAGCCATTTTACATCTCTTTTGGTGGTTTTCACCTTGTGCATCTTTTTCCACTGATGATTTCCCCATGGAGGCCCATGGAAAACAAATCTGTTATTGTACTCCAATCCTTGTGTTGTTTCAGGATTATTCCATTTAAGGGACAGGAAGAAATATACATCAAGATGGGGCCCGATCTACATGCAAAAGCCTTCTGGCATTGAAAAGGTAAAGTAAGGTGTCCGTCCTATCTTTAGATTTATTAAATGAAAGTAAACGTCCTGTGTCTCTTTGGACAAATCCAAAAAAAAATGACAAAATGTCGTCACAAAAGCAAGATAAAAGCAATATTGTACTAAGCGGCAATTTACTAGGGAATTATTTGAAACCATTTTCCATCTCTGTTGGTGGTTTTCAACTTGTGCATCTTTTTCCACTGCTGATTTCCCAATGGAGGCCTCTGGAAAGAAAATCTGTTATTGTACTCCAATGCTTGTGTTGTTTCAGGATTATTCCATTCCACGGACAGGAATAAATATACATGAAGATGGGGCCCAATCTACATGCAAAAGCCTTCTGACATTGAAAAGGTAAAGTAAGGTGTCCATCGTATCTTTGGTTTTATTTAATGAAAGTAAATGTCCTGTGTTACTTTGGACAAATTCAGAAAAGGATGAGAAAATATCGTCACAAAAGCAAGATAGAAGCAATATTGTACTAAGCGGTAATTTACTAGGGAATTATTGGAAACCATTTTACATCTCTGTTGGTGCTTTTCACCTTGTGCATCTTTTTCCACTGCTGATTTCCCCATGGAGGCCCCTGGAAAAAAATCTGTTATTGTACTCCAATGCTTGTGTTTTTTCAGGATTACTCCATTCCACGGACAGGAAGAAATATACATGAAGATGGGCCGCAATCTACATGCAAAAGCCTTCTGACATTGAAAAGGTAAAGTAAGGTGTCCATCGTATCTTTGGTTTTATTTAATGAAAGTAAATGTCCTGTGTGACTTTGGACAAATTCAGAAAAGGATGACAAAATATCGTCACAAAAGCAAGATAGAAGCAATATTGTACTAAGCTGTAATATACGAGGGAATTATTGGAAACCATTTTACATCTCTGTTGGTGCTTTTCACCTTGTGCATCTTTTTCCACTGCTGATTTCCCCATGTACGCCCATGGAAAAAAATCTGTTATTGTACTCCAATGCTTGTGTTGTTTCAGGATTATTCCATTCCACGGACTGGAAGAAATATACATGAAGATGCAGCCGGATCTACATGCAAAAGCCTTCTGACATTGAATAGTTAAAGTAAGGTCTCCATCCTATCTTTAGTTTTATTAAATGAAAGTAAACGTCCTGTGTCACTTTGGACAAATTCAGAAAAGGATGACAAATTGTCGTTCCAAAGGAAGATAGAAGCAATATTGTACTGAGCGGTAATTTACTAGGGAATTATTGGAAACCATTTTACATCTCTGTTGGTTGTTTTCACCTTGTGCATCTTTTTCCACTGCTGATTTCCCAATGGAGGCCCCTGGAAAACAAATCTGTTATTGTGCTCCAATGCTTCTGTTGTTTCAGGATTATTCCATTCCACGGACAGGAAGAAATATACATGAAGATGGGGCCCAATCTACGTGCAAAAGCCTTCTGACATTGAAAAGGTAAAGTACGGTGTCCATCGTATCTTTGGTTTTAGTTAATGAAAGTAAATGTCCTGTGTGACTTTGGACAAATTCAGAAAAGGATGAGAAAATATCGTCACAAAAGCAAGATAGAAGCATTATTGTACTAAGCGGTAATTTACTAGGGAATTATTGGAAGCCATTTTACATCTTTGTTGGTACTTTTCACCTTGTGCATCTTTTTCCACTGCTTATTTCCCCATTGAGGCTGCTGGAAAAGAAATCTGTTATTGTACTCCAATGCTTGTGTTGTTTCAGGATTATTCCATTCAACGGACAGGAAGAAATATACATGAAGATGGGGCCCGATCTACATGCAAAAGCCTTCTGACATTGAAAAGGTAAAGTAAGGTGTCCGTCCTGTCTTTAGATTTATTAAATGAAAGTAAACGTCCTGTGTTACTTTGGACAAATTCAGAAAAGAATGACAAAATGTCGTCACAAAAGCAAGATAAAAGCAATATTGTACTAAGCGGTAATTTACTAGTTAATTATTGGAAACCATTTTACATCTCTGTTGGTGCTTTTCACCTTGTGCATCTTTTTCCACTGCTGATTTCCCCATGGAGGTCCCTGGAAAAAATATCTGTTATTGTACTCCAATGCTTGTGTTGTTTCAGGATTATTCCATCCCACGGACAGGAAGAAATATACATGAAGATGGGGCACAATGTACATGCAAAAGCCTTCTGACATTGAAAAGGTAAAGTAACCCTTAACAAAATGAAATGCATTGAAATGCCATTGTACTTCCATTTAAATTCTTGCTATTGAAAATCCATTGATTCACCATTATTTGGCTCAGATTTGTGCGTGTAACAAAGAATGCAGAAAACCATTGAAATTCCATTAGAAAACCATTGAAACTCCATTAAAAAAGCATTGAAAAACCATTGATTTGAGGCGAAATATGCTAATGAGATGTACCATTTATTGGATGTCACAAAAATGGTAAACAATGGGAAAATCATTGGATAGAAAAAAACACTCAAAGAATATTTAAATGATGTCATAACAATGGAACAAAACATGGAATATAAATGGTTGGAGTGGCCAATGTGTAAATAATGATTTACATATTTAATGATGTCAAAAAAATGGTTAAAAAATGGCAGTCAATGGGCTGCAATGGCAATGTAAAGACTATAATTAACTGCAGCGATCTGATTCAATGAATACATTTTAACAGCAGAAAAATTAACAGACTATACATTTTTGAAAAAAATTGCATTCAACAACACAAGTATGAAATCCTTGAAATTCAAAACAAATCAAGTGTTAGTTTTTAATATATTGTAACCCATGGATAGATAACAACAAAATGTATACCATGTACAGCATAATCAGCTTTAATACAATCTTGCAAATTAATTTTATCACAAATGCTTCAGTGTAAAATGAAATTATTTAAACTGAATTATGATTTGCCAAATTTATATCTATAATTAGTGCATTAATAAAAGGATCATATTGTTTCTAATCTGATGAGTACATTAAGAATCTACTTGTAATTAGACTATCAGCACGGAGTCAACAGCGCATTAACGGCAAACCTTGTACAAGAAAAGAAATGTTGCTTGATTGTCTATCATAATTTGGAGTAATCTGTAAATTTTTAGCAGATTCGTGACACGTATAACATTCTATTTATAGAACTCCCAGACTTCTTATTTTCAAAGCATAATTTTCCTTTTAGCAGTATATATGATTCTTAGTTTTTATTTTGTCCTCTAAATCTAGGAAATACAAATTATGTGCTGTACATTTTCTGTAGTACGAGCTCTCTATAGGATTTTGAATCTAAAGTTGGGATCTAAGCAACATTTCTAAAATGAACACATAAATGAAGAAAACGTTTTATCAAATTTGGGAAAATGATCAAGTGTCCATAATCACAAAGAGGAGACCCTCGAAGTAGGCCAGCGCATCCGGACTCTCACTACAGACAGCTCAGACGATGTATAGCTTCTCAATTTAAACTTTTGAAAGTTTAGGCTTTTGAGTATGTCTTGCATTTCCAATTTTATATTTGGTATTTAGGGACCAACCATTTATGGGGGTGCATGGGGTGGGGAATGGATTTTTGGATGAAACAAATTCCAGCTCTCAAATACCTTGAATAAAATTCTCTTGCTCCGATTCATAGCAACTAGAAAGAAAAATCCTATTATATCCATTATATTAGTTGAAAATAATAAATTCTCTTGAGATACAAGAAAATCTCTAGGCTCGAAAGAGAATTCCAAGTCCCCCCCCCCCAAAAAAAAAAAAATAGTTGGACCTTTATCTGTACAGGTTTACTATATTTGCATGGGAAATTATGAACGACTGACAAGTATTTTCTTTCTGGGGGGTGGGGGGAATATGGAATGCTGAACAAGAATGTTTAAAACTATAAATTAATAATAAAAATAGTACCACTACTAAGAATAATAATAATAAATTAAGTACTTACTACCTGAAAAAAGACCCACCCAACCTTGGCCCCGGCTAGGGTTGATCAATCATCTGTTCCAATCCCTCTGCGTCTAGCAGAGAAGTTATAAATATAACAGATACCTGTGTGCTATCACGTTCACTTGGCCAAATCATGCGGGAAATTTGGTAAACTGTTATACTGGAAGAAAACTACAAAGTGGGTACTCTCCACGGAATACACTTTCGAAACCAGTTGTGATTTGACCGTCTTCAGTAAACATTGTAAGCAGTTGTCATACTGGAAGAAAACTACAAAATGGGAACTATCCATGGAGCACACTTTCGAAACCAGTTGTGATTTGACCGACTTCGGTAAACATTTAAAACTGTTATCATACTGAAAGAAAACTACAAAGCGGGAACTCTCCATGGAACACACTTTCAAAGCCAGTCGTGATTCGACCGCCATCTTCGAAGTTTGAGTTTGCCTCTAATCCTGTAAATCAGCCAATCAAAGAAGCGCCAGCATCCCTACTCTCTCATGTACATGTTGATCACGTGATATAAAACTGTTTTTGTCCTTGCGTACTACAGTGAATTAGGTCAAGTCAGCTGCTGGGCAAATTCACATTAGACAACCGCACATCAGTTGAAAACTTTTTCTTTAGAAAAACAAATCAACAAACAACTCAAATGGAACCAAGGAACAAAAAACGACGTGGACCGTATTTAAAAACAAAAGCACATGGCGTCAGTATATATTAGTTTCTGTGACTTATGTAGACCTAATTTAAGTGTATAAGGTCCATATATGCATGGGCCCATTTGACGATGCCAATTTTTTAAAAACTTGTTCAAACACCCACACACAACGGTAGTTTACCCATGGGCCAACAATAATTATATAGCTGACGTTATACTAAACCTGGGGTATTATACATATGGAATCTGAAATGCTGATTATTTGCCTAGGAAAAAGCATGATTACTGACCAGTAATGGTATGATCAAAGGTATTCTGTAGTCCAAACCTACATAATTAATTGTCAATCAATGATCAATGGTGACCTAATGAGTGATACAAGTTATCATCTACTGGCACAGGTGTGAATAAAATCCATGTTAAGCCAAGTTTACCTTGATTGATGCCCTTTGACACTTGTATACACTTTGATAATGCATTTTAGTATTTACTCAAAGTTCAATAATATTTGTGTTGTTTCAACATATATATTCTGCTCTTAAACATGTAAAATGTCTGCAATTAGTAGAATGTATAAGCAAATTATATGTATATCAGCTATATACATGTATTTATAGTCATCAGAATAACTTTGTGTTCCAATCTCCATGGAAAGACAGTTGAAACATGGAGTTTTCAATGGTAAATCAAAATGGTCTACTAAAAGTTATTCAACAATTCATTCAACTCAACTGAATTTTTATTAAGGGATATCTAACTCTTCAATGGCCTTAGAAAAGAAATGGAAGTTCAATGGGATTTAAATGGAACTTCTTGTAAAACAAGACCATTGAAACATCATGGCTAAAATTAAATGGAATTCCAATGGTAGCTAAATGTCATTTTTTTGAAAAAATGGAGTTTCAATGTTGCTCAGAAAAATGGTAATCAGAAATTTGTAGCCAGAAAAATGGGATATCAATGGATTTTTTACATTTTAATGGTCTTTCAATGCACTTTAAATGGTAAAACAATGGAAAATGACCATTTCTTTTTGATAAGGGAAGGTGTCCATCCTATCTTTAGTTTTATTAAATGCAAGTAAACGTCCTGTGTCACTTTGGAGAAAATCAGAAAAGGATGACAAAATGTCATCACAAAAGCAAGATAAAAGCAATATTGTACTAAGCTGTAATTTACTAGGGAATTATTGGAAGCCATTTTACATCTCTTTTGGTGGTTTTCACCTTGTGCATCTTTTTCCACTGATGATTTCCCCATGGAGGCCCATGGAAAACAAATCTGTTATTGTACTCCAATGCTTGTGTTGTTTCAGGATTATTCCATTTAAGGGACAGGAAGAAATATACATCAAGATGGGGCCCGATCTACATGCAAAAGCCTTCTGGCATTGAAAAGGTAAAGTAAGGTGTCCGTCCTATCTTTAGATTTATTAAATGAAAGTAAACGTCCTGTGTCTCTTTGGACAAATTAAAAAAAAAATGACAAAATGTCGTCACAAAAACAAGATAAAAGCAATATTGTACTAAGCGGCAATTTACTAGGGAATTATTTGAAACCATTTTCCATCTCTGTTGGTGGTTTTCAACTTGTGCATCTTTTTCCACTGCTGATTTCCCAATGGAGGCCTCTGGAAAGAAAATCTGTTATTGTACTCCAATGCTTGTGTTGTTTCAGGATTATTCCATTCCACGGACAGGAAGAAATATACATGAAGATGGGGCCCAATCTACATGCAAAAGCCTTCTGACATTGAAAAGGTAAAGTAAGGTGTCCATCCTATCTTTGGTTTTATTTAATGAAAGTAAATGTCCTGTGTTGCTTTGGACAAATTCAGAAAAGGATGAGAAAATATCGTCACAAAAGCAAGATAGAAGCAATATTGTACTAAGCGGTAATTTACTAGGGAATTATTGGAAACCATTTTACATCTCTGTTGGTGCTTTTCACCTTGTGCATCTTTTTCCACTGCTGATTTCCCCATGGAGGCCCCTGGAAAAAAAGTCTGTTATTGTACTCCAATGCTTGTGTTTTTTCAGGATTACTTCATTCCACGGACAGGAAGAAATATACATGAAGATGGGGCCCAATCTACATGCAAAAGCCTTCTGAGATTGAAAAGGTAAAGTAAGGTGTCCATCGTATCTTTGGTTTTATTTAATGAAAGTAAATGTCCTGTGTGACTTTGGACAAATTCAGAAAAGGATGACAAAATATCGTCACAAAAGCAAGATAGAAGCAATATTGTACTAAGCTGTAATATACGAGGGAATTATTGGAAACCATTTTACATCTCTGTTGGTGCTTTTCACCTTGTGCATCTTTTTCCACTGCTGATTTCCCCATGTACGCCCATGGAAAAAAATCTGTTATTGTACTCCAATGCTTGTGTTGTTTCAGGATTATTCCATTCCACGGACTGGAAGAAATATACATGAAGATGCAGCCGGATCTACATGCAAAAGCCTTCTGACATTGAATAGTTAAAGTAAGGTCTCCATCCTATCTTTAGTTTTATTAAATGAAAGTAAACGTCCTGTGTCACTTTGGACAAATTCAGAAAAGGATGACAAATTGTCGTTCCAAAGGAAGATAGAAGCAATATTGTACTGAGCGGTAATTTACTAGGGAATTATTGGAAACCATTTTACATCTCTGTTGGTTGTTTTCACCTTGTGCATCTTTTTCCACTGCTGATTTCCCAATGGAGGCCCCTGGAAAACAAATCTGTTATTGTGCTCCAATGCTTCTGTTGTTTCAGGATTATTCCATTCCACGGACAGGAAGAAATATACATGAAGATGGGGCCCAATCTACGTGCAAAAGCCTTCTGACATTGAAAAGGTAAAGTACGGTGTCCATCGTATCTTTGGTTTTAGTTAATGAAAGTAAATGTCCTGTGTGACTTTGGACAAATTCAGAAAAGGATGAGAAAATATCGTCACAAAAGCAAGATAGAAGCATTATTGTACTAAGCGGTAATTTACTAGGGAATTATTGGAAGCCATTTTACATCTTTGTTGGTACTTTTCACCTTGTGCATCTTTTTCCACTGCTTATTTCCCCATTGAGGCTGCTGGAAAAGAAATCTGTTATTGTACTCCAATGCTTGTGTTGTTTCAGGATTATTCCATTCAACGGACAGGAAGAAATATACATGAAGATGGGGCCCGATCTACATGCAAAAGCCTTCTGACATTGAAAAGGTAAAGTAAGGTGTCCGTCCTGTCTTTAGATTTATTAAATGAAAGTAAACGTCCTGTGTTACTTTGGACAAATTCAGAAAAGAATGACAAAATGTCGTCACAAAAGCAAGATAAAAGCAATATTGTACTAAGCGGTAATTTACTAGTTAATTATTGGAAACCATTTTACATCTCTGTTGGTGCTTTTCACCTTGTGCATCTTTTTCCACTGCTGATTTCCCCATGGAGGTCCCTGGAAAAAATATCTGTTATTGTACTCCAATGCTTGTGTTGTTTCAGGATTATTCCATCCCACGGACAGGAAGAAATATACATGAAGATGGGGCACAATGTACATGCAAAAGCCTTCTGACATTGAAAAGGTAAAGTAACCCTTAACAAAATGAAATGCATTGAAATGCCATTGTACTTCCATTTAAATTCTTGCTATTGAAAATCCATCGATTCACCATTATTTGGCTCAGATTTGTGTGTGTAACAAAGAATGCAGAAAACCATTGAAATTCCATTAGAAAACCATTGAAACTCCATTAAAAAAGCATTGAAAAACCATTGATTTGAGGCGAAATATGCTAATGAGATGTACCATTTATTGGATGTCACAAAAATGGTAAACAATGGGAAAATCATTGGATAGAAAAAAACACTCAAAGAATATTTAAATGATGTCATAACAATGGAACAAAACATGGAATATAAATGGTTGGAGTGGCCAATGTGTAAATAATGATTTACATATTTAATGATGTCAAAAAAATGGTTAAAAAATGGCAGTCAATGGGCTGCAATGGCAATGTAAAGACTATAATTAACTGCAGCGATCTGATTCAATGAATACATTTTAACAGCAGAAAAATTAACAGACTATACATTTTTGAAAAAAATTGCATTCAACAACACAAGTATGAAATCCTTGAAATTCAAAACAAATCAAGTGTTAGTTTTTTAATATATTGTAACCCATGGATAGATAACAACAAAATGTATACCATGTACAGCATAATCAGCTTTAATACAATCTTGCAAATTAATTTTATCACAAATGCTTCAGTGTAAAATGAAATTATTTAAACTGAATTATGATTTGCCAAATTTATATCTATAATTAGTGCATTAATAAAAGGATCATATTGTTTCTAATCTGATGAGTACATTAAGAATCTACTTGTAATTAGACTATCAGCACGGAGTCAACAGCGCATTAACGGCAAACCTTGTACAAGAAAAGAAATGTTGCTTGATTGTCTATCATAATTTGGAGTAATCTGTAAATTTTTAGCAGATTCGTGACACGTATAACATTCTATTTATAGAACTCCCAGACTTCTTATTTTCAAAGCATAATTTTCCTTTTAGCAGTATATATGATTCTTAGTTTTTATTTTGTCCTCTAAATCTAGGAAATACAAATTATGTGCTGTACATTTTCTGTAGTACGAGCTCTCTATAGGATTTTGAATCTAAAGTTGGGATCTAAGCAACATTTCTAAAATGAACACATAAATGAAGAAAACGTTTTATCAAATTTGGGAAAATGATCAAGTGTCCATAATCACAAAGAGGAGACCCTCGAAGTAGGCCAGCGCATCCGGACTCTCACTACAGACAGCTCAGACGATGTATAGCTTCTCAATTTAAACTTTTGAAAGTTTAGGCTTTTGAGTATGTCTTGCATTTCCAATTTTATATTTGGTATTTAGGGACCAACCATTTATGGGGGTGCATGGGGTGGGGAATGGATTTTTGGATGAAACAAATTCCAGCTCTCAAATACCTTGAATAAAATTCTCTTGCTCCGATTCATAGCAACTAGAAAGAAAAATCCTATTATATCCATTATATTAGTTGAAAATAATAAATTCTCTTGAGATACAAGAAAATCTCTAGGCTCGAAAGAGAATTCCAAGTAACCCCCCCCCCCCCAAAAAAAAATAGTTGGACCTTTATCTGTACAGGTTTACTATATTTGCATGGGAAATTATGAACGACTGACAAGTATTTTCTTTCTGGGGGGTGGGGGGAATATGGAATGCTGAACAAGAATGTTTAAAACTATAAATTAATAATAAAAATAGTACCACTACTAAGAATAATAATAATAAATTAAGTACTTACTACCTGAAAAAAGACCCACCCAACCTTGGCCCCGGCTAGGGTTGATCAATCATCTGTTCCAATCCCTCTGCGTCTAGCAGAGAAGTTATAAATATAACAGATACCTGTGTGCTATCACGTTCACTTGGCCAAATCATGCGGGAAATTTGGTAAACTGTTATACTGGAAGAAAACTACAAAGTGGGTACTCTCCACGGAATACACTTTCGAAACCAGTTGTGATTTGACCGTCTTCAGTAAACATTGTAAGCAGTTGTCATACTGGAAGAAAACTACAAAATGGGAACTATCCATGGAGCACACTTTCGAAACCAGTTGTGATTTGACCGACTTCGGTAAACATTTAAAACTGTTATCATACTGAAAGAAAACTACAAAGCGGGAACTCTCCATGGAACACACTTTCAAAGCCAGTCGTGATTCGACCGCCATCTTCGAAGTTTGAGTTTGCCTCTAATCCTGTAAATCAGCCAATCAAAGAAGCGCCAGCATCCCTACTCTCTCATGTACATGTTGATCACGTGATATAAAACTGTTTTTGTCCTTGCGTACTACAGTGAATTAGGTCAAGTCAGCTGCTGGGCAAATTCACATTAGACAACCGCACATCAGTTGAAAACTTTTTCTTTAGAAAAACAAATCAACAAACAACTCAAATGGAACCAAGGAACAAAAAACGACGTGGACCGTATTTAAAAACAAAAGCACATGGCGTCAGTATATATTAGTTTCTGTGACTTATGTAGACCTAATTTAAGTGTATAAGGTCCATATATGCATGGGCCCATTTGACGATGCCAATTTTTTAAAAACTTGTTCAAACACCCACACACAACGGTAGTTTACCCATGGGCCAACAATAATTATATAGCTGACGTTATACTAAACCTGGGGTATTATACATATGGAATCTGAAATGCTGATTATTTGCCTAGGAAAAAGCATGATTACTGACCAGTAATGGTATGATCAAAGGTATTCTGTAGTCCAAACCTACATAATTAATTGTCAATCAATGATCAATGGTGACCTAATGAGTGATACAAGTTATCATCTACTGGCACAGGTGTGAATAAAATCCATGTTAAGCCAAGTTTACCTTGATTGATGCCCTTTGACACTTGTATACACTTTGATAATGCATTTTAGTATTTACTCAAAGTTCAATAATATTTGTGTTGTTTCAACATATATATTCTGCTCTTAAACATGTAAAATGTCTGCAATTAGTAGAATGTATAAGCAAATTATATGTATATCAGCTATATACATGTATTTATAGTCATCAGAATAACTTTGTGTTCCAATCTCCATGGAAAGACAGTTGAAACATGGAGTTTTCAATGGTAAATCAAAATGGTCTACTAAAAGTTATTCAACAATTCATTCAACTCAACTGAATTTTTATTAAGGGATATCTAACTCTTCAATGGCCTTAGAAAAGAAATGGAAGTTCAATGGGATTTAAATGGAACTTCTTGTAAAACAAGACCATTGAAACATCATGGCTAAAATTAAATGGAATTCCAATGGTAGCTAAATGTCATTTTTTTGAAAAAATGGAGTTTCAATGTTGCTCAGAAAAATGGTAATCAGAAATTTGTAGCCAGAAAAATGGGATATCAATGGATTTTTTACATTTTAATGGTCTTTCAATGCACTTTAAATGGTAAAACAATGGAAAATGACCATTTCTTTTTGATAAGGGAAGGTGTCCATCCTATCTTTAGTTTTATTAAATGCAAGTAAACGTCCTGTGTCACTTTGGAGAAAATCAGAAAAGGATGACAAAATGTCATCACAAAAGCAAGATAAAAGCAATATTGTACTAAGCTGTAATTTACTAGGGAATTATTGGAAGCCATTTTACATCTCTTTTGGTGGTTTTCACCTTGTGCATCTTTTTCCACTGATGATTTCCCCATGGAGGCCCATGGAAAACAAATCTGTTATTGTACTCCAATGCTTGTGTTGTTTCAGGATTATTCCATTTAAGGGACAGGAAGAAATATACATCAAGATGGGGCCCGATCTACATGCAAAAGCCTTCTGGCATTGAAAAGGTAAAGTAAGGTGTCCGTCCTATCTTTAGATTTATTAAATGAAAGTAAACGTCCTGTGTCTCTTTGGACAAATTAAAAAAAAAAATGACAAAATGTCGTCACAAAAACAAGATAAAAGCAATATTGTACTAAGCGGCAATTTACTAGGGAATTATTTGAAACCATTTTCCATCTCTGTTGGTGGTTTTCAACTTGTGCATCTTTTTCCACTGCTGATTTCCCAATGGAGGCCTCTGGAAAGAAAATCTGTTATTGTACTCCAATGCTTGTGTTGTTTCAGGATTATTCCATTCCACGGACAGGAAGAAATATACATGAAGATGGGGCCCAATCTACATGCAAAAGCCTTCTGACATTGAAAAGGTAAAGTAAGGTGTCCATCCTATCTTTGGTTTTATTTAATGAAAGTAAATGTCCTGTGTTGCTTTGGACAAATTCAGAAAAGGATGAGAAAATATCGTCACAAAAGCAAGATAGAAGCAATATTGTACTAAGCGGTAATTTACTAGGGAATTATTGGAAACCATTTTACATCTCTGTTGGTGCTTTTCACCTTGTGCATCTTTTTCCACTGCTGATTTCCCCATGGAGGCCCCTGGAAAAAAAGTCTGTTATTGTACTCCAATGCTTGTGTTTTTTCAGGATTACTTCATTCCACGGACAGGAAGAAATATACATGAAGATGGGGCCCAATCTACATGCAAAAGCCTTCTGAGATTGAAAAGGTAAAGTAAGGTGTCCATCGTATCTTTGGTTTTATTTAATGAAAGTAAATGTCCTGTGTGACTTTGGACAAATTCAGAAAAGGATGACAAAATATCGTCACAAAAGCAAGATAGAAGCAATATTGTACTAAGCTGTAATATACGAGGGAATTATTGGAAACCATTTTACATCTCTGTTGGTGCTTTTCACCTTGTGCATCTTTTTCCACTGCTGATTTCCCCATGTACGCCCATGGAAAAAAATCTGTTATTGTACTCCAATGCTTGTGTTGTTTCAGGATTATTCCATTCCACGGACTGGAAGAAATATACATGAAGATGCAGCCGGATCTACATGCAAAAGCCTTCTGACATTGAATAGTTAAAGTAAGGTCTCCATCCTATCTTTAGTTTTATTAAATGAAAGTAAACGTCCTGTGTCACTTTGGACAAATTCAGAAAAGGATGACAAATTGTCGTTCCAAAGGAAGATAGAAGCAATATTGTACTGAGCGGTAATTTACTAGGGAATTATTGGAAACCATTTTACATCTCTGTTGGTTGTTTTCACCTTGTGCATCTTTTTCCACTGCTGATTTCCCAATGGAGGCCCCTGGAAAACAAATCTGTTATTGTGCTCCAATGCTTCTGTTGTTTCAGGATTATTCCATTCCACGGACAGGAAGAAATATACATGAAGATGGGGCCCAATCTACGTGCAAAAGCCTTCTGACATTGAAAAGGTAAAGTACGGTGTCCATCGTATCTTTGGTTTTAGTTAATGAAAGTAAATGTCCTGTGTGACTTTGGACAAATTCAGAAAAGGATGAGAAAATATCGTCACAAAAGCAAGATAGAAGCATTATTGTACTAAGCGGTAATTTACTAGGGAATTATTGGAAGCCATTTTACATCTTTGTTGGTACTTTTCACCTTGTGCATCTTTTTCCACTGCTTATTTCCCCATTGAGGCTGCTGGAAAAGAAATCTGTTATTGTACTCCAATGCTTGTGTTGTTTCAGGATTATTCCATTCAACGGACAGGAAGAAATATACATGAAGATGGGGCCCGATCTACATGCAAAAGCCTTCTGACATTGAAAAGGTAAAGTAAGGTGTCCGTCCTGTCTTTAGATTTATTAAATGAAAGTAAACGTCCTGTGTTACTTTGGACAAATTCAGAAAAGAATGACAAAATGTCGTCACAAAAGCAAGATAAAAGCAATATTGTACTAAGCGGTAATTTACTAGTTAATTATTGGAAACCATTTTACATCTCTGTTGGTGCTTTTCACCTTGTGCATCTTTTTCCACTGCTGATTTCCCCATGGAGGTCCCTGGAAAAAATATCTGTTATTGTACTCCAATGCTTGTGTTGTTTCAGGATTATTCCATCCCACGGACAGGAAGAAATATACATGAAGATGGGGCACAATGTACATGCAAAAGCCTTCTGACATTGAAAAGGTAAAGTAACCCTTAACAAAATGAAATGCATTGAAATGCCATTGTACTTCCATTTAAATTCTTGCTATTGAAAATCCATTGATTCACCATTATTTGGCTCAGATTTGTGTGTGTAACAAAGAATGCAGAAAACCATTGAAATTCCATTAGAAAACCATTGAAACTCCATTAAAAAAGCATTGAAAAACCATTGATTTGAGGCGAAATATGCTAATGAGATGTACCATTTATTGGATGTCACAAAAATGGTAAACAATGGGAAAATCATTGGATAGAAAAAAACACTCAAAGAATATTTAAATGATGTCATAACAATGGAACAAAACATGGAATATAAATGGTTGGAGTGGCCAATGTGTAAATAATGATTTACATATTTAATGATGTCAAAAAAATGGTTAAAAAATGGCAGTCAATGGGCTGCAATGGCAATGTAAAGACTATAATTAACTGCAGCGATCTGATTCAATGAATACATTTTAACAGCAGAAAAATTAACAGACTATACATTTTTGAAAAAAATTGCATTCAACAACACAAGTATGAAATCCTTGAAATTCAAAACAAATCAAGTGTTAGTTTTTTAATATATTGTAACCCATGGATAGATAACAACAAAATGTATACCATGTACAGCATAATCAGCTTTAATACAATCTTGCAAATTAATTTTATCACAAATGCTTCAGTGTAAAATGAAATTATTTAAACTGAATTATGATTTGCCAAATTTATATCTATAATTAGTGCATTAATAAAAGGATCATATTGTTTCTAATCTGATGAGTACATTAAGAATCTACTTGTAATTAGACTATCAGCACGGAGTCAACAGCGCATTAACGGCAAACCTTGTACAAGAAAAGAAATGTTGCTTGATTGTCTATCATAATTTGGAGTAATCTGTAAATTTTTAGCAGATTCGTGACACGTATAACATTCTATTTATAGAACTCCCAGACTTCTTATTTTCAAAGCATAATTTTCCTTTTAGCAGTATATATGATTCTTAGTTTTTATTTTGTCCTCTAAATCTAGGAAATACAAATTATGTGCTGTACATTTTCTGTAGTACGAGCTCTCTATAGGATTTTGAATCTAAAGTTGGGATCTAAGCAACATTTCTAAAATGAACACATAAATGAAGAAAACGTTTTATCAAATTTGGGAAAATGATCAAGTGTCCATAATCACAAAGAGGAGACCCTCGAAGTAGGCCAGCGCATCCGGACTCTCACTACAGACAGCTCAGACGATGTATAGCTTCTCAATTTAAACTTTTGAAAGTTTAGGCTTTTGAGTATGTCTTGCATTTCCAATTTTATATTTGGTATTTAGGGACCAACCATTTATGGGGGTGCATGGGGTGGGGAATGGATTTTTGGATGAAACAAATTCCAGCTCTCAAATACCTTGAATAAAATTCTCTTGCTCCGATTCATAGCAACTAGAAAGAAAAATCCTATTATATCCATTATATTAGTTGAAAATAATAAATTCTCTTGAGATACAAGAAAATCTCTAGGCTCGAAAGAGAATTCCAAGTAACCCCCCCCCCAAAAAAAAATAGTTGGACCTTTATCTGTACAGGTTTACTATATTTGTATGGGAAATTATGAACGACTGACAAGTATTTTCTTTCTGGGGGGTGGGGGGAATACAGAATGCTGAACAAGAATGTTTAAAACTATAAATTAATAATAAAAATAGTACTACTACTAAGAATAATAATAATAAATTAAGTACTTACTACCTGAAAAAAGACCCACCCAACCTTGGCCCCGGCTAGGGTTGATCAATCATCTGTTCCAATCCCTCTGCGTCTAGCAGAGAAGTTATAAATATAACAGATACCTGTGTGCTATCACGTTCACTTGGCCAAATCATGCGGGAAATTTGGTAAACTGTTATACTGGAAGAAAACTACAAAGTGGGTACTCTCCACGGAATACACTTTCGAAACCAGTTGTGATTTGACCGTCTTCAGTAAACATTGTAAGCAGTTGTCATACTGGAAGAAAACTACAAAATGGGAACTATCCATGGAGCACACTTTCGAAACCAGTTGTGATTTGACCGACTTCGGTAAACATTTAAAACTGTTATCATACTGAAAGAAAACTACAAAGCGGGAACTCTCCATGGAACACACTTTCAAAGCCAGTCGTGATTCGACCGCCATCTTCGAAGTTTGAGTTTGCCTCTAATCCTGTAAATCAGCCAATCAAAGAAGCGCCAGCATCCCTACTCTCTCATGTACATGTTGATCACGTGATATAAAACTGTTTTTGTCCTTGCGTACTACAGTGAATTAGGTCAAGTCAGCTGCTGGGCAAATTCACATTAGACAACCGCACATCAGTTGAAAACTTTTTCTTTAGAAAAACAAATCAACAAACAACTCAAATGGAACCAAGGAACAAAAAACGACGTGGACCGTATTTAAAAACAAAAGCACATGGCGTCAGTATATATTAGTTTCTGTGACTTATGTAGACCTAATTTAAGTGTATAAGGTCCATATATGCATGGGCCCATTTGACGATGCCAATTTTTTAAAAACTTGTTCAAACACCCACACACAACGGTAGTTTACCCATGGGCCAACAATAATTATATAGCTGACGTTATACTAAACCTGGGGTATTATACATATGGAATCTGAAATGCTGATTATTTGCCTAGGAAAAAGCATGATTACTGACCAGTAATGGTATGATCAAAGGTATTCTGTAGTCCAAACCTACATAATTAATTGTCAATCAATGATCAATGGTGACCTAATGAGTGATACAAGTTATCATCTACTGGCACAGGTGTGAATAAAATCCATGTTAAGCCAAGTTTACCTTGATTGATGCCCTTTGACACTTGTATACACTTTGATAATGCATTTTAGTATTTACTCAAAGTTCAATAATATTTGTGTTGTTTCAACATATATATTCTGCTCTTAAACATGTAAAATGTCTGCAATTAGTAGAATGTATAAGCAAATTATATGTATATCAGCTATATACATGTATTTATAGTCATCAGAATAACTTTGTGTTCCAATCTCCATGGAAAGACAGTTGAAACATGGAGTTTTCAATGGTAAATCAAAATGGTCTACTAAAAGTTATTCAACAATTCATTCAACTCAACTGAATTTTTATTAAGGGATATCTAACTCTTCAATGGCCTTAGAAAAGAAATGGAAGTTCAATGGGATTTAAATGGAACTTCTTGTAAAACAAGACCATTGAAACATCATGGCTAAAATTAAATGGAATTCCAATGGTAGCTAAATGTCATTTTTTTGAAAAAATGGAGTTTCAATGTTGCTCAGAAAAATGGTAATCAGAAATTTGTAGCCAGAAAAATGGGATATCAATGGATTTTTTACATTTTAATGGTCTTTCAATGCACTTTAAATGGTAAAACAATGGAAAATGACCATTTCTTTTTGATAAGGGAAGGTGTCCATCCTATCTTTAGTTTTATTAAATGCAAGTAAACGTCCTGTGTCACTTTGGAGAAAATCAGAAAAGGATGACAAAATGTCATCACAAAAGCAAGATAAAAGCAATATTGTACTAAGCTGTAATTTACTAGGGAATTATTGGAAGCCATTTTACATCTCTTTTGGTGGTTTTCACCTTGTGCATCTTTTTCCACTGATGATTTCCCCATGGAGGCCCATGGAAAACAAATCTGTTATTGTACTCCAATGCTTGTGTTGTTTCAGGATTATTCCATTTAAGGGACAGGAAGAAATATACATCAAGATGGGGCCCGATCTACATGCAAAAGCCTTCTGGCATTGAAAAGGTAAAGTAAGGTGTCCGTCCTATCTTTAGATTTATTAAATGAAAGTAAACGTCCTGTGTCTCTTTGGACAAATTAAAAAAAAAATGACAAAATGTCGTCACAAAAACAAGATAAAAGCAATATTGTACTAAGCGGCAATTTACTAGGGAATTATTTGAAACCATTTTCCATCTCTGTTGGTGGTTTTCAACTTGTGCATCTTTTTCCACTGCTGATTTCCCAATGGAGGCCTCTGGAAAGAAAATCTGTTATTGTACTCCAATGCTTGTGTTGTTTCAGGATTATTCCATTCCACGGACAGGAAGAAATATACATGAAGATGGGGCCCAATCTACATGCAAAAGCCTTCTGACATTGAAAAGGTAAAGTAAGGTGTCCATCCTATCTTTGGTTTTATTTAATGAAAGTAAATGTCCTGTGTTGCTTTGGACAAATTCAGAAAAGGATGAGAAAATATCGTCACAAAAGCAAGATAGAAGCAATATTGTACTAAGCGGTAATTTACTAGGGAATTATTGGAAACCATTTTACATCTCTGTTGGTGCTTTTCACCTTGTGCATCTTTTTCCACTGCTGATTTCCCCATGGAGGCCCCTGGAAAAAAAGTCTGTTATTGTACTCCAATGCTTGTGTTTTTTCAGGATTACTTCATTCCACGGACAGGAAGAAATATACATGAAGATGGGGCCCAATCTACATGCAAAAGCCTTCTGAGATTGAAAAGGTAAAGTAAGGTGTCCATCGTATCTTTGGTTTTATTTAATGAAAGTAAATGTCCTGTGTGACTTTGGACAAATTCAGAAAAGGATGACAAAATATCGTCACAAAAGCAAGATAGAAGCAATATTGTACTAAGCTGTAATATACGAGGGAATTATTGGAAACCATTTTACATCTCTGTTGGTTCTTTTCACCTTGTGCATCTTTTTCCACTGCTGATTTCCCCATGTACGCCCATGGAAAAAAATCTGTTATTGTACTCCAATGCTTGTGTTGTTTCAGGATTATTCCATTCCACGGACTGGAAGAAATATACATGAAGATGCAGCCGGATCTACATGCAAAAGCCTTCTGACATTGAATAGTTAAAGTAAGGTCTCCATCCTATCTTTAGTTTTATTAAATGAAAGTAAACGTCCTGTGTCACTTTGGACAAATTACAGAAAAGGATGACAAATTGTCGTTCCAAAGGAAGATAGAAGCAATATTGTACTGAGCGGTAATTTACTAGGGAATTATTGGAAACCATTTTACATCTCTGTTGGTTGTTTTCACCTTGTGCATCTTTTTCCACTGCTGATTTCCCAATGGAGGCCCCTGGAAAACAAATCTGTTATTGTGCTCCAATGCTTCTGTTGTTTCAGGATTATTCCATTCCATGGACAGGAAGAAATATACATGAAGATGGGGCCCAATCTACGTGCAAAAGCCTTCTGACATTGAAAAGGTAAAGTACGGTGTCCATCGTATCTTTGGTTTTAGTTAATGAAAGTAAATGTCCTGTGTGACTTTGGACAAATTCAGAAAAGGATGAGAAAATATCGTCACAAAAGCAAGATAGAAGCATTATTGTACTAAGCGGTAATTTACTAGGGAATTATTGGAAGCCATTTTACATCTTTGTTGGTACTTTTCACCTTGTGCATCTTTTTCCACTGCTTATTTCCCCATTGAGGCTGCTGGAAAAGAAATCTGTTATTGTACTCCAATGCTTGTGTTGTTTCAGGATTATTCCATTCAACGGACAGGAAGAAATATACATGAAGATGGGGCCCGATCTACATGCAAAAGCCTTCTGACATTGAAAAGGTAAAGTAAGGTGTCCGTCCTGTCTTTAGATTTATTAAATGAAAGTAAACGTCCTGTGTCACTTTGGACAAATTCAGAAAAGAATGACAAAATGTCGTCACAAAAGCAAGATAAAAGCAATATTGTACTAAGCGGTAATTTACTAGTTAATTATTGGAAACCATTTTACATCTCTGTTGGTGATTTTCACCTTGTGCATCTTTTTCCACTGCTGATTTCCCATGGAGGTCCCTGGAAAAAATATGTTATTGTACTCCAATGCTTGTGTTGTTTCAGGATTATTCCATCCCACGGACAGGAAGAAATATACATGAAGATGGGGCACAATGTACATGCAAAAGCCTTCTGACATTGAAAAGGTAAAGTAACCCTTAACAAAATGAAATGCATTGAAATGCCATTGTACTTCCATTTAAATTCTTGCTATTGAAAATCCATTGATTCACCATTATTTGGCTCAGATTTGTGCGTGTAACAAAGAATGCAGAAAACCATTGAAATTCCATTAGAAAACCATTGAAACTCCATTAAAAAAGCATTGAAAAACCATTGATATGAGGCGAAATATGCTAATGAGATGTACCATTTATTGGATGTCACAAAAATGGTAAACAATGGGAAAATCATTGGATAGAAAAAAACACTCAAAGAATAATGCAATGATGTCATAACAATGGAACAAAACATGGAATATAAATGGTTGGAGTGGCCAATGTGTAAATAATGATTTACATATTTAATGATGTCAAAAAAATGGTTAAAAAATGGCAGTCAATGGGCTGCAATGGCAATGTAAAGACTATAATTAACTGCAGCGATCTGATTCAATGAATACATTTTAACAGCAGAAAAATTAACAGACTATACATTTTTGAAAAAAATTGCATTCAACAACACAAGTATGAAATCCTTGAAATTCAAAACAAATCAAGTGTTAGTTTTTAAATATATTGTAACCCATGGATAGATAACAACAAAATGTATACCATCTACAGCATAATCAGCTTTAATACAATCTTGCAAATTAATTTTATCACAAATGCTTCAGTGTAAAATGAAATCATTTAAACTGAATTATGATTTGCCAAATTTATATCTATAATTAGTGCATTAATAAAAGGATCATATTGTTTCTAATCTGATGAGTACATTAAGAATCTACTTGTAATTAGACTATCAGCAGAGAGTCAAAAGCGCATTAACGGCAAACCTTGTACAAGAAAAGAAATGTTGCTTGATTGTCTATCACAATTTGGAGAAAACTGTAAATTTTTAGCAGATTCATGACACGTATAACATTATATTTATAGAACTCCCAGACTTCTAATTTCCAAAGCATAATTTTCCTTTTAGCAGTATATATGATTCTTAGTTTTTATTTTGTCCTCTAAATCTAGGAAGTACCAATTATGTGCTGTACATTTTCTGTAGTACGAGCTCTCTATAGGATTTTGAATCTAAAGTTGGGATCTAAGCTACATTTCTAAAATGAACACATAAATGAAGAAAACGTTTTATCAAATTTGGGAAAATGATCAAGTGTCCATAATCAGAAAGAGGAGACCCTCGAAGCAGGCCAGCGCATCCGGACTCTCACTACAGACAGCTCTGACGATAGCTTCTCAATTTAAACTTTTGAAAGTTTAGGCTTTTGAGTATGTCTTGCATTTCCAATTTTATATTTGGTATTTAGGGACCGACCATTTATGGGGGTGCATGGGGTGGGGAATGGATTTTTGGATGAAACAAATTCCAGCTCTCAAATACCTTGAATAAAATTCTCTTGCTCCGATTCATAGCAACTAGAAAGAAAAATCCTATTATATCCATTATATTAGTTGAAAATAATAAATTCTCTTGAGATACAAGAAAATCTCTAGGCTCGAAAGAGAATTCCAAGTCCCCCCCACCAAAAAAAAAATAGTTGGACCTTTATCTGTACAGGTTTACTATATTTGTATGGGAAATTATGAACGACTGACAAGTATTTTCTTTCTGAGGGGTGGGGGGAATACGGAATGCTGAACAAGAATGTTTAAAACTATAAATTAATAATAAAAATAGTACCACTACTAAGAATAATAATAATAAATTAAGTACTTACTACCTGAAAAAAGACCCACCCAACCTTGGCCCCGGCTAGGGTTGATCAATCATCTGTTCCAATCCCTCTGCATCTAGCAGAGAAGTTATAAATATAACAGATACCTGTGTGCTATCACGTTCACTTGGCCAAATCATGCGGGAAATTTGGTAAACTGTTATACTGGAAGAAAACTACAAAGTGGGTACTATCCACGGAATACACTTTCGAAACCAGTTGTGATTTGACCGTCTTCAGTAAACATTGTAAGCAGTTGTCATACTGGAAGAAAACTACAAAATGGGAACTATCCATGGAGCACACTTTCGAAACCAGTTGTGATTTGACCGACTTCGGTAAACATTTAAAACTGTTATCATACTGAAAGAAAACTACAAAGCGGGAACTCTTCATGGAACACACTTTCAAAGCCAGTCGTGATTCGACCGCCATCTTCGAAGTTTGAGTTTGCCTCTAATCCTGTAAATCAGCCAATCAAAGAAGCGCCAGCATCCCTACTCTCTCATGTACATGTTGATCACGTGATATAAAACTGTTTTCGTCCTTGCGTACTACAGTGAATTAGGTCAAGTCAGCTGCTGGGCAAATTCACATTAGACAACCGCGCGTCAGTTGAAAACTTTGTCTTTAGAAAAACAAATCAACAAACAACTCAAATGGAACCAAGGAACAAAAAATGACGCGGACCGTATTTAAAAACAAAAGCACATGGCGTCAGTATATATTATTTTCTGTGACTTATGTAAACCTAATTTAAGTGTGTAAGGTCCATATATGCATGGGCCCATTTGACGATGCCAATTTTTTAAAAACTTGTTCAAACACCCACACACAATGGTAGTTTACCCATGGGCCAACAATAATTATATAGCTGACGTTATACTAAACCTGGGGTATCATACATATGGAATCTGAAATGCTGATTATTTGCCTAGGAAAAAGCATGATTACTGACCAGTAATGGTCTGATCAAAGGTATTCTGTAGTCCAAACCTACATAATTAATTGTCAATCAATGATCAATGGTGACCTAATGAGTGATACAAGTTATCATCTACTGGCACAGGTGTGAATAAAATCCATGTTAAGCCAAGTTTACCTTGATTGATGCCCTTTGACACTTGTATACACTTTGATAATGCATTTTAGTATTTACTCAAAGTTCAATAATATTTGTGCTGTTTCAACATATATATTCTGCTCTTAAACATGTAAAATGTCTGCAATTAGTAGAAAGTATAAGCAAATTATATGTATATCAGCTATATACATGTATTTATAGTCATCAGAATAACTTTGTGTTCCAATCTCCATGGAAAGACAGTTGAAACATGGAGTTTTCAATGGTAAATCGAAATGGTCTGCTAAAAGTTATTCAATAATTCATTCAACTCAACTGAATTTTTATTAAGGGATATCTAACTCTTCAATGGCCTTAGAAAAGAAATGGAAGTTCAATGGGATTTAAATGGAACTTCTTGTAAAACAAGACCATTGAAACATCATGGCTAAAATTAAATGGAATTCCAATGGTAGCTAAATGTCATTTTTTTGAAAAAATGGAGTTTCAATGTTGCTCAGAAAAATGGTAATCAGAAATTTGTAGCCAGAAAAATGGGATATCAATGGATTTTTTACATTTTAATGGTCTTACAATGCACTTTAAATGGTAAAACAATGGAAAATGACCATTTCTTTTTGATAAGGTAAGGTGTCCATCCTATCTTTAGTTTTATTAAATGCAAGTAAACATCCTGTGTCACTTTGGAGAAAATCAGAAAAGGATGACAACATGTCATCACAAAAGCAAGATAAAAGCAATATTGTACTAAGCTGTCATTTACTAGGGAATTATTGGAAGCCATTTTACATCTCTTTTGGTGGTTTTCACCTTGTGCATCTTTTTCCACTGATGATTTCCCCATGGAGGCCCATGGAAAACAAATCTGTTATTGTACTCCAATGCTTGTGTTGTTTCAGGATTATTCCATTCCGGGGACAGGAAGAAATATACATGAAGATGGGGCCCAATCTACATGCAAAGGCCTTCTGACATTGAAAAGGTAAAGTAAGGGGTCTGTCCTATCTTTAGATTTATTAAATGAAAGTAAACGTCCTGTGTCTCTTTGGACAAATTCAGAAAAGAATGACAAAATGTCGTCACAAAAGCAAGATAAAAGCAATATTGTACCAAGCGGTAATTTACTAGGGAATTATTAGAAACCATTTTACATCTCTGTTGGTGCTTTTCACCTTTTGCATCTTTTTCCACTGCTGATTTCCCCATTGAGGCCGCTGGAAAGCAAATCTGTTATTGTACTCCAATGCTTGTGTTGTTTCAGGATTATTCCATTCCACGGACAGGAATAAATATACATGAAGATAGTGCCCGATCTACATGCAAAAGCCTTCTGACATTGAAAAGGTTAAGTAAGGTGTCCATTCTATCTTTACTTTTATTAAATGAAAGTAAACGTCCTATGTCACTTTGGACAAATTCAGTAAAGGATGACAAATTGTCGTCACAAAAGAAGATAGAAGAAATATTGTACTAAGCGGTAATTTACTAGGGAATTATTGGAAACCATTTTCCATCTCTGTTGGTGGTTTTCAACTTGTGTATCTTTTTCCACTGCTGATTTCCCAATGGAGGCCTCTGGAAAAAAAATCTGTTATTGTACTCCAATGCTTGTGTTGTTTCAGGATTATTCCATTCCACGGACAGGAATAAATATACATGAAGATGGGGCCCAATCTACATGCAAAAGCCTTCTGACATTGAAAAGGTAAAGTAAGGTGTCCATCGTATCTTTGGTTTTATTTAATGAAAGTAAATGTCCTGTGTTACTTTCGACAAATTCAGAAAAGGATGACAAAATATCGTCACAAAAGCAAGATAGAAGCAATATTATATTCAGCGGCAATTTACTAGGGAATTATTGGAAACTATTTTACATCTCTTTTGGTGGTTTTCACCTTGTGCATCTTTTTCCACTGCTGATTTCGCCATTGAGGCTGCTGGAAAACAAATCTGTTATTGTACTCCAATGCTTGTGTTGTTTCAGGATTATTCCATTCCACGGACAGGAATAAATATACATAAAGATGGGGCCCAATCTACATGCAAAAGCCTTCTGACATTGAAAAGGTAAAGTAAATTGTCCGTCCTATCTTTGGTTTTATTTAATGAAAGTAAATGTCCTGTGTGACTTTGGACAAATTCAGGAAAAGATGAGAAAATATCGTCTCAAAAGCAAGATAGAAGCAATATTGTATTCAGCGGTAATTTACTAGGGAATTATTGGAAACCATTTTACATCTCTGTTGGTGGTTTTCACCTTGTGCATCTTTTTCCACTGCTTTTTTCCCCATGGAGGCCCTTGGAAAAAAATCTGTTATT
The DNA here is from genome assembly GCA_029931535.1 of Margaritifera margaritifera. Classification (NCBI taxonomy): domain Eukaryota; kingdom Metazoa; phylum Mollusca; class Bivalvia; order Unionida; family Margaritiferidae; genus Margaritifera; species Margaritifera margaritifera. The sequence goes on from JAQPZY010001420.1 coordinate 29,706, forward strand.
GTACTCAGATGCTTGTGTTGTTTCAGGATTATCCCATTCCACGGACAGGAATAAATATACATGAAGATGGTGCCCGATCTACATGCAAAAGCCTTCTTAAATTGAAAAGGTAAATTAAGGTGTCGATCCTATCTTTAGTTTTATTAAATGAAAGTAAACGTCCTGTGTCATTTTGGACAAATTCAGAAAAGGATGACAAATTGTCGTCACAAAGGAAGATAGAAGCAATATTGTACTAAGCGGTAATTTACTAGGGAATTATTGGAAACCATTTTACATCTCTGTTGGTGGTTTTCACCTTGTGCATCTTTTTCCACTGCTTTTTTCCCCATGGAGGCCCTTGGAAAAAAATCTGTTATTGTACTCAGATGCTTGTGTTGTTTCAGGATTATCCCATTCCACGGACAGGAATAAATATACATGAAGATGGTGCCCGATCTACATGCAAAAGCCTTCTTAAATTGAAAAGGTAAATTAAGGTGTCGATCCTATCTTTAGTTTTATTAAATGAAAGTAAACGTCCTGTGTCATTTTGGACAAATTCAGAAAAGGATGACAAATTGTCGTCACAAAGGAAGATAGAAGCAATATTGTACTAAGCGGTAATTTACTAGGGAATTATTGGAAACCATTTTCAATCTCTGTTGGTTGTTTTCACCTTGTGCATCTTTTTCCACTGCTGATTTCCCCATGGAGGCCCCTGGAAAAAAAATCTGTTATTGTACTCCAATGCTTGTGTTGTTTCAGGATTATTCCATTCCACGGACAGGAAGAAATATACATGAAGATGGGGCCCAATCTACATGCAAAAGCCTTCTTACATTGAAAAGGTAAAGTAAGGTGTCCATCGTATCTTTGGTTTTATTTAATGAAAGTAAATGTCCTGTGTGACTTTGGACAAATTCAGAAAAGGATGAGAAAATATCGACACAAAAGCAAGATAAAAGCAATATTGTACTAAATGGTAATTTACAAGGGAATTATTGGAAACCATTTTACATCTCTGTTGGTGATTTTCACCTTGTGCATCTTTTTCCACTGCTGATTTCCCCATGGAGGCCCTTGGAAAACAAATCTGTTATTGTACTCCAATGCTTGTGTTGTTTCAGGATTATTCGATTCCACAGACAGGAAGAAATATACATGAAGATGGGGCCCGATCTATATGCAAAAGCTTTCTGAGATTGAAAAGGTAAAGTAAGGTGTACGTCCTATCTTTAGATTTATTAAATGAAAGTAAACGTCCTGTGTCACTTTGGACAAATTCAGAAAAGAATGACAAAATGTAGTCACAAAAGCAAGATAAATGCAATATTGTACTAAGCTGTAATTTACTAGTGAATTATTGGAAGCCATTTTACATCTCTTTTGGTGGTTTTCAACTTGTGCATCTTTTTCCACTGGTGATTTCCCCATGGAGACCCCTCGAAAACAAATCTGCTATTGTACTCCAATGCTTGTGTTGTTTCAGGATTATTCCATTTCACGGACAAGAATAAATATACATGAAGATGGGGCCCAATCAACATGCAAAAGCCTTCTGACATTGAAAAGGTAAAGTAAGGTGTCCATCCTATCTTTAGTTTTATTGAATGAAAGTAAACGTCCTGTGTCACTTTGGACAAATTCAGAAAAGGATGACAAATTGTCATCACAAAGGAAGATAGAAGAAATATTGTAGTAAGCAGTTATTTACTAGGGAATTATTGGAAACCATTTTACATCTCTGTTGGTGCTTTTCACTTTGTGCATCTTTTTCCACTGCTGATTTCCCAATGCAGGCCTTTGGAAAAAAAATCTGTTATATTACTCCAATGCTTGTTTTGTTTCAGGATTATTCCATTCCACGGACAGGAATAAATATACATGAAGATGGGGCCCAATCTACATGCAAAAGCCTTCTGACATTGAAAAGGTAAAGTAAGGTGTCCATCGTATGTTTGGTTTTATTTAATGAAAGTAAATGTCCTGTGTGACTTTGGACAAATTCAGATAAGGATGAGAAAATATCTTCACAAAAGCAAGATAGAAGCAATATTGTACTAAGCTGTAATTTACTAGGGAATTATTGGAAACCATTTTACATCTCTGTTGGTGGTTTACACCTTGTGCATCTTTTTCCACTGCTGATTTCCCCATGGAGTCCCCTGGAAAAAAAATCTGTTATTTTACTCCAATGCTTGTGTTGTTTCAGGATTATTCCATTCCACGGACAGGAAGAAATATACATGAACATGGGGCCCAATCTACATGCAAAAGCCTTCTGACATTGAAAAGTTAAAGTAAGGTGTCCATCGTATCTTTGGTTTTATTTAATGAAAGTAAATGTCCTGTGTGACTTCGGACAAATTCAGATAAGGATGAGAAAATATCGTCACAAAAGCAAGATAGAAGCAATATTGTACTAAGCTGTAATTTACTAGGGAATTATTAGAAACCATTTTACATCTCTGTTGGTGGTTTACACCTTGTGCATCTTTTTCCGCTGCTGATTTCCCCATGGAGGCCCCTGGAAAACAAATCTGTTATTGTACTCCAATGCTTGTGTTGTTTCAGGATTATTCCATTCCACGGACAGGAAGAAATATACATGAAGATGGGGCCCAATCTACTTGCAAAAGCCTTCTGACATTGAAAAGTTAAAGTAAGGTGTCCATCCTATCTTTAGTTTTATTAAATGAAAGTAAACATCCTGTGTCACTTTGGAGAAAATCAGAAAAGGATGACAAAATATCATCACAAAAGCAAGATAAAAGCAATATTGTACTAAGCTGTAATTTACTAGTGAATTATTGGAAGCCATTTTACATCTATTTTGGTGGTTTTCACCTTGTGCATCTTTTTCCACTGCTGATTTCCCCATGGAGGCCCTTGGAAAACAATTCTGTTATTGTACTTCAATGCTTGTGTTGTTTCAGGATTATTCCATTCCACGGACAGGAAGAAATATACATGAAGATGGGGCCCGATCTAAATGCAAAAGCCTTCTGACATTGAAAAGGTAAAGTAAGGTGTCCATACTATCTTTAGATTTATTAAATGAAAGTAAACGTCCTGTGTCACTTTGGACAAATTCAGAAAAGGATGACAAAATGTCGTCACAAAAGGAAGATAAAAGTAATATTGTACTAAGCTGTAATTTACTAGGGAATTATTGAAAACCATTTTACATCTCTGTTGGTTCTTTTCACCTTGTGCATCTTTTTCCACTGCTGATTTCCCCATTGGGGCCGCTGGAAAACAAATCTGTTATTGTACTCCAATGCTTGTGTTGTTTCATGATTATTCCATTCCACATTCAGGTAAAAATATACATGAAGATGGGGCCCGATCTACATGTAAAAAGCTTTCTGACATTGAAAAGTTAAAGTAAGGTGTCGATCCTATCTTTAGTTTTATTAAATGAAAGTAAACGTCCTGTGTCACTTTGGACAAATTCAGAAAAGGATGACAAATTGTCGTCACAAAGCAAGATAAAAGCAATATTGTACTAAGCGGAAATTTACTAGGGAATTATTGGAAACCATTTTACATCTCTGTTGGTGGTTTTCACCTTGTGGATCTTTTTCCACTGCTTATTTCTCCAAGGAGTCTTTTGGAAAAAAAATCTGTTATTGTACTCCAATGTTTATGTTGTTTCAGGATTATTCCATTCCACGGACAGGAAGTAATATACATGAAGATGGGACCCAATCTACATGCAAAAGCCTTCTGACATTGAAAAGGTAAAGTAAGGTGTCCAACAGTTGTGCAAACTGTTGTCGCCCAAGCTAGTATTTGGAACCTTTCGGCAAGCTTGCTGGGTTCTTTATTGCAAGCTTGCGCAAACCACATAGAAGAAATATTGCAAGCTTGCTGCAAGCTAGTGCAAGCTTGCTGTAAGCCAGCTGCAAGCTAGCGTAAGCTTACTGCAAACTAGTGCAAGTTTGCTGTAAGCCAGCTGCAAGCTAGCGCAAGCCTAAATAAAAGCTTGTGCAAGGCATAGTCAAGTATAAAACAAGCTTGTGCAAGCTAATAAATTTAGCGCAAGCTTATGCAAGGTTCATTGCCGTAAAAATGTTGCATGCAAAAATGACATGATAGGTGGAGAACGCCTGTGTAACTTGGAAGCAAAATATCAATATGCTTTAGCTTTGAAACTAAAAAACTCATTAGGAAGATGTTACATATTTTATAGAATTTTATTGAATGGTGTTTTATATCAATGTATCAAATATAATGCAAATTACAGGAATTCATAAAGTCATGTACTCTTCTCAAAGTACTATCTGTTGTGGGCAAATTCTTTTTTTTTAAATGTTATCCTCTGTGTTCATGTAAAATTGATCAGTGTCACTGCTTTGCTACTATATGGCCATCATTTTAAAGATAGACTTAGGTGATTCCAACACATTAGTCTGCTGCCTTGTATCACCAGATTTGAAAAAGTTAGCTGAAATAAAACAAAAGTTATAACTATAAACATAATTTATTCCCCAAGTAATACATACAATTTTTCTTTGAAACATACATTTCGGGCAGAATCCGTCATCATCAAGTTGGCCCCTACAACCGAATTCAAAGCAGGTTTTGACACGTAGGCGGCAGTGTAGTTTTTTCCAGAATCAGATGGTCATTTTACTTCAGCAGTTAAATGAAGACTGTCCCAAATTTGATTGTCAGCATATGAACCCTATGATATCTGTGTATACTGCATGATGCTGGAAAGCACAAGAGCAAACAAAACAAAACCGCCATCGGTAAGAATTCAGCGTAATGTAATTCCACAGATTCATACCGCCAATGGTTTAAATTCCGGAAACGGAAAACGGAAGCGTGGTAAAGTCTAAACTATGATAGCGACGCCACGGAAATCTTCTGGCAACAGATTTTTGCCGTTGATAATCTTTTCGATGTCAAATAATTTTTCAGTATCCAACAATAAATTATTTTCTATGATCTCATAGAATATACGCAGTTGAATGTTTGGTGCCAAATAATATTGTTTTAAATAAAATTACAGGAAATAATTTATCGATGGATGCTGAACAAGTCTTTGTTTACAATGTGTGTCAGCAGTGTTGGGTTGTGAATACTCACTCATGTCCCCAATTTGCAATTTACACACAAATGTTCCTTTATTCTAGCTGTGATATGTAAGATCCATAAAAATTGGAAGTTTTATTTCAATGTTTTGGGGTTGGGATTTTTAAATATCAAAATATTTAAAATAAAACATAACAAATTCTTTCTTTTTGTTGTTTTTTCTAATATGACTCAAAGAAATTGATAAATCTAGTGGGATTTGCATTTTGGAAAAAAAATCATAATAGTACCTTTGTTGAACTTGGATTTTATCTTGCAGTAAACACTGAACTGGAAACTATATTTTGTAGTAAACTGATAGTCATAAAATGACAATGTCCATGAACTTACAGTTCCCTTATTCTCAACTGATTAAGGCAATGAGGTGATAATACTAAGACTTTGTTAATATTTCATTAAGATTAAATAATACTGGCCACTGGAATTTGACAGCAAGACCATTTTTGCAGTTTCTATGAATATAACATGCAATCAACAAAAATTGTCTAAGAAACTGGGTCTGGAAATATGTGGAAGCTAATTTCGCTTTTCACAAGCTTGTGCAAGCTTGCGAATTGCACAAGCTTGTGGATGCTGGTAAGAAAATTATCAGAAATGGTGCCAAGCTTGCGCAAGCTAACAAATTTTCATTGGCAAGCTTATTTTGATGATACTTACTTGCTGCAACCTTGTGGCAAGCTTGCGGCAAGCTAACAGCAAGGATGCATTTTGGTTTGGGTTAGGTCATTAAATAAACAATTCATCTTGGGACAAGGTTTTCCAAACATTTCATACTTCTTTTAATTTGGCCATATTACCTAAATTTTGAAACACTAGATTAGGGGCAATTTATTTCCGTATGAATTGATATAGTTCCCCATAGGTACTGTGTAAAAAATTTACTTTTTGGGGTTAAAAAAAGAATATCACATAAGACACCACTGGATCTTTGAACTACAATATTCTCAACATCATTGAAAATATCCAGCTGATGTTGTGACTGTGATAACAGAGACACCAAAGAACTAGTCTTACTACACTGAATATTAAGATCAGTATATGAAAACTGTAATCATTAATTGGTTGGAGATACAACAGGACACCATTTTTGCTCTTCTCCGTCGAATGCATTACCTGATCACATTAACATTAAGATTGCTTGCTTCTACCTCAGAATCCAGCCTTCCCTGAAAGACAAAAAAACATCTTTCTGTCTATATTACATAGACGAATGGAAGTAACTCATAGGTTAACTCCCCTTTATACCTGCTAGATGGCTACTGGTATTCCAGATGTAACCAGTTTTAACTTTCTGCTGCTACTGTCAACAGTGACCTCCTGGAATCCATGTAAATTTATATTTAATTTCAACCAGCCACTTTTTCTTTTCAGTGATAGAGTAAGTCAGAATGTTGTTTTATTCTGCATACCACATTTATCTGATTTCCGGTGAGTTTATTCATATTTTTGCATTTATCATTCTGTTTCTTATTGTCCATGCAATATCAATCGATAGCACACAATTTTTACTAGTGGGATTGCCGTACACTGTTATATTTAAATTTTCAGTTATATTTCATTTATTTCACTTTTAGGTTGTCTCGGTAAAGCGATGTCACCTTTATTTCAACAATTAATATGTTTCTTGTGTGCACTTGTTTGTTTGTTATTCTCTTTTCATTGCAGATATGTCAACCAAGTGCAAAAAGTGCAAATGATTCAAGATTATGGAGGACAAGCATGAGATTTGTTTAGTATGCACAATGTGCTCGACATCACACACATGTAATATGTGTGCATCATGGACAGAAGACATATGATCCAGCATTTTAAAAAGGAAACTAAAGGGCCATGAAAAATGAGCTCACTCAAAATCATCAAAGCAGGAAATTTTAAGCCTTCACCCCACTTCAGAATCATCGATGAGTTTTATGGGGGACATTGAGATGCCTCCACCCCCAATGAAGATACAAAAAACAGTGCCAGCAGGAACTGCACCTGAGGTTGCAGACCCAGTAGATGCCACAACCAGTGATTCCAATCAGGTGTTGGATTTGCAAATGATTCATATTTTGCAACAGGCATTATCATCAAAGATGTAAACGAGTGAATTTGATGAAAATTGGCATCCAACTGGGTATAAGTCTTTTCCCTGCCCGTGCATGATTTTGGAAATATAGAAGCCGGGTGTGCAGGATTACTGATCGACTTTGCTGGCCAGACCAGCCCGCATGTTATTTATCGTGAACCGTACACTGTCCTGGCTGCTGACCAACCAGTACATCCATCCAGACAATCCATGACTGGCAAGCTGGTCAACCATCCATATCTCGAGTACCAACAGGCTTAAAATTTCCTGCTTTGATGATTTTGAGTGAGCTCATTTTTCATGGCCCTTTAGTTTCCTTTTTAAAATGTTGGATCATATGTGTTCTGTCCATGATGCACACATATTACATATGTGTGATGTCGAGCACATTGTGCATACTAAACACGTCTCATGTTTGTCCTCCACAATCTTGAATCATTTGCACTTTTTGCACTTGGTTGACATATCTGCAATGAAAAGAAATCAGTTTTAAAAATTTCCCAAAATGTTGTCACAGATATATGTGATCTACTTTGTATGTAAAATCAGTTTTAAAAAATTCCAAAAATTATGTCACAGATATATGTGATCCACTTTATATGTAAAATCAGTTAAAAATTTCCAATAATGTTTGACAGATATATGTGATCTACTTTAGATGTAAAATCAGTTTGAAAAATTTCCAAAAATTATGTCAGATATAAGTGATCTTCTTTATATGTAAAATCAGTTTTTAAAAATTCCAACAATGTTGTCACAGATATATGTGATCTTCTTTATATGTAAAATCAGTTTTTAAAAATTCCAAAAATTATGTACCAGATATATGTGATCCACTTTATATGTAAAATCAGTTTTTAAAAATTCCAAAAATTATGTACCAGATATATGTGATCTACTTTATATGTAAAAGGAGTTTTAAAAAATTCCAAAAATGATGTCACAGATATATGTGATCTGCTATTTAGTGATCATCTCCCCTGAAATTTTGAACCATGCCAGGGTTAAAAGTCTGTATTGGTAAATATATCAAATTATTTTTGTCTGATCATTACAATAGAAGTTTTAAAATATTTGGGCTTTTTTTCTTCATTTTTTTCATTATGTTGCATTTGTTCAGAAACTTGGATTTTTAATTAAAATTAAGACATCATGTTAAATATATTTTGTTCATTACATCATAAGTCTACTATGACCTTTAAACTTGGAATGACTCACTTATATTGAATTGAATAGTTAAATTCCATGTGTTGTGAGCATTGGAAAGGAGGAGCAAGTGAAATTTATCAGTGACTTTCTTAAATTTGATAGGATTTTTTTTTTATCACTTGACAGTGAATACCAACTATATTCATTATATCACTGAGAACAATACAGGATCTTGATTATGCTGCATCTATTCTTGAGTTGAAAATTGTGGGGATGGGGAATTCTCCCTACCATTTGAAAAAAATGGGGGGTGGGGTGAATTTATGAATATAGGAGTGATTTGATGAAGAAATAAAGGTAGGGCTTGAAAACATATTGAATTATTTTCAAACATTCAGTTTATTTTTTTAGATGACTTTTAACAAATAAGCATGAATCTCACAATTGTATGTCTTTGAATAAACCCTGTGTCAAACTGCCACCCTTACTTTTTCACTAATTCCAGCATTGTACCATCAGCCTCACCTCCTGCCATCCTCCAGTCTAAAATTCGGACAAAAATGCTGTTTTCTATACTAATTGCATTCCTTATAATGACAGTTGACTTTACTGGGCATTAAGATCCTCCTTCTGTCTTTTAATAAGTCTTTAACACAGTAATTGTATATATAGTGTATTGTCAACACTTTTGGCTTCTGCCATGGGTGTGAAAAGAGATTTGATATGTGGAAATATTGAAATCACCTCAAATCAATTTGAAATTCCATGCCAAGAGGACTCATGTCAAAGAAATGTTAGCACTTTTGATTTCAGCATTACCAGTGATTCACAGCTTTCAATATGGTTTTAATTTTTACATCATAATAAAGAGAAAAAAAAATTCACTTAATAAGTTGTATTTAGAATCTCACAAAAATTATGTCATTTTTAATTTATTGACATGGGCTGCTGAGATGGACTTAAATTTATGTTTGCTAATGTCATTGAGCAAATCAAATGACACAGGATATAAATTTTAATTTTTTTCTTCAAGTATCAATAATTTAATTTAATTGAGTTTTAGTTTATTAAATCATTTTTAGTCAATATTTAATGTTCTTTATGGTTAGCATCTAACTATCTATCTATTTATCTTTCCTTGCTCTTAATGAACTGTTACTTCAGAACACCATATACTGCCATTCTCATTATAATGCCAATTTTTAATGGGGGCAACTGTTGACATTATAATGAATGTAGACTGTATGCAGATGACAAGATTTCATTGTTTTACTTGTATTTACATCATAACATGATACGAGTCATGTGGAACATCAAAAGTATGAGATAGGTTTTATCAAATGTCATAATGATGATATGTGATAACATCATATTATAAAGAGGGAACACAGTCTAATATATAGTGTTTCTCGTTATTATGCTTTCCATGAGAGTCATTAAAGTGAAGCTACCTTATAGTGAGGTATGAGCCAACAAGGCTGTGTGATAATAGCACACAAAATTTGAAAAGAAATTAATGATGTGAAATCACATTCAATTTGTTTCTCAGCAGCCAATAATTAAAATTAGTTATAATGAATCATGTAGCAACAATAGAATTAAATTAAACCAATACAATGGAATCCATGACAACACCCATGTTAAAAGAAGGGCAGTGGTATATTGAGGTGCTGTATAGTGAGGGAGTAGATTTGATGAAATGTGAAGTTGTATGATTAGAACTGAAAATCATAATACCTTTTTTTTGTAGCGTAGAGATATTGACAACCATGCTGTCACAGTATCAACAACTAGAATGCTCACAGAACAGCAACCATCACAATCAGGAAGCATTTCTGGACAATCTGAAAGTACATGTAAATATCATATATATCTGATAAATCACAATGCATTCAATAACAGAAGAAAAAATTTACAGTTGTGGTATTTTTCACATTAGTGCAGAAACTTATATTTTTTTTTATCGCCGGCCATATCTGTGGAGGGGGCATATATACAGTGGTTCTCCTGTAAAAAGACCAACCCTTCTGCACTGACAAGCTAGCCTTGTAGAAAGGTTTGCCTCCCATGATGGGACAGAATGGTAAAAAATATACTAGTCTGGTGTCAGGCAAGGTGGCCTCTGATAGAGGGTGGACTCTCTTGAGATGGGCCTCTCATGAGGGGGGACTGCTGTAGTGTTACCCATGATCATCTGTCATGCCCCGTCCTGTCATGTCTGTCACAGATGTGTTGAGCAGATGGCCTCTGATCAGAGGGTGGCATCTTTTGAGATGGGCCTCTCATGAGGGGAGAACGCTGTAGTGTTACCCCTTTCCTACCCTGTCCTGTTATGTACCTTCACCTCATGTCTGTAACAAATGTGTCAAGCAAGATTGTAGCCTCTCTTGAGATGGGTGTCTCATGAGGATGGACCACTTTAGTGTTACCCATATCCATTAGTCCTGTCCTGCCCCATCCTGTTCATGTATCACCACCTGACAACTGTCACAAATGTGTCTGCCAAGGTGGCCTCTGAAAGTGATTGGCCTCTTAAGAGGGGAGACCATGTTCATCTTTCCTTTTCCATCACGTCACATACCGTATATACTCGATTATAAGTCGACTCGACTATAAGTCGATCCCCCCTTTTTAGGGTTGCAAAAAGTGAATTTCTTTTTGACCCTCCTATAAGTCGGGGTGTATTTTGCAAGTCAGATCCGTCTAAAGGGGTGACTTCTTAGTAAGTCAGAAATGCACTTTGGAAATATAAACAAGCCAATAGTTAAGAAAAATAAAGACAAAACCAGTGTAAAATACAATATTATTGAGTGAAATATGTCACAAATAAATTGAAAACTTACAATTTGTCCATCTTTGTGTAATAAAGTCCATTGAAATCCATAATGCTTGACATTTTAAATCCATTTATATGATAAATCCACAAATTAAATTATAGGTCACATACCGGTATAAAAATAGAAGTTAAGAATGATCCGATTCACAATATCCCGTAATATATTAATTCCACACGTCGTACAAATAAACAATGAAAGTTGAGTCCACTTTTTGTGATTCACGGTATCCTATAAATGTCACTATCTAATATCATCTGGTACAAAGTCCAAGAATTAATCCTCATTGTCTGATAAAGTTCTGAAATCCTACATCGTCGTCTAGTCATTGTAAATCGAAGTTTGCCTAGTCATCGTAAATCTCGTCCTACTTAGATTCCTTGGTAATACTGTCATATGCAGGTGCTTATGCAGAGACTTAGCTTGGGCTCTGTAAGTAACACTTTGATCATAAAGTCAGAAATCTATTAAAGGCTGCAACTGAACACATGTCAATTGTGCGGCAAGATCACAGGGAGTTCAAATAACCACCCTCTGTTACTTGGCACTGAACAAGTATCAAACTCGCAGCTTGATCAAAGGGTTGTCAGTTGGGAAAACAAAGAGTGTGGTGCCTTTACAAGCAAAGGGATTAAGGTCAAAGTATATGCAAAGGAAGTTGTAGAACTCTACTGGGCACTGAACAAGTATTAGATTGGTGGCACAATCAAAAGGATTGTCAACTTGAAAACAAAGTGAGTCCCTTTACAAGCCAAAGGCTTATCAGCCCACGTGCACTGGCAGATAACTTGGGAAATCTGACTTGTGGAAAAGGAAATACAAATTAAATCAAAACTTTTATTGCATCAGGCACAGTCTTTATACAGCAAAACACAAATATTAAATACAGGTTTTTCGGACTGGTACAAAAATGGAAGCAATATACTTACTAGTAAACACCCACGGTAAACATTGACGGACACTTCATTTTGCGGTAGGTAGTATTTAATTTACCGGTAATATTTTCAAATTATTAAAATCCAAATAACTGTAGATACATGTATTATGTAATGAATACCGTCATGAAACGGATAATCACAGTGCGTATCATATATGCATTACTGCATAGGAATAGTGGCATGAAAACGTAAAAATATATGAATTGACAGTATTTTTATCTACTGCAAACATCTAGAGTTTCCAACATTACCCCAAGATTTATATTTTTTTAATGTTGCGCTTATAAGACGACCCCTACTCTGCATGAATCGAATTTTAAATAAAAAACGTCGACTTATGAGTACATACGGTACCCTCAACTCACATCCATTACAAATTTCATTTTAGCTCAATAGCTTTTGAAGGACTTCATGGATTGAAGCCAAATTTGGTATGATTCTTTACATTAAAATGGCTAAGGTAAGGTTTAATTTTTACTGTTTTCCAGTAAAAATGTTTGGTGTTATGGCCCCTGTTTGACTTAGAACTTTGCTCTTCAATTTCTGTTTAATAACTTTAGAAGGACTTTGTGGATTGAAACCAAATTTTATATGAGGTATTATGTTAAAGTTTGATCTTCACCATTTTGTATAAAACTTTTACAGATTTATGGACCATATTTGACTTAGAGCATTTCCCTTTAATTGCATCATTTAGGCAGGATGGACACACTCAAGTTTAAATTTACAAATAGGTATGGTGGTTTCATATGCACAGAAATTATGTTTTTAGTAGTATAAAAACTAATGCTGGACTAGTAAATGTGCATTGAATGTTCTTTTTAGGGGGAAAGGGGAAAGAACAGCATGTTATGCAGTCATGACATAAATGCATTTATGTTGCAGACTTATATTTGCATCCATGAAAAGTTAGTCACATTGATCTATTATTGTGATTTAGTGATTGATGGGTTTTCAGATCTTGTAGTGAAGCAGGTAAGACAAAGGATTTTGGAAAATTCTCTTTTTGATACAGTAATGTATAGTTTGTTTAATGACACAAGTCATACGAGCAGTATTTACACAAAAAAGAATTCCTAATGCATAAATAACAATCTCGTCATCCTACATCATGGGCATTTGGATCACTTTGGGCCTTTCTACCAAGGCTTTATATCTCAGTTGATTAAAACAATTGATTGAAGGATTTGAAAAAAATCAGAACCACTCTGACATGATACCCAGGTAAGATACATAGCTTCTACTTAAGTGTGTTTGTTGTACTACATTGTTTTCACAAAATATTGCTTATGGCAAAATTAGAGGGAAAAATTTTATTAAATTGAATTGAACAAGTTTGCTTTGGTTTTGTAGGGTTTAATACCATTTTTCAGCACATGATAGGCTATACATGTCGGCCAGTATATTTATAGCTCTACTGGTCATAGACAAGAAGAGCTTATGGGATGGTCTTTTGTCTGTCCTCCAATATATGCACCACAGCAGCTAATTTGAAAATCTCATTATCACTGAAGAATATCGGAGATGGTTTCAACGCTCAGCAGTTTAAAAGGAAGAAATGGTCTTATCTTGAATTCCTAGAAATTCTTTTCACCCAGTAGAGCATCAGTCCCTTTGAGGAACTCTTGTTTGGTAGAGGAAGACTCTGGGAAGAGCCATTGACTCATGGGAAGCTACTGGCAAGCTTTATTACATACCCACGCTGGTTGAACTGAGATTCAAACCCACGCAGACAGAGGTGGGATGTGAATGGTCTGTAAAGGCGAACACCTTAGACCACTCAGCCACCAGGACCCCGCAGATGACAGTTTCTGATTCAATGCAGGTTTTTGCACGTAATTTTACTCTAAGCAATGGTTATCAGAAGTCAGTGTAGTGCACCAAAGACAAGAAAGTAGTAGCTCTTTATTTCAGCTGGTTTTGTTGTCTGAGTGGCTCTAATTTCCTAAACACTTCAACCAGTTGTTGTGATTGGCTGAGACATAAAGCCATTGCCATAAAGTCCAGAGTGTTCTGCATGCTCATGCTCATGATGTCGAATGGTGAGATTGGTGAGATCTCCTTTTATCTTTTCAGTCATAGGCAATACATACCAGTAGTTATCAATTATCTGATGACATTGTAGTGTTTCATGTAGGTATAAATGCCAAGGTTTTGCACTAAGTTTCATTTCTCTGATTCTTGTTGCATCTACACTAAATGTGAACAATTAGAGGGAATGCAAGTAACTGGAAATGAAAGGTAATGTTGCAGTTCAAGGGAGGTGGCTGTACTGGGAAGTAATTAATGTTGACTACATTCAACAATGGAATACTGAAATTATTATTGATGGAATTTAAATATGTCAACATTACATATTAAAAATATTAATACCTGCATTCAGATGTAATGAAATTTTTTTTGAGTAATGTTGTCATTTTATTTCTTGAGAAAAGTTTCTTCAGGACTGATCCTGATCATGAATAATTTGTTTCTTTCAGATGGAGAGACTGTGATTCTTTCAAGTACCTCAGATAAGTCTGCCATGATGTACTATATCAATGATGGGGTGTCTGGATCATTCAATTGCCTTCTGTATGATCATGCTCATGTTGCAGTATCTGTTCCAGGGGTAGGTTGTCATTGCAGTTGCATTGGGATATAGATATGATATCGCAATAATGTACGAGTACTGATTTCTATGGTATCAGTACAGTGAACAAGGTTCTTCCTTTCAAATACATTTGCTAAGACATGTGGACCTAAAAAATAAATTAAATGTTGAAAAAATTTGAAGTATTATTTGGATGGCATCAAAATACAATCATGTAGATATAAATACAAAAATGCATACTAAATTTCATTGTGCCTAACTTAAATATGCTTTGCTAAATTGTGCTAATGAGGTTTCTATCGAAAATTGATCCAAAAGTTAAATTTTTTTAACAATATAAATTGCCGTAATGACTTAAAAATCTAACCAGGTCATTTACATATAAATACAAATATGCATTAAGAAAAATAAAAAAAATTCACATGAGCTTTTCGAATGTTTCTTTGTTCTCCAATGACTGCCAGCATGTTATCACTA
Source organism: Margaritifera margaritifera (assembly GCA_029931535.1). Classification (NCBI taxonomy): domain Eukaryota; kingdom Metazoa; phylum Mollusca; class Bivalvia; order Unionida; family Margaritiferidae; genus Margaritifera; species Margaritifera margaritifera. The sequence goes on from JAQPZY010001420.1 coordinate 44,850, forward strand.
CTTCTAAATGGAAAGCTATATGAACATAGGGTTTTCACCAGAAAACATCTTATGGTGCCTGGATGGTCCTAAATGAAAATGATGCCAATCTGACATACAGTATGGTCACCATGATGTCCCTCCAGTAAATCTTGTTACAGCTACTCCTCCTGAATCAACAGAATCAACATCAGTGGTCATATCAACATGAAATATTCACTAAAATACTTTTTATGACGTCTAGTTTGTTTTAAATGAACATGGTGAAGATCTGACATCCAGCTTGGCTTCCACCGCAGCCATCTTGCGAAGCTCCTCTGATTTGGGGTTGGGCTTATGGTTAGGTTTTGAACTTCTACCTTAGTCATATGTGTCTGTGTATATGCCTACAGTAGCTATGCCACTGACAGATTTAAGTGATTTGACAGTATTGCAATATTATGAACTTGCACCATGCTTTTCTTATCACAGGTATTTCTACATTGGAAGATCTAGGTGTCTCCAATTTACCACTACATATCTCCTTTTTTATAACTGAAAGTTCTTATGAAAAATTTAATATATTACTCTGTACAATTTAATTCCAGTGGTAGGATCTGAAAAACATTTGTACTGACATCCAGGATCCAGTTTCTACATTATATGGCTTTTATGTCTGTTTCAAGATATCTTATAAAGTATAAAAGAAAATGGACTTAATCATCGATTTCTGGATTTTCTTTTTGGCCTGTAGAGTGTCTGTCCCCTTTAAGGGAACTCTTGCTTTTCGGCCTGTAGACTGTCTGTCCCCTTTGAGAGAACTCTTGTTCATGCAAATAGCAGGTAAAAGAGAATATGTAAATGATATCTCAATTTAGTATGAGGTTGAACAATTATGATCACACCATTGGTCCACTTTACCAAATAAAGGGAGCCAATTAGCCCCATTTTTCTCAAACCTGGCTGAAAAACTGTGCACCTCTAGTGCAGGTTTAACTGATTTTACATTAGATTTGGGGACATTTTTTAGTATAAAATTCTCAAAAATATTGAACAGTATCCTTGTCTCTTCTTTTCACTTCTTTCCAAGACTTTTTTGACAGATACATCAGTACTTTGGATACTTTGATTAAAATGTCTTATTCTTGAGAACATCTCTATGAATTTTGCTATGTTGTATCTGATGTATGCACATTTAAAGCACATTTGGCAATAAAAAAGAGCCCAAACATAAAAAATTCTTATAGCAGTCAAGTTTAATGTTTTGTCAGTCTGTAAAGGCATATAAAACCAAAGCAACAATGACCAGTTGCAATCATGGTTTTTTTCTGGTAAATATAATCATTTGTAGATTCCGAAAATGCTTGAGGCAATTTGGCAAACTTGGTATTGAAGTGTACAAATTTGAAGATAATACAAAATCATAAGAATAAAGAAATGGGCCAAAGGAAAAGTAATCACGCAAAATGTGTTTTGCAAATTAGAACTTGCTAAGAAATTTATTTCTGTTGGCTACAGGAACCAGAGATGGACCTTACATATGAGAGCAGCCTGTGGGGTCCAACCCATGATAGCCTGGATTGCATCCTGGCAAAGACTCATCTTCCAGAGCTGAAAATTGGAGACTGGCTGTATTTCCTGGACATTGGTGCATACACCATGGCTGCCACGTCAGCCTTCAAAGGGATACCACCACCAATCCGCTATTACTACTGCCTTGCAGATGTTTGGTAAGGAGAATTCATATTTATTTTGGTTTCTAAGTTGGATGTAAATGAATATTAATTGACAAATGAAATGGTGTCAAGACTCGATGGTTTGCTACTACAAAATGGTTCAGAGTAGTCTTAAAAATAGTCGGGTCCCTAGCTCAAATGTTATGGTTATTAGTAGGTTAAGGTTTACATGACAGACATATCATGTGCCATTCACCATTACCGTAATCACGGTAAGTCTTGGGACACCATAAGTCTTGGGACACCCTTAATTATTTTCAAAAGTAATTTTTTTATGACCTATAAAAGTTGGGACACGAAGTTAAAGCAATTTTTTCTTGTACTATAAGTCTTGGGACACCTAAAACATTTTTTTTTCTTCTACTGATCGATTGGCGTATTTTATCGATCGTAACCTCATGTAAAATAAGCAGGACTTCATGGTTAAGGGACTCTCATTATGAATTATTACATGGAAATATTATAAATTATTACAATTTGTTTGAAGAGTCAATAAATATATTGAATTTTCTCTGTTTTCTTATTATTTCTATCAAATTAAAATATGTATAATTTAATCAGACGATGACAAGAACTGAGCATTAGCGGTATGTTATACCCATTCAACAATAACTTCTCCCTATTGTGCTCTAGTTTACTATTGTCAGTTTATGCATTATTGCATTAAAATTGTCGAAAGACACCTGTAAATTATTGGGGAGTTTTTTTCCCTGAAAATGGAAATACCTAATTCATTACAATGTGATACCAAGATGAGAACAATGAAAATGGTGTTTATTTCAACTCTAGCATTTATTGTACGCATGTTTACATCATGGCATCACCACGTGCACATTGAAGATTTTACTTGTGATGAATGAAGTACATACATTTGATTCGAATCATAGGCACCTCTGCACTAAACTTAAATAATATCTTTAAAATACGATAAAGAAGTTTAAGAAATAATGCTTTTAAAATAAAAACTCCGTGGTAGTTTGCTTTGATGTAAGCGACCTTAAATAAGTCCTGTTTACTCAGTTACGGTAATCATGCTAATATTACGCAGTAGAAGCCAATCACACATCAAAGTACCGGCATTGCCGCTGGACAAAATTCCTCTTTACCCAAGCCAATTTCAGGGTTTTAACAATTAACTGGCCTGGATTGCTGTCGGAAAACAAAAGACAAATCTGCCAATTATAAACAAAGGAGACGCCAAAACAACCAGCTTGCCAAAATCAAAAGTTGAATGAATAATGCATGGAAAATAATCATTTTGTGAAGCCGAAACACTAAACTAAAATTGATCAATGATGCTCTTAATCGATCTATTCAGAATTTTAACATATATTATATATGACAAGTTATTTGAATTTATGCTGGTTATGTGCTTTATAAAATTAAACACGCGTGCCTTTTCATATAGATTACATCATTTTGTAGGATCGCTTATACAACTGAAAAACAGTAACTGTTGAGCGCGTGAATCCAAATAAATGAAACAGCAATGAACGTGTAGCTGAAATGTAATCTGGAAGAATGCGATTTGGTAAAAATTATGAATAAAGCAAAATCTGCATCGAATATTTTTGGGAACAAGGATATAAGTGACGCCAAGTACGATTTGCAGTGTAAGTACTGTACACTATAGTACAGGTCTTCCATTAAATGTAAGCGGCCCGTGAATTATGAAGTCTTTATTTACCTTTATTTTAAATCATGTTGGAGAAATCTGAAAATATGCACATGCAAAATAATAACATAAACAATCATAGTAGTGTATAACAGTTTATTGATGAATGACGTGGTAATTGAACGAGCTGGTCACTGCTGTGTGACGTATGGCGATCTTCCCAATTTTGTCTTTATATTTTTTTGTGTCTACAAGTTTTGGGACACCAAAAATTTTATATATTTTACAGACATATAAGTCTTGGGATAAGAAAAAAAATAATTATTTTTTCGTGTCCCAAGACTTACCGTGATTACGATACTCTTGTTGTATCAGATATACTGTACCTGAAATTTGAAAACAAAAAAGAAAAGAAAAAAGGGGGAATGGAAAGGATTTTATGAAAAAAGACACTGATATTAAGCCATGTAAACACGTTTTAAGAAAATTATTGTTTAACATGTAATAAACTGAAAATGTACTGCCTATTTCAGCATATTTGTTTTATGTATTTATTTTCTAAATATTAACAGGAAAAATCTTCACTTTTTTTATAAACTGTAATTATTTTATCTTGACAAACCGTATAAAATACAATAAAACTGGCATATGTAAAATGTGGGCTCTATTAATGTGATGCATACATATTAGACAATGGATCTTGACGTACCAATACATATTGTAGAGAACATTATAATTTCAAAGAGGACTGTAGAAAAAATCTGGTAATACATTATCTGATAATTTGAAATGATTAAAGTAATAAATTAATAGCAAAATAAATGACCATATACTTAGTAGCTATTCATAAGTAAAAATTATATCGCCATTTTTTATTACAGTAGAAAAATAATTGGTTTTCAATATTAGGCTTTGTGACAGTAATTTGTCTAAATGAAATCATAACCAAATCTCAAGTAATATGTGAACTTTTAAAACTAAATCTTGAAAAACAATGAAAATAAAAAGATGCAATTTGTTTAGTTTTGTAAAATGTACAATAGAAAATGATACCATCATTACTGCTTATATGACATTTTTATTCCCTTAGCACATCTACAAAAATGCATTTGGAAATGCAAGTTTGGTCAAATATTCACAGTTACATTTTTCAATCTCTGCAAGATGAAATCTTCATTCTAAGTTTACATATATTCATATTTGAATTTGCATAAAAAGGTATGATTTAAAGAACTTCTTTTTCCAAATGACTGAGATTGCTTTTGAAAATTATGAATTTCAATGATTGCAAAAGTTTTCTTCAATCAATCAATCCATTTTCATTGATTGCATCTTTTTTTCGGATAAAGGAGTGGGAAGCTATTGTTATGTAAAGGAAACAAGCTGTACTCTCTGGAAATTCCGAAGCAACAAAAGATGAATGTCTTCAACTGGCCCACTGTCTACAAAACTGTTAACACTTGACGCGTGAACCTTTTCACTCTATTCTCTACTCGTCCACATGTCACCTGTTGTTCAGTGGCAATATTTTAACATCAAAACCTACTGCAAGAGTGTGCTGACATGTTATGATGATCATTAGGTAAACAAAACAAGTATTTGGTTTGAACAGACTTGATCACATATATGAAGTGCCATGTTGCACGTTACAGACGGTCAAGCTTTTAATGGACTGATACATAGCTCTTGTTATGTAAAGAAAAACTGTGCTCTTCTGGCAATTCAAGGGTCAGTCTTGTGATTGGCCCCCTTCGATCAGTATAAGTTAAAAGGTCAGTGGTATAAGCAGTCAGAGTGCTAAATAGGAGAGACAAAGTTGGGGATTTTTTTGCAACATGATTTAAATTGAGGAATATGGGCTCAGTCGCAGTCAGAAGATGGGCAAAGGTCTGGTAAATAAAGGGCACAAGAAACAGGGCTGACCCATCATTCTGCTGTAAGAAAAACACTACACTCAGTGGTTGAGATAATTGCATTTTATAATCGGCTAAATTGTTTGTGATTGTTAATCACATAATTTTCACATTAAAGTAACAGTTTTTGCAAATACAAAAATTGCAACTCAAGGTGTGAACATTTTTTCATATTTATAACAACTAAATTTATAATGTGTGTGATGCCAATCAACAAAAATTACAAACATTTTAAGGCACATATTTACTGAATTTACTGAATTGCCAAACATTTTATCCTACCAGACTACAATGATTTCCTGTAAAATGTCTTTACTTAACATGTTTTGCAGGTATGAAATTTACCCAACACAACAGAGAAAGGAACAAGACTGGATCAGGGAAACCACAGCATCTGAAGTTGGACCACACCCTTCAGGAAGCCACCGCCACCGATGACTTTGAGAATTTATTTGACATTTTTACATGTATCTTTTCTTTTTTATACTATTGATATGCAAACTGAATGCATATCACTAATATTAGATACATTATGATTGCTTTAAAATATGTATAATTAATGCATTATTTAATCTATGACCAAAAAACATAGTTTTAGAATAAATATCTTCACAACTCGAAGTGTTTTAAAATGTTATTTTTAATATGTCTTCTAATGTTAAGCTAGTTTGATAACAGATGTTGAAGGTCTGCTAAATCTAGATAGTTAGTTATATAATCTTCTACAGTGCCTACATCTGAAAGTTTCCAATGTAATAATATCAGGTACAGCAGTATTGTCATCTTTGTCAGTTGAGAACTGCCATAAAACCAAGTGAGCTCTTGGATCTTAACTGCCAAGTGAGGCTGAAATTCACAACAGTATGAACACTGTGGTGTGACTTTGGAACACTGGATGGGAGCTTTTGTGTCTAGTACATATTAATTAATTGTAGATCTAGATCTTGAATACAGTTTGAGTATGCTTTGAATTTTCACTTGGAAAAAGCTCAAACTACATTTTCAGCTTATAGAGGATGTTGATGACTGAGCTGTACAGACACCATGAACACCTGCTGCTTCACTTTACGAACCAGCAAAACACCTAGTCTTGACCTGTGTCCCGTCAGGCTCTCTGGCTAGATGGTACTTTTAAATAAAGTTTTTAATAGTCAAACATAACTTGTTATTATTTTGACTGAATTTCCTGATCAATGAAAAAAATATATATTTACTTTTTATATTTTTTTTATTGTGAAACACATTTATCTACCTACCTACCTGTCTTGCACTAAAGGGTTTTGCTCAAAAAAAGACAATGTGGCATATAGAATGCCAGAGAAAATGTTAAAATTGATGCAAAAGCTAGCACACAGATTTCTCAGAAAGCTCAGAAAAAAGAAAACAAGCACACAATCCCAATATGTGTGTCACCTTTTGTCTTTATTACTGGCATTCTGTGTCCTGCTTTTGTCATTTTATCAAGATGCTTCCAGTAGTGTGTATCTCCATACATTCAGGTTGTGGTCATTTACCATCCCAGTGTTGATTGCTATGAATCTATCGGTCCTGGTCATTGATCATCCCAGAGATGATGGTGTTCATGGATCTCTCTGCCTACCTACCTTCATGCAAGTCTTCATCATTGACCATCCGAGGTTGGTGGTTTTCATGGGTTTATCCAGTTTCCTTCAACTCTTCAGCCTTCACATGAGACCATCTGACCATCGGGAATACTTGACAAAAATCTTTTACTCACCTGGAAATGGTGAGACATAGGAATCACATTTTCAGTGGCGACTATGGCATCTTGGTCAACATTCTGAATTCTGTCAAGTTTATGAATGGAAACTTGGGCAGAGTATTACTATATGGTCATAGTTTGTACCCAGGTATACCAAGGTTTCCTGTCTCATCTGCAGCAATGGCATCAGCAGTGTTAACAGTGAGATTGTGTGTTAAAGATTTTAGCTCAATGTAAGACCAAATGAACTTCCACTGTAGCCTTTGTACTCAAAAACCACCAGACCAATTTTCAGCAAATGTGGCACAGAGCATTCTGATTTAAAGTTTGTACAAAAGATTCTGATCCACCATCAAATATGGCCATCATTACTTAAAAGAAAAAAACTTTAAACGACTTTTTCTCCAAAAACCACTGAACAGATTTGATTAAATTTGACAGAAGCAGCCTGGCATGAAGACTTTAACATTTGTACATCGAATAAGTCAGCAGTTACAAAAACTACAACAACTTCTCCAAAACCACTGAATAAAATTTTATCAAATTTTACAGCATCCTGCCATGAAGACTTTTCAAGTTTGTGCAAATTATGCTGATCAACCATTAAATATAAAAAAGCCTTTGAAAGATTTCTCAAAATGGTTGAACAGATTTTTATAAGATTTTTTGATGGAAAGCATCCTGGCATGAAAGCCATTCAAATTGTGCCCATCCTACATTAAATATGACCACCATTACTAAAAATAAACTTTCAAACAACTTCTCAAAAGCTGCTGAATAGAATTTGACCAAACTTGGCATAAAGCATCATTGCATAAAGTTTTTACAAATGATTCTGATCTGCCATCAAATATTGCCACTGTTACTAAATATAGAGAAACCTTGAAACAACAACTCCAAAACCACAAAATAGAATTTGACAAAACATGAGAGCATCCTGGCATGAAGACCATTCATGTATATGCAAATGATGCCAATCTGCCACAAATATTGTTGTTGTTACTAAAGACAGAAAAACCATCAATAACTTGTAAATAATCGCATGACAAAAATTGACCAAATTTGATAGAAATTGTCCTACTGGATTGAAAAACTACTGGAAAATTGCTTGAAAACCTTAATTAGTCCTTGAAAAGTGCTTGAATTTTGAAATGCATTTAATAGGAAACAATTACTTTACTGATACAAATATCAAAAAAAGAAAATAAAAGATCGGTTATAAAAGTTAGAAACCTGGAATGTTGATATATGTATTCAGTAGGTCTTTTGGCTGGGTTACTTGCATGCTTATTGGTACTCGGTCTTGTTTGAGATTGTAATTGCCACATGATGTAAATGAATGAATTCTGTGTTGACTGGGCTGTTCTGGCTGATTGAAAAGATAGTAAAGTGATCTGCCATGGGAAGCATATTTTCAAGCAAGATCGTCATAAGTGCTCTACACGCGGTATACATGGGTAATGTCAAGTGATTAACAAAGAACTATGTGTTGTTTGTTAAAGAGGTTGAATCAAAGGTAGCTGTGGTCACCTTAATTCTTACTGATGGTGGGAACATTACCATCAACTTGTGTACTGATTACGGTAGTAGAAAAATAAACGTCTCAAAATGGTGCTTTTTTCTGGTCCTGTTGTACCAAAAATCGCTTGAAACCAGTAGAAATGTGCTTGTAGAATACAGTGATATGATTTATTTAGATAAAATTGATGAAGAAATTCCATTCAACTAATACCAAGTGCAGATTCACCAGGATCTGGCAACTCTGTTCAAAATGTCTATGCATTTGATCTTGGCTCTAAAGTCCCCACAATCAGTATAACTAGGGAATAGTGTGGCGAAAGAAACATCAGCTAGATAAATGAGAAAATGCTGTGAAGTCTCATGGCAAGAAATAAAAAGTGTAAAACAAATGAAATGTCAACAAAGGGAATGAATTTAGAATATTTTTGATTAAATATGAAGAAATTAAGTTAGAAATTCTTGCAAATAAGACTGCTAACTCCCAAACTGATGTAGATGAGATAAATGTACCTCTGCCTTCATGCCCCAATGTTCTGGAGTTACACTGTCTTAACCCAGGCCTAGGTTAAAAAAGAAATATTTTGAAGAGCTTGTTTAAGAATGAAATACCTACCGTAATCACGGTAAGTCTTGGGACACGAAAAAATAATTATTTTTTTCCGTGGCCCAAGACTTATACACACTTAAAAAATATAGCATTTTCACTGTCCCAACAATTATAGACACAAAAAATGTCTGACGAAATTGGCAAAATTGGCAAGATCGCCACGTCAATAAACTGTTATAAACTACTATGATTGTTTTTATGTTATTATTTTGCATGTATATATTTTCCGATTTCTCCAACATGAAATAAAATAAAGGCAAATAAAGACTTCACAATTCACGGGCCGTTTCGGGTTTACCTTGAGACCTGTTTTATAGTGTACAGTACTTACACAGTGCAAATCGTATGTAGCGTCACTTATATCCTTGTTTAATCCCCAAAATATTCAATGCAGACTTTGCTTTATTCATAGTTTTTACCAAATCGCTTTCTTCAAGATCACAAATTGCTATTTTATTTGGTATGATCCACGCGCTAAAGAGTTACAGTTTGTCAGTGATATAAGCGATTTTACATAGTGATGTAATCTATATAAAAAGATACACACGTTTAATTATATAAGGTAAACCAGCATTTATTCACATAACTGTTATATACAGTACAGCTCACATGATTTTTCGGAACCCCACGCATCGCGGTGGGGTACTTAATCCCCTCCACTCTAGCTCCGCGATAGCACTCCGCGGTGGAGGCATAAATTGGCATAAATACCTACAAATCACCACCGCGTTTCGGCAGGCATGCCGATATAAACTCCACCGTGGAGGGGCTAGTCGACATTACTGATTGACATCTGAACAGCCAATGAATGAAGACCACCTATGGAAAGACTGAGACGTCAAGAGTGATTTACAACTGGATACCATCTGAAGAATCAGTCGTTTTTATTTCGATCATATATTTGGACAATAAAAAAATAATTTCAAAAGTCTTGTATATTCAATACACATTACTGTTTATAAAAGGTTGATCGACTTCTTTTGCAATAAGTTTATGATTTTAATTTATTTCAAAGAAATATGAACAAACTTATGCACTGACTTGACGAGAAGTACACATTGCTGAGCCTCTCAAACAGAATAAATTTATCATTTTGTTCCAAAGGAAAGTAATTCTCTGAGATATGGACAATTAAAATCCAAATTGACATCCGCTTCTGCTTACCCCCCCCCCCCCCACAACAACAAACCTAAAACACTGAATTTACACTGAAATGCAAACCGCGTGCTTAGTCTTTAAGCAGTAATAGTAGAGTCACGAGGCTGAATATTATGACTGCATGTGTGCTGTAAGGGACTGACCATTTAATATATGGGGTTTATATGTTGTTTTTTTTCGACTGGGATATTTTTCGTTCTTTCATCACAGTATTTATTTATTTTAAGTGAAATATGGAACGGATTAACGTCTGTTACAAAAATCAGAGAAAGACAATTGTTTTCATGCATTCCCCCCCCCCCCGGTTGGAAAATTCAATTGTCTCTCCCTAATAAAGACTTGACTTCAGCGGATGTTCTACAGAAATCAAGGCAGTGACCATTGTGAACACTGTTGTAAAATATTAACAAGGGTTTGCATCAAAGGATGATGTAAGTTTCAGCTTGGGAACCGTGTTTTTTTATTACACGAAGCCATCTGACTTAGCGGGTTGTACTTTATAGCCGCATTTATGGTCCCACCATTAAGAATGGAAGTTTGATAATTGTTAGTAATTAATCTGAACTCGGCTTATTACCGAAATGAAAAATAATATGGAAAATTCTAAAATCTGAGATGTTCAGAGATTTTAATTTCCACGTGTATCCTATTATTTGCTCATTTTCCTACGGTGAAAATATAAAAATAAAATATACTTTTTTAATTATTTTTACGCAGATATTAAGGAATGCAGTTTCCTGTTTGTGACTGTTAGAGCCTTAGGTTATTGAGCGTGTTTCTGTTTCTTACCACTTGCAAACTTTTCCAGACTTCAGTTTACGATAACTTGTGCAGTAGTGATTTGGATTCCATATTTTATGAGAGAGAGAGAGGGGGGGACTTTACTAAGAAGAGTTAATGATCTAAACTTATTCATCTTATTTTTCTGTATTATGCAATAGGAAAATAAACAGAAAAGAAAAAGTTAAACATTAATTTCATCTGATGCTCAGCATGTTTCCTAATATTTGCTCATTTTTGTAAGAGGAAAGTATAAAAAAGATTTTTTTTATCGTCACAGAAAAATAGTAAATCTTATGGAAATGATGTCAGTAACCCAATCGTAATATTGATCTATTTCTTATATTTGTACGCAGATATTAATGTATGCAGCTTTATCTTTGTGACTTTGGAGCGGTTGCTTATTGAGACAAGAAATAAACTAATTTCTTTGAATAGTGTTTGGCATGTTTCTGTATATGGTATATTGCTTTACAGCTACAGTTACTTTGGCCAATTGGATAAGAGTGTGTGTTACACACACATATTTGATATTGGAGCACGAGGTCATGAGTTTGCAACCACCGACGGGAAAATTTGTTTCTTTTTTTCCCCCTCTATTACGCTATAATGTCTAGTACAGTATTACTTTTCTTACCACTTGCAAACTTTTCCACATTTCAGTTTACGATAACTTGTGCAGTAGTGATTTGGATTCCATATTTTATGAGAGAGAGAGAGAGGTGGGGGGGGGGGGGCTTTACTAAGAAGAGTTAATGATCTAAAATTATTCATCTTATTTTTCTGTATTATGCAATAGGAAAACGAAAAGAAAAGAAAAAGTTAAACATTAATTTCAACTGATGCGCAAGTTTGTCAGATCAATGTACTTTAGGTTAACAGTTAGCACATGAAATTAACACGTCAATATCAGCAGTCCTGATGGCTTCTCTTGTGCTAGGTTACTTGCACGTGTCAACTACATGTATCTAGGATGACCTTTTGAGGCCATTTGTGATTTTTTTTAAAACCGCTACTTTGGTAATTAATGCAAATTAGTACAGTTTAAAATAAAATAACGATGTGAAATCTTAATAATGCTTTATTTAAGCGAATGGATGTCAGGAAAAAACGTACAATATGTGAATGATTACTCATGCATGGAATAACCATCGGAACTTGTGCGATTTTGTTTCACTTCAGTCAGGTATGACTGCAGCTTTGTTATTAATTTGTTTGATGTTTATCGTTCTTTTCATTGCAGGTAGTACAATATCACTGACTTTCATATGATCATTACAATTTTGTATTGCGTTTACTGAAAAAGAAATAAGGATATGAATGCATGTTTAGATTCCGATAACATAGTATTGAAGAAAAAAAAAATTAGATTCATTGCGCAAAATGTAGTATTAATACAGTTTGCGAGGCATTGCCATTACATTATCATCATCTAAAATATGATTTGGCACTATGTATCATACATTATCTTCGTTAGAACAAGGAAATATTTATAATTAACTGAATTACTACGTTTTTTTCAGTATCAAAAAGTTAGCAAATTGCTCCCCAGAGGGATAACGATGTAGATAAATCGGTGCCCCCCCCCCCCCCATCTCAACCTCTGCTTGCATGGGTGATAAACAGTACACCACGCCCATATTATCGAAACCACGTCCACTCCGCGGTGGTGATCGGATGCGACTCCGCGAGGGAGCGTGGTGTGCAGGGCTATTCTCCACGATAACTCCGTCAGGACGCATGGAGTGATGGTGGAGGGGTTTTTCTTAATCCTCTCCACTCACTCTCCACCCCCACCGCGATGCGTGGGGTTCCGAAAAATCACGTGAGCTGTACTGTATATCCACAAACTGGGTTAAAAGAAGAAAAAAAAATCCATTCATAATTGTTTGAGTTATCTTTCTTAAAAGCCAGAACTGCTAGAAACATATTTCAAGACCTTTGACCTTAAAATCAATATTAGAGTGCTGGCTATCAACTTGTTCATTGGAATGCAACCAAGTACAATGTCTGATTTAAATTCACTTGTATATGTACAAGTCACAGAGTTCATAAGTTCAGGTAAGTAAAAATATGCAAGCAATGACCTTTGACTTGACCTTAAGGTCAGTTATGTCTAGTTTTCAATACTTCTTCACAAAAGGGCGGATGTATTGGTGGTCAGATTTGCACCATTTTCATAAAGAAACACTTAAATATTACAAGAAGTGTTTTAATGAAAACCCACGTCAATGCCATGATTCATGCAAGAGGAGAGTTGATCAGATTTTCAAGATGGTTATGGTACCATCTTGAAGGTCAGATGAGCAATATTTTCATTAAAACTAGCTACGTATTGCTATGTTTAATAAAAACCATATATCGATACGCCCGTCCATTCTGGAGAAGTAGTCATATAGATTTTCATGATGGCCATCAAGGCAGCCATTCTTAGAAGATGTTATCAGCATCATTTGAATACAGGAACAAACTATACATTGCAAGAGAGAAGTAGACAAAAAAATGTCAGTAAGGCCATCATATGATGACTTTTAATGAAAACTCCATGTCGAACTGACCATCTGTTAAGGACCAGTAGTAATAAGATTTGAAAGATGGCCACCGTGGCGGTTATATTGGATGTCCAACGATCACCATTTTCATTTAGGAACAACTATAACATCATAAAAAGTCTTTAGTGAAAACACGTTCATATAGATAATCTACATTGTTTTATGATGCAAATGTGTAGTATGTTGGTCAAGCTATACCGATGTCTCAAGTAGAAGATAATAATACAAAATCATCTTAAATGGATGCCCATCAAATCTATCTTATTTCTTGAATTGGCTGACAATGATTACTATGTACATGTATTTACTTGCCACTAACCTGGACCCTTTGACCCTGGACCAGTGGGTCCTGTACCTTTTCCTCAGCCCCCGACTTACGGTAATAAAGAAATCTACTGACTCTGTGGTAAAAAGGTCAGAGGTCAGAATCATGGTAAAATCTAATATATATATATATATATATTGGTGTTCATTGTTTTTACGTTTATATTAAAATTATCATTATATGAGCAAATCAATATGTAGGCACATTTCACTTTATACATGTGTCTGAAAATATATAATATAAATAGATAAATACAGTTACAAGACCACTCACTATATATAGTTTGAGAGCCTGCCACAATAAGTCCAGGTTTGCCACTAATCATGACCCACTGGTCCATAATCAGTGAATGAATCCTGGGTCTTATTTTCAGTTCCAGACTTAGGGTAATATTACATATTCTGGGGTCAGAAGGTCAGACTTCATGGTCATGGTAAAGGGTAATATTACATATTCTGGGGTCTGAAGGTCAGACTTCATGGTCATACTAAGTCTGATAAGAAAAGAATGGTTTCTGCACATTGAATTTAGTTCAAGACCACAAACCTTGACCAAAAGTCAAAGTTATTGGGACTCATTGGTCAGTAATCTCCAGAGTCAACCATACTTGTGTATAATCAGAGTCCAACTGCAAACAACATAGTTCCTGATTTGCCGTCACATAATGTGCCAGCAGATCATGGTCTATGCTGTTTGTTCTACTGATTAGTCGTTTCAAACTGCATCGACCCAGATCTGCTGGCGCATTATGCGATGGCAAATCTGGGTCTATGCAATTTGCAGTTGTTAATGGTTTATACGGGAGTATATATGGTACTAGAAACTATGGGTGGGCGTATAATGTCCCCCTCACAGTACTCGTTTCCTTAGAAACTTAATTTAAGGTTGTACAGCTTTTTTCCCTTCAAAATTGACTATTTTTGTTTCTCATGTATGTAAACTTCCGTTGACAATTTTTTATTTAAAAGGTATCCCGTTTTGTTCAATTTAATCTTGACATGCTTTATCATAAGAGCTCGCTTTGTGAGTGCTTGCTGGTTACAAACTTACAAATAATATTTTGCTCACCTGTTAATGCATGCTCTTAAATTTCCATCTAGTATGCTTCAATTTTGTTTTCCCACTCAAGCATTTTATTGTTTCTTGTACAAAATGGCCATGGGATCAGACCATATGATGTCACATCAGAAGTTTTAGAGAAAAAGTCATTTAAAGGTTTTTCCACATTTAATGGTTGGATCAGCATCAATTATACAAACCTGAAAGGTCTTTATGCCCGGATGCTTTCTGTCAGGTTTGGTCAAATTTGTATTCATCAGTTTCAGAGAAGTTGTTTAAAGGCTTTTATACTTTATGTAACAGCAGCTTTTCTATTTTTAGTAACTGTGGCCATATTTGAAGGCAGATCGGAATAATTTGTATAAATCGGAAAGGTTTTCCTGCCAGGATGCTTTCCATGAACACTCCACAGAGTGTTTAATCAATTGGGAAAACATAATGACCAAACAAGCTTAATTGGCCACACCTCTACGATTGTCAGACAAAGAAACAATGGGAAAACTAGACCTAGTCACCTTTGAATTACGCTTAGTCAGTGACACCTTTATTTATCGTCAAAGAAAGAAACAGTCTGTAAACTAGACCCAATGACCTTTAAATTTAACTTCCTTAAGGTGTTTATTTAACCATTTAATTCATGAACAAATTAAAGACAATTTGATACAATGATATTTGAGATACCCTATGATCGATGTGTGGTTGCTCCGAGTATGTGCCAGTTACAATTTTGATTTGCTGGGCATGTCCAACAAATACAGTGATTTCAGAATCTGGAACAGTTTCTGGAACACAAGCAAAGGATTAAAAAATTTATTTCCAAATTTAAAATGAAGGATTTGCACAAATGTACATTATGGATAGTTATATGTTTCCAGGCTTATGAAACGCTTTGCTGATATTGCAATTATGTGTTTTAATGTCAGATCAAGAAGAGTTAGGATGCTGAGAAAATTACCATACAAATTCCCAAAGAATATAAAAATAATGGTGAATATCTGCAATTGAGGGAGAGAAAGAGAAAATTAGGAATTAAAAAAAGTAAAATGCCACACAAAAGACACCCTTTTTATTGGTGCTATAAACAATAACATAAAGAAACAACAAAATCACTGAATGCATCAGCAAAATAAAACGGGCAATAACAAAGTAGGTTTGGGTATTTTACAGTACATGCAATTGTAATTGACAAAACAGATCGTTTTAATTATGTTTCTATCTCTGCATGTTACTTTAAACAAATAAATCTGCATCTTGGATATGAAACAATTCTAGGTATTTATGTGCATGAATTTTGATGCTATTAAAGTAATGTAAAGGTGTTCATTATTTCAAGGTGTGGGACTTGTGACCAGAAGGGTGTGGGTTTTCGATTCCCACCATCAGATCAGTCTGGATCAGGTACTGTGGTATGTCCTTGGGCAAGGCACTTTACTCCAGTTGCCTCTGCACAGTATAACTTTAAAAAGTGTTGCTGTGTCGTAAACCCCAAACCAAGCCAAGTTGTAAAGCAAGTTAAATTAATATTTATTCCAGAAACAAAATGTGTCATACAATCTACAAGACATCGCATAAACATTGTAAGGCATGTCATCAATGTTGGATCTTATACAAGTTTTTAATAGACATTTGATAGATATTTCACGATAAATCTTGTAAACCTTATAAGATTTCTAATACACTGTGTATCTCACACAATCAATGAATTATTTAATTAAGTTTATATCATTCAAACAGATAAGTCCAAGATATCTTAAATGGGGTATCTTCCAAGGAGCCTCACTATCACCTGCATTGTTTGTGTTTTGCACTAAATCCTTGGGAGTGACAAGACAGCATAAGGCAGAAAGCTCAACCAGAAAGAACTCAACAAAGATCAATTATCTAATATTCATAGACAATCTCAAGCTCTATGGGAACAATGAGTATGAAAACAGTCTGCCAGGTCCAGACAATAAGAATGTCACTGCTGATATCCAAATGAACTTTGGCATTGACCAGTGCAAAGCTCTTAGCTGCAAGTCCGGCAAGCTATAAGGCATACAGATCCCAGAGAACCTGAGGTTAAAACAACTAGGGAAGGTAATGACTACAAACATATAAGAGTTCTTGAAGCATAACAATGAAAAATGAAGAGATTAAGCGTAAAATCAGGTTTTTTTGGGTGGTTTTAATGGTACTTTAAACATATTATTGGCTATATCATACCAATTAAATTGGAGCCAAATGCCTTTTCCAAGGACATACCAAGGCAGCGAATCCAGGCTGGCCTGGGTAGGCATCGAACCTGTGACCCTTGGATTACAAGCCCAATGTTCTGCCAACTGAACGATCATGGCTATATGGAGCTAACATCGTTGCAGCCATTAATACCTGGGCCATCTCCATCATCAGGTACATTGCTGGCATAATGTACTGGACCAAAAAGAATTAGCAGTCATGGACAGAAGACTAGAGTGATACTCAATATTCATGGTACAATAAATGTCAATAGACTGTACTGTACCAGGATGATCTGGTGAAAAGGTGTGATAAGCACTACAGACTGTAGAGGCAGAAAAAAAAAAGTATAAGAAAGTGAAATTCTGAAGAGCCATATAAAACAAAATGCAGCTGTTACATGAAATTCTTTTATCAAATGGAAGCATTTAAAACTGAAACATAAAAACCAATATGGGATCAGCATCCAATATAATTCTTGCTGCACACTTCTTAAGTTTTATCACATGGTCAATATTTTTTGTGTCCATGAACCCATAAAGTGTTGCAGTATTTCAGTCAAGTTAATATATAACTTGAAACATATAGTGTCCTTCCAAGAATTTACAGCTGTTTCAGACATTTTTGCAAAAAAAATTTGAAAGTGATGACATTACAAACATGATCTATATGACGAATCCAATTCAGTCTATCATCAAAAGTATTCTTCGGAGATAATGCTATTGACACATAGGATTTCTTTCTCTCTCTCTCTCTCTATATATATATAGATATAAATCATCACTTCTTTCAGTCTAGCAGGGTCTTACATTCAAATGTCAGTAAGTATACAAGATATCTTATACAATTTGTAAGATACCATACAAACTTTATGGTATGGGATTCTCAGACATGGATCTAACTTGATTTCATCAATAATGTTTGATTCTAATCTTAAGTCAAGCCATCTCATCCGATATACACTGACTCTGCTGTGAACCTGACCAATAAAGTATCTTCTACTGAGACTTAAATTCATCTGTTTTGGGAAATTAGCTTTTTTACTTTTTCAAGCCTGAATATGTGAATGTGTCTCATTCCCATCTTACATCCACAGCAATCAATGCTTTTTTTCTTATTTTAGATGTCATTAATGTAGTAGAATTCAAACACATACAAAAATGCAATAGTTGACCCCAACACATTAGAAAAACAATGTTTAAAAATGAACATCCATATCCCTAACAAATGGCTAATTCCCATTCTTTCAAATCAGTTGAAACTCAAAGTATGCTGTATTTAGAACTTTAACAAGGATTAGTATCTTAAGACATGGAACAATCAAAATACCTCTAATATGTTAACGAGCACTGATTTTAATTTAGAAAGCCTCATTAAAGTAATAATGTGATACTGAACCCAACACATAAAATTATTGATGGCTATATAATACTACAGTATATACAAACATAACTCTATCCAAATTGGAGCTGACGTGAAAAAAAACATAAAAGGCGCATCTAGATTTTGAGACAATGTACACACCAAATTGCATTAGAATATGTTGAATGGTTCCTGAGCTATTGCTGCTTAACAAGAATCTGCCATAGTGGAGATGTAATATTGATGGAAAAAGTGCAATAACACTGTCAAAACTGGACCTGAAAAGACGAAACTTTTAAAAGGCACATCTACATGTTATAGGCAATTCACCTGCCAAATGGCATCCAATTATGTATTAAGGTTCGCAGAGCAATGCTGGTTACAAGGAGTGTGAACAGATGAAAACAGATGGATTGAAAGAGAAGCTGATTACTATAGGCTCACACATCTTGATGCAGGATCATCATAAGCTTATAATTAGCATGTCATCTTTTATTATTCTATCGTATTTGCATAAAAAAGGACCCAGATAATCATATATTTTCAGGACCTCATTCTAAGGCTACAAAAGATATGAACGGAAACAAACAAACCAAAAAACAAACATAAAAGATGCATAGTAAAAGATCATACAAAATACATGGAAGCAAAATTAATCATGAGAAGATACATGTACAGCATTTACATTCTATGCATATCATTACGAGAAAATTTCAATCAGTTGAAAACAACTGATGTGAATCAACCATTAGCCAACATGGACTAAAAAAATAATCAGTCAAACCCAAAGTTGTCTGCATTCATTAGAGTTTCCACCATGATCCTGAAAAAGGCACTCTTGTCAAGGGCTGTTTTGTCGTTCACGTACAAGACAAGGTTGTTACCACACGTATGTGCTGATGGGTGGAATTTATGATCATCATGGACAAAGGTCATGTGTGGATCCTCTTCGAAACCCAGAGCTGGAAGTTTGCTTGATCCTGTGCAGAATTCCAGTAGCTTTGAAGGCTTCAAGGTTGATATAAAGTCTCTTTCATCAGCTGTTAGAGGAATCGAGTCTTCGCCTAGCTTTTGTAAAAGTGTTTTGCCTGAAAGAGCAAAACATTGGGTTAAATTACCGTATATACTCGCATATTAACCGCGTCCAAATGCAAATAACATAGACCCTGATCTGCCATCACATAATGTGCCAGCAGATCAGGGTCTATGTTGTTTGTTCTACTGATTAGTCCTTACAAACTGCATAGACCAGATCTGCCGGCGTATTATGTGATGACAGATCTGGGTCTATGCAGTTTGCAGTTGGTATGAGCTTATACGCGAGTACATACAGTAAAAGATACTCTGTAGGAGAATATCTGTCTCAAAACTGTGGACAATCTGAAAACCATTGATGATAGTTGGGCAATCATTTGGACTGTTGTCATAACTGTCCAACAATTGAATAAAAATGTCTGTGGTATCAGGCCAGTTATCAAGCATAAGCTAGTAAATGCTTTTTCAATATCCTTGTTAGGTCAATCCTCTTTGCAATTTCAAATTAGCCAAGGAAATATATAAAGTCAGTTTCTGATGGTCAGTTGATTAGAAAAAGGAATTTTCTTTTTACATTATACACATGTTTAATGAAGTTTCCTACATCTTGACTGACAGTGAGTACATGGTCTGTGTAGGTAAAACTATTGCAATATCTTGTACAATAAATGATTTAATCACTGCATTGAAGTAACTTATTTCAAACAAAAAGAGTGAAATGATACAACTGATCATATCAGTTTCGGAGCAGAATCTTTGGGCTGAAGTCACATGTAGTATTGAGTGTAAGAATTAGTGAATATTTCTTTTGTTTCTTTTAATAATGTTGGAGTCTACTAATGATTAAATTAACAAGAAAAAAAAAGCTTGGCATGAAGTTTCTTATATAGAGTCTTCAACAGCACAATGTTACATTTGCAAACTCTAACATTACACTTGCAAACTCTAATGTTACATCTGCAAACTCTAACGTTACACTTGCAAACTGAAACGTTACACTTGCAAACTCTAATATTACACTAAGTCTTGCAAACTCTAACACAAGCAGGCCAGTTTCTGGTGGTTTCATGTGTGCAACTTGTGATTTAAGCCACAGGCAACAACTGGAATCACCCATTCCATTTGAACACTTTTATTTGTTTAAACAAAACTAATTTGAGCAGTTTATTTTGGGTCATGGAACATGTAGGAACAATGATCATAAACATTTTGCAAAACCAAAAATTTGCCATAGTAGTCAGCAATCTCAATCTTCCATCGTGCTCCTGCAAATTTTTATCATAGGAAACCATGTATGATCATTATCCATGTCTCCTACAGATCTATGGAGTTTTTTTTCCAGGGACATATCAACGAGTATTTAATGATTTTATATACTTTTTAAGGAGCATTTTTTCCTTACAGAAATTAAACTTTCTCAATGTGTTACTGTGATTATCGTTGCATGATTTAGGTACAAACATAGAAAAAACAAGCAAATTCAGTGATTTTTTTGTCCTCCACCTATCATGGTTAGCTCTTGAAAGTTTACAATCATGAAATGTTATTATGACCTTAAAGACAGAGCTGTAAAATTACTGGGCAGACATTGAAAGTAAGCAAGTTTCATTGCCCCATCTAAAACAGCATCAGAGGAAAAGTGCAGAAAACTGGCTAAAAAACTGATCAGTGACTTTGACCGAGAAGATACCATCAAACTAAGAAGCATACATGTACCATGGTTCATCCCTGTACCTCAAACAGCTTTTATGATACAAAGCAGAAACAAAAGAATCCTTCAAATACCGGCCTGTGACCTTGACACTGATGTTAAGACCTCAAACATGCAATGCAACACATCTTTTAGTGACAATATACCAAACTTCCTCAATTTATCATAACTGTTAGAAATCAGAAGGGCAAATGTGACCGAAATCTAAACTACTGACCTGTGACCTTGGCCTTGAAGATAGGACCCCCAATGTACTATGCAAATCACCTTTTAGTTTTGATATATGGTTATACCAAGTTTCATCCCATTTATCTCAAATGAGACTAAAATTATAGAGTGGAAAGGAGAGTGTAATAGAAAAATTCAACATATAACACAATGACACTGAATACATCACCCCCAATGTGGTATATAACACACCTGCTAACGAGGACATAAAAGTATACCAAGCAAAGCTGAATCCCTTAATCTCAAACAGCTCTCAAGTTCAAGAGTGGAAAAGAAAGTGTGATCGAAAACAAAATATTAAACTATGACCTTAGCCTTGAAATATGACTGCAACGTTGTATGCAACACACTTTCTAGCGATGAAGAACATGTATACCAAGTTTC
The DNA here is from genome assembly GCA_029931535.1 of Margaritifera margaritifera. Lineage (NCBI taxonomy): Eukaryota > Metazoa > Mollusca > Bivalvia > Unionida > Margaritiferidae > Margaritifera > Margaritifera margaritifera. The sequence goes on from JAQPZY010001420.1 coordinate 66,734, forward strand.
ATCCCTTAAACTCAAAGTTATAGAGCAGAATGGAGAGTTTAATGGAAATATACAACATTGAGCTGTGACTTTGACCCTGAAGATAGCTCCCCAATGTAGTATGTGACACACCTTCCTGTGATGATGTACAAGTATACCAAGTTTCATTCCTTAATCCCAAACTGCTTAAAAATTAACGAGTGGAAGGGAAAAGGCATGTCATATACTGAACCATGCCCTTGAAGATAGGACCCAAATGCGGTATGCAACACACCTTCTAGTGATGATGTATACTAAGTTTCATACCTTGGCTTTAAAGTTATAGAGTCGAAAGGAAAAGGTGATGGCAAACATACAATATTGCTCTGTGGCATTGACCTTGAAGGTAGAAACCCCAATCTGGTATGTGACACACCCTCCAGTGATGCTGTATAAAGTATACCAATTTTCATCCATTACTCTCAAATGGAATTATAGTTAAAAAATAGAAGGGAAAATGTGATGGAAAACAACAAATATTTAGCAGTGACCTTGACCATGAAGATAGGGCACCCAATGTCACATGCGACACACCTTCTAGTGATGATGTATACCAAGTTTAATCCCTTTATTTCAAATGGCTTTAAAGTTTAATGCAGAAGGGAAAGTGTGATGGAAAACAAAATAATGAGCTGTGACTTTGACCTTGAAGATAGGACCCCCACTGTGGTCAGCAACACACTTTCTAGTAATAATGTATAAATATGTCTAGTTTAATCTGGTAATCTCAAATGGCTTTAAAATTGTAGAGTGTAATGGAAATATGTAAGAGATGGACAGAAATATAGTCTAATGGAAATGCAGATACTACTTTTCTCTGGCTTTCTAAATTAAATACTAACTGAATATATTAATTTGCTCTCAGACTTCATCTTGGAACAATCAGAGTCATGTGTCATTTAATGCAACCAATTTGATCCCATTTTATTTGTTTATTCATTATTTTAAGGAAAGTATGTATATAAAAAAATTCTGAATTTAAAAAATGATAGACTTTATTAGTTTTAACTTACTGTATTCCCTCTGATAAATTCAAGGAGTTTTTGGAAAAGTTTAAAGAACTTTTCAACAAATTCAAGGCTTTTCAAGGATAAGACCAACTTTTTAAATTGAGTTTTCAAGGTAACCTCTCAAATTCAAGGATTTTTCAAGATTGTATGAACCATGTTATCATGTCAAGGTTATGCCTGCCAATACAAAATTTTATCAACAAAATAAAAGAGTTCAAACACAGGTTGTATTGACACAGACATGCATTCAGACATATATAATGGTACATTGTCAACAAGATAATTATACAGTTTTCAGTAAGAACTGACTATTGCACTTATTTTTTAGATAAAATAAGGCAAATATATTGGTAAAATTAGTACCATCTGATGCTTACTCTCAACCAGTTCCAGAAACTCTTTTAAATTCGAGAAAAGCTTTTCCTCCTTTTCTCGTCTATCGTCTGACCATGAATACTCAGGTTCAATCATGGCTATCAAGTCCTTCACTAAAACTTCCTCCTTTTTGTATTCCAGAGTACTACAAAGGAATGGCTTCCTTCTCATCAGCCCAAGAAACTGAAAAGAGACATGAAAGATATACGTTGTATATATTCACTTATAAGTGGAGTCCAACTGCAAACTACACAGACCCAGCTCTGCCATCACATAATGCACCAGCAGATCTGGGTCTATGCAGTTTGTTCGGAGTAATCAGTAGAACAAACAACACAGACCCTGATCTGCCGGTACATTATGCAATGGCAGATCAGGGTCTATGTTGTTTGCAGTTGGACTCAACTTATAAATTTCTTGAAAAAATGTCTATATCGACCAAAAGAAAGCATGCAAGATAAAACTATTGTGCCATTATTGGTTTTATAATATGAAAATGATCACATCATCATGATGCATAATGCTACCTAAAGGAAATGTAAATACATGGGGACAATATAACCAGTTTTTCATATTGTATATAGAATACAATTATGATTTCTTCTCCATATAAATTTGAAGTAGCTGTAGTATAGTAGATGAGTATAGTGGTAGTGCATGATGTAATGGTGGTAGAGGTCAACATTGTGAAGGTTGGTATTTGTGGTATAGTTAGTAGTAGTAGTAGGCAGTAGTTGTGAAGGTGGTAGTTGTATTAGCCTTTGTAGTTTTTGTACAAGTGATGACAGTGATGGTTGTATTTGTGTGTATAGAAATACTAATAATACATCGTAGTATTCAAGTCCTTGAAGAAGCTGTTGAATTCCCATTTGCCTCGTGAGAACTGCGAAATACATCGCACTGGCTTGTAAAAACTCCTCCTTGTTCTCCAATGTGATGAATAAAGGGAGGCCATCAACATCAAACCGCCACTCGCAGGAGTTGAGTGCCTTATCTAATGATTCTTGATCTGATGCTTGCTGTACCTGAGAAATGCATAACAAATGCAATGTATCTTTATTTATTCAGAAACTCTGCATGATGCAAATCAACATGAAATAAGTCATAAATCTTATATGTAAAAAAAAAAAAAAAAATTTCACCTAGCCATTATAACAAACATTTAGAATGGCTAAAATTGCATCTTGTAATGCAGACAACTAGAAGTATAACAGCAGAAAGGAGCCAGTTCACTACAGGTTTTCCAGGTTTCAATATTTAGCCAGATAGCCACAAAATGGTACATGTCTGTTTGGAAACAAAGCCTCAAAAATACAAGACAACATTTAATCCAGAAAAGGATATTTCATTTCCAGAAAATATGCAAGATAAATAAAGGTTAATGGTTAACGATCCTATCATGCGCAACTAAATTTGTAGAAACATTTACGTAGAATTTTGGTTTCAAGATCTCTAAAATAACGTATTAGTGTAAACATGTAAACTCGCACAGTTTCTAGATTCCCCTGATATTTTACAGGATTCATCAAGTTGTGAAGCTTGAAAATCAATTACACACTATGCATGAATGGCTTTCATTTTGCTACAGCCATTCATGCTGTGTATAATCAATTTCACTACAGCCATTCATGCTGTGTATAATCAATTTCACTACAGCCATTCATGATGTGTGTAATTGATTTCACTATGGCCATTTATGCTGTAATTGATTTCACTATGGCCATTCATGCTGTGTGTAATTGAGTTCACAAAGACTGTTCAGGCAGTGTGTAATCGATTTTCAAACTTCATGACTTTATGGACAGTGCAAAAACTGCACCAATACAGGTTTTAATGCCAAAATGGTTAAGAGCTTCAGGATAATTCATTCTTTGCAATTAATAATTACATAAACTTTTGAGTGCATTATTTGAGCAGTTCATCATCAGAAATATTGACATGTGCATGGATTTTACTGTCATAAATGTTCAGGTTCAGAAAATTGGAAAGAGGAACAGTCTTCTAGTGTTTTGATAATTTATTTTGAACACGATTACAGTACCAGCCTTAGGGACTCCCTAATGATGATGTCTGGTATATCATCCACATTAGGCCTGGTGGACATTGGGTCCTTCAAAATACATTCAGTGATGAGTGGGCTGAACATAGATGGGGGCTCTCCACCTTGTATCACTATAGTTGAAATCATCCTGCCAACATGCCGCAGCACACCTTCCTGTAACTGGCGAATATTATTACGTGGCACTAATCCATTTGGAGTTTCTACGTATGAAGAATAGAAAAAAAGAGTTTTTTTATTCCATCATTTCACTGGTTTGATACATGGAAAAGGAACTGTAATCCTGGCATCATGTTTTACTTTAGCAATTTCATCATCATCATCATCCTTGTTTGTGACAGTTCATTTCAATAGTCCACCAATGCCTTACTAAGTATGATGCTTGCATTTGAAAAATACATGTTCTGTTTACTTTTATATAATACATTCTTCATTACCCTTTTATGTAAACATGACCTTTTTGTAAGAAGTGCATAGCGACAAAACAAGAGGCCCAAGTGGGACTGATATCACTCAATGAACTTACACAACATTTGACCATTTCACTAAGCAGGCTTATGTAGTATTGTAAGAACACAACCTATGTCAACTATTTACCAAACTTTATATCTTGTCCATTTTACCTATTTTACTTTAGTCTGTTAAAAATTCTTTCCAAAGATAAAGGCATAATTAATATTCAGAGACTCTTGTCCATACCTGAAGCCATCCAAGATCTTTAAAAGTTTAGTTTACAGGAAAAACTTTCATTTGTGGTCTACAGTCATATGTCTTTCATACAGCATAAAGCATATTGAGCCATATTTTTTTATTATATAATTTTATAAGCTAAAAATAAAAAATATAAATTCCAAATGATTTGTGAGAAATTGCACTGAATATATTAAATGCCATAAAATAATGCATAATACATGTGACAATATAAATGACAAATGATTCAGACACTTTAATATGGCAATATTAGCATATGTCAATCTTAATTTCACAAAAATATAAAACTTGCTTCTAAATGTTTAAGGATCTCAAATGTGGCAAAGTGTTTAGAAATAATTCTCTGAAGATAAATGTATACACACAGACATGGTTTACACAAGAAATGTTCTTATTGGAGCAAAATCAATATTAGAAGAAGATAAAATATATAATTACTTTAAAACAAATATCAATCATTGCATAAAGAAATTCCAATACTTAATTACCACATAGCAAATAATTTATGTAAGCCTGTTCATTCTGTAATAATATTTCCTTTTATTACTTTTTCTTCAGTTAAAATAACAAATGATTCATTTTAATCCCTAAAGTGTATTATTTTATTCATTTTTATAAGTGTTGTATTGAAACTTATGCATCTTGTATTGTAGAATGTATTTTTTACTGGTTTACATAATATTTCCAAGAAGAAGAACTCTGTAACCCCAAAATTGTGATTCTCAATAGTGAATATTATGGGATCCTTCCCTTCCTTTGCTTTAATTTAGAGACAGAAAGAGAACAGGTATTTTAAAAACAAACAAAAAATTATTTACATTGCATACAAGTCAGTAGCATAGCAAGAAGTGGCGTAACAAGAAAGTCTGGCCCCTCCCCCTCCCCACAAAACTTAATTCTGGGGCCCCCTCCCATTACAAAAAAGTTGTTGATGGGAATTTTGGGCCCCCACTGGGCCTGGGCCCCCCCGCAGTTGCAGGGGCTTGCTTGGGCAGTTGCTACACCACTGATACAATTTGAGAACTTCTAACTGCACAGAATTTCATCAATATGCACATATATTGCTCATAATAAAACTCATTGGACATCTGGATGAATTAAGTCTATTTATCAACTTTACTCAATATCAGATTAAAAATACAGTTTCTAGAGTGGTAACAAGTTCAGCCAATCAGATGCAAAATAACATCATTATTATGTGTGGATCTCACTCGTTATAGAACTCATGTGAGATCTTGATCATATGAGCCCATATTCCAAGCTTTATCAAAATCAGATCAGAAATAGACCCCAGAGTGCTAACAAGCTCAGCCAATTAGAGATCAGAAATAGACCCCAGAGTGCTAACAAGCTCAGCCAATTAGAGATCAGAAATAGACCCCAGAGTGCTAACAAGCTCAGCCAATTAGAGATCAGAAATAGACCCCAGAGTGCTAACAAGCTCAGCCAATTAGAGATCAGAAATAGACCCCAGAGTGCTAACAAGCTCAGCCAATTAGAGATCAGAAATAGACCCCAGAGTGCTAACAAGCTCAGCCAATTAGATCGCCACATTAATATGCATAGACCTGGCTCATATTTAAACTCATCAGAGATATTTGTGATATAAATCTATATTCCAAGTTTGTCAAAAATCAGATCAAAACATCGCTTCCTGAGTGCTAACAAGCAAATGTTGACAGACAGACAATGAACACATGGCCATACCATAAGCTCACTAGGCCTTACTAGGCCTAATGGTTAGGTAAGCTAAAAACTTTGACTCTCTTGTCTTGCGTAGACATGTCTTTAACTGAATAAAACCTTTCTGTATGTCTTTTGATCAGGTTGTATTCAAAAGTCTTTTGAGAGCTTTTTGTAGTTGACAGGTTCATGAAAGTCTTCAGTTGTAAATTATCTTTGCTTTATTAGAATTCTTTATAAATACAAATATCCCAAATCAGTCAACTTTAATACACTAGTTAATTTTGTGTGAAAAATCTTGCAATTATCTCTGATTATATTTCAAATTACAGGCTATTTAGCATGAAAAGGAGTAAATATAATTTCTTTCCTTTGAATGTATGGAAATCTTCAGTATTGTTTTTACTAAAAAAGACAACAGAGTTAATGAACCTGCAATGTAAATTGCTGTTACTGAAAGAGCCACTTACCTACAAGGACTCCAGATTTGTGACATATCTCCCGAATCAAAAGACGGAAGAATTCCCGCTTTGGTCCGCCATAATCTGTGCCTTCCTCTGCAATTCCATGTTGTGTTTTGAAATGTACTTTTAAGCTTCCTGACTCCCGGATAAAATTAGACTCTCTGAAAAACTCTAAAGCAGAGTTCCAAAGATCATCTCTTTTTACAACTATGCATCTCACTGATCCTTTAACCACTCGATCTGCATGGTCAAGAATAGCTAGTGCTATTTTCTCCTTGCTCTCAGTAGGAGTTGTGGATGTGCTTGGACTGTAATGATACAATATATGTGTACGTTGAGAAAGACACTGTCTAAACTTTTCTTCAAATGGTTTTGACTGATTGTTCTAATATTACTCACCCATCACTCTTTTCAATGTCTAGATTTTCAGAATAATTTTCTGTCGAAGGCTGTTCACTTTTGTGGAATCAACTCTTACTTGGCAGCTCGAAATGAGGTGATCAATAAATTATGATGCAATTGATATGACGCATTTTCTTACCTAAATGATTCTAGCACCAGAAACTCAAGGAGAGACTGTATTAAAATGATGTGGTTGCAACTTTTGTTCTGATTAAATAATGAAAAAGAAAATACTTATAATTTTAATTACCATATATACCTGTGTATAATCCGATACCAACTGCAAACTGCATAGAACCAGATCTGTGGTCGCATAATGTGCCAGCAGATCTGGGTCTATGCAGTTTTTAAGGACTAATCAGTAGAACAAACAAAATAGACCCTGATCTGCTGCAGCATTGTGTGATGGCAGATAAGGGTCTATGTTGTTTGCATTTGGCCCCAGCTTATACACGAGTATATATGATATTGCAATAATAGTCATGCGAAAGAAAATGATAAAGTCAACAAAAAGTATATAACACCATTGGACATCTTCAGCGATTAATAACCTGTCATATATCACATACGCAGCTTTTCTTTTGTTGAAAAGAGATGTGATCTCAGTAACTGTGTCATACTGAAAACATTCACTCACCAACAGAAACTTTTCTTTGTGTATTTTGACAAGCAGAGACTACGATCTTCAATCTATGCAAATCTGATGAATTTTTAACACTCATTCATCTATTACTTTTGGACAATGAGTAAGAGGGAACTTTTTTCCATACTTTTCTATCTAATGACCTTTTCTTGGGATAGATATTCAACTATGAGACGTGCATCAAATGCACACCAAACTATACATTTTTAAGTGATTTGGGACAGCTTGGAACTTCAGCTATGAAGTTACATACTTCAACATTTCACAAGTGATAATTCTTATCAAGGCTTTGCAAACACTGTAAAACTGGGATCCAGACAGCCCATAGTACACACATTATATCTGGAAGATTGATATGCGAGTTCCACAGGAACAAGCCCGAATTTGAATGTTTGCTTTTATACTAAATTGATTGCTTTTATACTAAAATTGACAAATTACATCGGATAGAAACCTCATATCTCCTCACCATGGCATATTATGGCCTAGGTTAATATAATTTTTCTGGGATTTGTAAATACTTTTATCAACCAAAATAAATGTTCACAAATTGTTGTTAATATATGACTTTTTATTTTCTATAGAGTTTAATTCGGTTTCAATATTAAAACACTCTATGAAGTTTCTGTATGGTAAACCAAATAATATTACAAAGGAATAGATCAACAAAAGGTAGGCTTTGACTTAATTGTAAAATATTCTGATATGAACTGAAATGACTGGAGTTGTATAAATCAATAAAAAAGAAAAGAGGTCAAAGTGGGGTTTAGCTCCCTCACCTGGCTAATATTTGCCTAATAGCCAAATGCAAGAGCAGCTGGCCATGTAATCTGGGCTAGCAGAATACTTTCGGCTGAAATTTCTTCCAGAGCTGTTAATTACATAATTATGTTATGAAAACAATTGTTTTAAGATTTCTTGAGATTTTGTTATCTTCATCCAATATTTGATGGCATATCAGCATAATTTACCCAATATTGAAATGTACCTATGCCAGGATGCTTTGTGTCAATGTTGGTTAATTTCTGTTCATCAGTTTTTTTAGATAAATTTGTGTAAATATTTTTCTATTTCTAGTAATGGCAGCCATATTTGATGGCAGAACAGCATCATTTGTATAAATCTGAAAGGCATTCAAGCTAGGACACTTTCTGTGAAATTTGATCAAAATCTGTTAAGCAGTTTCTTATAAGAAGTTATTGAGGTTTTTTCTATTTTTAGTAACAGCAGCCATATTTGATGGCAGATTGGCATTATTTAAACAAACTTAAAAGCCTTTTATACCTGAATGCTTTCTGTACATTTTGTCAAATTATGTCAAGTGGTCATTAAGGAGTTGTTTAAAGGATTTTCCATTTTTTGGAACAGTGCCCATATCTGATGGTGAATTGGCATCATCTATATAATTTGAAGCACTTAACACCAGAATGGTTTCTGTAAAATTTGGTCAATTTCTGCTGCACTGTTTCTGAGAAGTTTTTTTTAAAGCTTTTCCTATTTTTGTGAAATGGTGGCCATATCTGATGACAGTTTGGCATCATTTGTACAAATTGTTTTGAACAATTGTTCATCAGAAGTTGTTTAAATGTTTTTCTATTTTTACCAACAGTCTCCATATTTGACAGCAGAATGGTATCATCTGTACATTACTGAAAGCTCTCTTTGCCAGGATGATTTCTGTAAAATTTGGTCAAATTCTTTTAAGTGGTTTTTGTGAAGAAGTCATTTAAAAACTGTTCTATTTTTGGTAATGGCAGCTATATTTGAAAGCAGATCAGCATCAGTTGTACAAAACTGTAAGCCTCCAATGCCTGAATGCTCTCTACAATTTTTTAAAATTCTGTTGAGCAGTTTTTGCGAGGAAATTGTTTAAAAGTTTTATTTTCTTAGTGACAGTGGCCATTTTGATGGCAGATCAGCACATAATTTGTATAAATTTGAAAGGGCTTCATGCCAGATGCTTTCTATCACGTTTGGTCAAATTCTGTTCAGCAGTTTTTGTAGAAATTATTTAAAGGTTTTTCTGTTTGAGTAATAGTAGCCATATATGATGGTGAATTGGCATCAATTGTGCAAACTTCAAAGGTTTTCATGCCATAATGCTTTGTCAGGTTTGGTTAAATTCTATTCAGCAGTTGCAGGGAAAAAGTCACTTAAAGTGTTTTCTATTTTTAGTAATGCTGGTCATATTTTATGGCAGATCAGCATCAGTTGGATAAAATTGAAAAGTCTTCATGCCAGAATGCTTTTTGCCAAATATGAAAAAATTCTTTTCAGCAGTTTTATAGACAAAGTCATTTAAAGGTTGTTCTATTTTTAGTAATGGTACCCACATTTGATGTCAAATTGGCATCCTCTGAATGAACCTTTAAAGGACTTTATGCCAGGATGCTCTGTGCCAAGTTTAGTTGAAACTGGTCCAGTGGGTTTTGAGAAGTTGAAAATAGCAATTGTTGATAGAAGATGTCTGAGTTTTTCTAATTTCAGTAATGGCAGCAATACTTGAAGGCAGATCAGCATTTGTATAAACTTGAAAGGTCTTAGTGCCAGCATGCTGTAAAATTGGATCAAATTCTATTCAGCCATTTTTGAGAATTTGCTTAAAGATTTTGTTTTCTATTGTTACTAATGGTGGCCATATTTGATGGCTGATCAGCAGCATTTGTACAAATACGAAAACCCTTCATGCCAGGATGTTCTCTGCCAAATTTGGTCAAAAATGGTGCAGAGGGATTTTTAGAAATTTAAAATGGCAAACGCTGACAGATGCACAACAGATGCAGGACCATACCATACCATAAGCTCACTTGGCCTTACAGCCAGGTTACCTAATTAATATAAACAGTTAATGTTCAGAAAAAATTTCTGTGGGTCTTCTTTCTCCCCTCACACACAGAAATTTCAGTATCAATATGCTCAACCAATTTCTCACCTGTTACATCAGCCTTAGGATGAATTTGTTTGTAATTTTAAGAATAAGTTGTCTGTTGTGTATGTTTCAGATGTTTTTACTTACAATACCAAATTTTAGTCGCACTAGATTTTAAAAACAGGTATCCTGGGATAGCCTAATAAAATGCTGTGTAATGCATTTTCTCAGCAGCACTATTATTAACGTGTGTCCCCATAAATCTATCTGTTGTAAATTCGAGCACATAAATGTATGATCAACAGTTCTCGACTTTCAACAGTAGGACTAGATAACTGCAATTATTAAAGAAAAATGTACAGTTACTATACTAAAGTTTGTCTAAAAATGCTGCATTTTCCACTATTTTGTCAAATTGGGTAAATCTACCCAGACAAACTGGACCACTAAACCAGGTTACATGATCACCATCTGTTAAGTTTGGATCTTGCTTCTGTAACTTTGCAATTAATTTATGATAATTTTTGTTTTTTTTCCCATAATTTTCATCCACTGTCTCAAATGTTTGACTGATTTTATTAGGGGTGGAGATCTCTCCACCTCAGGTACAATGACGCAAATGGTAGAGGAAACATTTTTCTTTGATAACTGGTAACATTTCTAACTTGGGATTCCTTTAACACCAAATGGGACAGCTTGATGAAAATTAAAATCTGTGAAGATGGAGAAGTGGGTTCCAATATTTCCTTCCCCATATCCACATAGGAACCAAATACTTCTCTTTGCACATGACAAGAAGTTTCAGGGACCATCAGGCTCCAAAATTGAAAAATAAAAAATTAATTCATATCTTCAAAATGGTAACTGCAAGACAACCATGCTTTTGCAGGACGCCGTAATTTTTCAGAAGAAGTTTATGTATTGGTAAATTGTACTCAAGTATGCTCATACCAAACCATTTTCATTTACTGCTGCCATAGCACAGGTACTACTGGATGTAAAACGGGGAGATCTCACTGGGCTGCATTTTTATAGTAGGCACATGCATGGGAAATTTTCTCAAAAAAGAGATGCACAGCATATAATTTTCATCATTTTAAAAGTTTCCTCTTGGGTAGATAATTAACAGGATGTAAGGGTGCTTTGCTGGTCTTACCACAAAAATAGAATAATTTGTCCAAACCTTAACATTACAATCTATGGGAATTGTGAATGCATTATACTACTGTAACGGCAGATGGATTATTGTCTGTTGGGTCTTTAAATTCATGGTTTGTGGTAACCAAGATATCTATGGAAACAGATACCGCACCAATAAAGTGAATTCACAGTTAACATGAAGATTTTGTCTTGAAAATTCATTCTTACGAACCATTTTTATATTAAAACATGAAAAATGTTTTAAAATGCTAATAATTTCAAAAATATGGCAATCACTTATAACCCGACATAGAATTATGACCAAAAAAAATAAAACTTCTTAAGAAAAAGAGGAACATGTTACATCTACATTTACATCCATCTACCAATCACAAAATGAGTAATTAACAGTCATTCCATTACTGTAAAGAGAATAAAATCACAACATCCTAATAGCAGTCCATTTGAGAAAGTAAACTAATGATCAATTAAAGATCTATGAGCTAATGAAAGATACAATTCTAGTAAACGATATTTTTTAAATGAGGTTTCCAATCCATAAATCTACCTTAAGGATCCTCCCTGGTCAGCCAGGCTCCGTCTAATGGCTTCATTCATCGCTTCTTCCTCCTCATTCATATCATCCATGGAGCTACAATATTGTAGAATGATAAATTGTCGCTGAATGGGAATGCTGAAACACTGACTTTGAATGATGAAAGTGGTATAGCCATAGCTTTTTTTAATTTTTTTTAAATGTTTAAATGCATTAAATCTGAATGTAAAAAAATTTGCCAGGAAAATATGCAACAAAAATATTGCTTAGAAAATTGTCTCAGATAAGGGACATGAAACGAATATGAAAAATAATGAAAACAAATGCTGCAACACAGATTAAAGCACATTTTAAATTGGGAAAAGCAAATATAAAAAATACTTGTACATAGGAAAATCAGGCTTGTGAATATCATGGAGAAAGGAAATTTTTAGTACGTTATATTTCTTTGAGAATACTTACCCAATCACATTAACATTAGGAATGAACTCCACTATCTCCAGAATCCAGCCCCCTATTAATATATCATACAGGAAGGGAACCAACTCTTACAAATTACCTCCCCTTATATGCTAGATGGCCACCTGTATACCTGATCTTCACCAGTTTTAAGCTTGACCAAAACTAACAACGAGATGAAGGCATTTGTGGGAGAGGGTGGGAGGGATTGATAGTAATGTGATTGGGTAAGTATTTTTGAAGAAACATGATTGACTAAAATATTTTCTTTCTTCATCAAATCCATTACGGGATTATATTTACATTAGGCAGAATAGGTAGGAGCAGGAGGAAATGCAGGAGCATCCAACCTTTAACGCTTGAGAGTTTACCTGGAGACCTGTACTATAGTGTACAGTACTTACACAATGCATATCATGCTTAGTGTCACTTATATCCTTGTTTATTCCTAAAAAATATTAAGATGCAGATTTTGCTTTATTCATCGTTTCTACCAAATCTCATTCTTCCAGATCACATTTTAGCAACATGTCCATTGCTATTTTATTTACTTTGTTTCACGTGAACAAGATTTACCATTTTTCAGTAATATAAGCGATCATACAAAGTGATGTAATCTATATGAAAAGACACATTTTTAATGAATATTTATAAATATATTAGGCACATAACCAACATAATCATATAACTGTTATATACTCATTAAAGAATGACCATAATACAGGTTACAAGTCTGAATATAGATCGACTAGATCATCATCGATCCATTTTAGTTTTGTGTTTGGCTTAACACAAAATTGTAATTTTCCACAAATTATTCATTCTACTTTTGATTTGTCTTTTGTTTTCCAACAGAAATCCAGGCCAGTTAATTGTTTAAACCCTGAAACTGGCTTGGGTAAAGACGAATTTTGTCTGAAGGCAATGCCGGTACCAATTTGTTCTACAACATTAATCCTTTTATGGCCTTTTAGTACATAACATTAGCAGGATTACTGTAGCTGAGTGAACATGTGCTTATTTAAAGGTTGCTTACATCAAATCAAACTACCACTGCGTTATTATTGCAATTATTTTCAAAGCATTATTTCTGAGACTTCTTTATCGTATTTTTGAGACATTATTGAAGTTTAGTGAAGTGGTGCCTATGATTCGAAACCTAGAGATGTCCTTCATTCAGCGCAAGTTAAAATCTTAAATGTACATGTAGTGATGCCATGATGTAAACAAAGTCACTATAAATGCAAGGGGTGAACCAACCACTATTTTCAATTGTTTTAATACTGGTACCACATTTTAATGAGTTAGGTATTTAGATTTTCAAGGCAGAAAATGTCATTACTGGTAACCTTTGACAATTTTAATGCAATAATGCATAAACTGACAATAGTAAACTAGAACATAAACAGGAGAAGTTACTGTTAATATGGTTAAATCATGGTGCTAACGCTCAATGCTTCTCATCATCAGATGAAATTATACATATTTGAAACAGGTAGAAATGATAAGAAAACTGAGTACAATTAAATATATTTATTGATTTTTCAAACAAATTATATTAATTTATAACATTTCCATCTAATAATTTATAATGATAGTCCCTTAACGACAGTGTAGTCGTAACATTATAATGATAAAATATGCCAGGCAAGCAATCAGTAGAAAAAAATGTCTAAGGTGTCCTAAGGCTTATAGTACATGAAAAAAATGCTATCATTTCATGTCCCAACTTTTACAGGTCATAACAAATTATTTTTGAAAATAATTAAGAGTGTCCCAAGACTAAGCCATCATTATGGTATAGGGTTCTGCACACAAAAGTTGTCTTTTTGACAAATGTTTCTTGAACAATCCAATGAAAGTTATAAATCCCACAGGTCTGTGCTGTCATAATTGAGGCCTGGTGACATCTAGGCAGCCACTAGTGGCCCAATGAAGTTCAAGTCTCACCCTTGCAAGCCATATCAGGTAGATAGAACCTGAAGAAAGTGGACTGAGCATGCCAGCCACCTGACTGAACAATGTCTCGAATTGAGACATTACACTCAAACATGAGACTTATTGAAATCACTCAAATTTTGTGAGCCAAAATCTTCACAAGAGAGCTCAGAATACGTCGATCTAATAATCCACTTCAGCCATGAGGCTAGTGCTTGAGGGCTTCTGTCCTGTTTTACCACCTTAACATGCTGAAAGAGACATTGTTTGGCGCCATGCCATGGACAATCTACATGCATCACAGATAGTTCCTGAGTGTGAGAACTGTGTCCTGAAGGTTCACCTCTCTCGACAGATCAAATGAAGCGAGGGGTTGAATAATTATTTTCTGATTGTCTGTAGCTGGTAACCTGTTCTTTGAGATGAAACCAGGCTCTGTCATCAGTACAGCCAAGCTGCTGAAACAGAACTGAAGGTAGTTCGGATCGATGGACAGGGCATGTAGCTCGCTCACCCTGCATGCTGAAACTAGAGCTATCAAGAAGCAGGTTTTTTAAAAATAATAGTTTCACCAAAACCGAAGACACTGGCTCAAACTAGGGTGAGTTGAGTCACATCAAGATCCAGGAAAGGTTCAATCTGGGAAACAAGGTGAGCGATCAAGGCCTGGACTGGTTGAAATTGGACAACATTTCATACAAAATCCTTGTTGTAACCAATATTTTCTCTACCATGATGTCTAAACATGTCAGAAATCATGGAACGATACCCTTTGATAGCGATAGGAGCTAACCTCTTCTTTTAAGAGAGGAAACGTAAGAAGAGCTTTTTGCTCAAACAAAGATGATGGTATTTTTCATTTGCTTATGTCCTATTAAAAAAAACAATTAATCAATTCATCAATCTTTTTTTTGGGCCTCAAATGATCTGTTGTGTGGGTGGGGTGCCATCACCAGGTCCCATACAATACTTGCCAATTCCAAATTTGGGTGGCTGTTAAGAATGTCCATGTCCAAAGACTTGAATCACATTCTCCTCTCCCTGCACTTGATCTGTTTTCTCAAGATGCTCAACCACACTCCATTGGACCATGTACTTCAAACTCTGCATGGAGTGGTAGAAGTGCACATGAGACACTTTTCTTGTGTGTCTTCAGTGACCTTGAACCTTTTGCACTTCTTGGTTTGGATGTCATTCTACTTGAAAGGACATAGAAAGAAAGACCAAAATGCAACAAAATGTAAACAAATTAGGTGACACTTGCTAACGAGAAACACCTATGAATGAATAAATTGCAGTCTACTATTAACTTCCAGAAATAATCAAGGGTAAACATGGCTGACATGCATGTCTTACCATAAAAGCACAGATGCACTGATGACTTACTATATATGAATAATTCCTAACAAAAAATGTCAAAAAAAAGTTAACACAAAGTTTAACAATATTAACACTGTGTCAAACACAATTATCTGAAGCTGGATGGACAGAACAAGTGCACAAATTCAAATGGATTCAGGAGGTCCTATGGAACGTTGCTTGCCATTCAAGTAAAAGCTTAAAACTGGTCAACATCCAGTATATGGGTGGCGACCTAGTGGGGTTAAGGGAAGTAATTTTGTAAGAATTGCTTCTCTTTGTCTATGATATATAGATGGAAATGACGTTTTTGTCTTTTCGGGAGGGCTGGATTCTGGAGGTATTGGAGTTTATTCCTAATGTGAATGTAATCAGGTAATGTATTCAACAGAGAAATATACCAGACAAAAACAGATAGTGAAATTTACTTGTTGTAGAATGACCGATTCTGGAAATATGATACAGATCCATAAGATAAATAAAGCAAATAAGAGAAGTTCCAGAGAGAAAGAAAATTAAAGACAGCAGAAAATTCAGAGGGGAGAAAAAGAAAAACAAATAAGAAAACCTCAAGATTCAAGTAGATGTACAGAAGAAGAAAAGGTAAAAAGAGAAGTGTAATTTATGTGAAACTACAATTTATGAATGTGTATCATTCAAAGTAAATAGTTATATAGTAAACAGATAAGCAAGACTCTTGTTCATTGATGTTTAAACCAACAGTGTGGACGAGACTGAGATGAGTTGAAAAAAAAAGAGCAAAACTGACAATGGACCATATATTTAAATGGGTAAACCAAAATATGCAGCAAAAGACAAAGGAACAAAGTCAAATAATGGAAAACAAATATATTTTCAACAAGGATGACAAAACATCGATTGCAGAGATGTCAAGAGGCAGTTTTGAAACCATGGAATTGAAAACACAACAAATCATTTCAAATAATAAAAAAAGAACATTTGTGAATAGATTAATTGGTGTTTAATAGCACATAAACAAATGAAAAATACCATAATTCTTATATACCTTTCACTTGTTTGGCAAAAAAGGACTTTACTGTTTGTTTGTTTAATTTACCACGAGATAAAATGTCCATGAAATACATTCAAATAAAGTTGCAAATTTTAATGAAAACATTTGTACACAAAATATTTTATAATCTGATTATACATTTAAATTTACTATCAATATTTCTTTCAAAGGCAATCATAGTATTATAATTCCTACTTGTGTATGAATGTACTCAAAGGTAATAGTGGTTTTTATTTCTATCAAAGAACATCATAGTATTATAATTTCTACTTGTGTATGAATTTACTCAAAGGTAATAGTGGTTTTTATTTCTATCAAAGAACATCATAGTATTATAATTTCTACTTGTGTATGAATGTACTCAAAGGTAATAGTGGTTTTTATTTCTTTCAAAGGCAATCATAGTATTATAATTTCTACTTGTGTATGAATTTACTCAAAGGTAATAGTGGTTTTTATTTCTATCAAAGGCTATCATAGTATTATAATTTCTACTTGTGTATGAATTTACTCAAAGGTAATAGTAGTTTTTATTTCTATCAAAGAACATCATAGTATTATAATTCCTACTTGTGTATGAATTTACTCAAAGGTAATAGTGGTTTTTATTTCTTTCTTTTACTCACTCATCATTGTCTGTCCTATGACGATCAAGGCTTGTCCATGGAGAAGGTGATGACTCGGAGAGTTGCCTATAAAGCATGGAAAACAAACTTCTGTAAGTATCATCAGCTAGATTTTATTTCCATGCATCACATGTATGTGTGCAGTAATTGTGTCTCTGTTAATTATCACCATTTTGAAGTATTTCTTTTGGTAGCAATTACTATAAATTTAAAACAATTTTTTAAACTATGCGCTTCCATAACACATGAAAAACTGATGAAACAGTTTGGTTGTCCTTGTCGACAAATGTCTCATGATGACCATATATCTTTCAGACATGCGGCCGCTAGACACAAATAATAATTTTTTCAACCATATATTTGTCTGATGTTTTGTTCTTTGAGGAAAATTAAATAAAGTTATTCCTCCTATCCTGTTGAAGCAATTAATTTGTTATAATTATAAGAATATTTCACTGCCATATTTGGAAGGAGTTCTCCCTCACCCCCACCCCCCAACTAGATTTAACAAAGTACCTAGTATTGCAATAATTAATGATGCTTAAAAATCAATTTAATTTTGAGTTGCATAAATTCAAATCAATACAATGGCAGATCAGGTTGCATAATATTTTCTTTACAGTGCCTTATTGAAGGTATACTTCTGAAATTGTATAAAATTAATCAAATGGTGTAGTTTACTCCATGGAAAAGAAAGAGCCATGAAGAATAAAATGGTTATATCTAAGGGCTGTTACATTTAAACATACATGGTATCCAGGGGAAAGCAGTTTTTTTGAAGAAAAATCCCAGGGTAATCTGATTACCACCTATACTCGCGTATAAGCCGGGTCCAAATGCAAACAACACAGACCATGATCTGCCATCGCATAATGCACTGGCAGATCGGGGTCTATGTTGTTTGTTCTACTAATTAGTCCTTAAAAATTGCACAGACCCAGATCTGCCAGTGCATTATGCGATGGCAGATCTGGGTCTATGCAGTTTGCAGTTTGTACCGGTTTATATGCGAGTATATACGCTAACACAAAGTTGTGTATTACACAACCTTGTGAACACATGCTGTTGTTGACAGTATGTACTGCCATTACTGCTTAAGGACTAAGCATGTTGTTCACATTTCTTTGTGAATCTGGTGTGTTTTCTTTTCTTTTCTTTGTATTAAATAGCAGTGGTTGTCATTTGGATTTTAACTGTCCATATCTCATAAAATTACTTTTCTCACCAAGTAAGTTTACATGTTAGTTTAGATTTCTTTGAATAAAGTAAAAATTTCCAATGACTATGATTTAAAATTGTAAGGCTCAATTGTTTAAAATGAATTAGGAATGCACATACATTTTTGTCATTAGGAATAACTGCAGATAGAAGTATACTGCACAGAAGCAGACCAACCTTTTAATAATACATATGTATTGAATATACATGTACATGATTATTCTGAAATTATTTTGTTTTGTCCACATTAATTGACATAAAAATGACAGATTCTTCATTTGGAATCCAATTGTAAATCACTCTGACATCTAAGACTTTCCAATGGGTGGTCTTCATGCATTGATTATTCAAATGTAAATCAATCATATCTACCAGGCCCCTCTGCAGTGGAGGTGCACAACACAAGCCTGTCGACTTGCAGTGGTGATTTGCTATGTACTTTCTCTTCATCACAGAGCAAGCATGGAGGTGATTAACCGCCCCACCATAATGGGTGGAGGAATGAAAAACTGCATGAGCTGTACTATAGTACTACATGTTTATGTTTATCTGGAAGACTTTATCGTCCTAAAATATTTTGGTAATTTTTTATCTTCACATTTTAGAACTTGCGCCATTTCTCAACTTTTAATGCAAACTATATAGCCAGTGATGTGCTGACATGAAGTTAAACCCTATACATACATCTTTGTTTTGTGTCTTTTTTTATGTCTGAACACTGTATAGCCATTAATTTGCTAATGTGCTGTTAAACCCTATACATACATACATACATACATACATACATACATACATACATACATACATACATACATACATATATACATACCTTCGTCTTGGGTCATTTCTCTCACATCTTGCAAATGAACAGTTTGTGCTGAATGAAGAATCCATCTGCTATATGAATTTAAAAACAAAACATTGATCAAGTCCTGCTTTCTTTCTTCCTAACGTTTTTTTTCTTTTCTTGTGATATTGATAAACAAAAATCCCTCGAAAGGACTGATGATCTACTGGCTGAAAAGAATTTCCAGGAATCCAAGATAAATCCATTTCTTCTGTCATTTTATTCCTTTAAACTGCTAAGTATAGAAATCATCTCTGATATTTTTTAAAAACTCTAACAAACCAAATCTGGTAACAAAAATTATGTTCTCAAAAGTCTGAGTTAACGTGTTCAAAAGATACCTGCAAGTGCAGTACACAATTCTTTGTCATGGTCTCTGACCTTGAATCTGATATCGTGGATATAAAATCACTGAACTTGTGGCATACAATGTCAAGATACACTAACATGCTAAGTTTGGTCATATCTATAATTAATTTTTTTTAAAAAAAACAATAGAAAGTTATTTAAGTGGCATCATTCAAGGTACTCATCAGATATATCCATTAACTGATAAAAATCCATTCATACTTGTTTCTATTATCATGCTTACAAAGCAGAACAGCTAAAAACATAAGTCAAGACTTTTGACTTTCAATGTCCGAGTGCTAACTATCAACTTCTTTATTGGGAAAAAATATTCACTTACCGTGGATACTCGTGTATAGGCCAGGTCCAAATGCAAACAACATAGACCCTGATCTGCCATCACATAATGCATCCGCAGATCAGGGTCTCTGTTGTTTGTTCTACTTATTAGTCCTTACAAACTGCATTGACCCAGATGTGCTGGTACATTATGCGACAGCAGATCTGGGTCTATGCAGTTTGCAGTTGGCATCGATTTATACACGAGTACAGACGGTATATGTGTACAAGTCACTGTGTTCAGAAGCTTAATAAAGTACAAAAATGCAAACAAAGACCTATAACTTAACCCCAAGGTCAATTAGGTCTGGGTTTCCAAAACTCCTCCACAAAAGTGCAGACATGCTGGTGGTCAGATCTACACCATTTTCATTCAGAACCAATTAAGTCTTGTGAAAACCCCATGTCAATACTACCATTCATGCAAGAACAGTAGTGGTAAAAAGATTTTCAAGATGGCCACTATGGTGCCATGTTGGAGGGCAGATGACCACCATTTTCGTTTAGAACCAGCTATATACTGCAATAATAGTGTTCTAGTGAAAACCACATGTCGATAAGACCATCTGTTCAGGACAAGTAGATATAAAAAAAATTTAGGATTGTTGTCAAACAGTGATTCTAGAGGTCAGATCATCATCCTTTTAATATAGGAATAACTATATATTGCAAGAAAGAAAGTGTCTTTTAAAGTTGGTATGCCCATCCATTTAAGAAAAGGAGCTGTTACTATATTTTTCAAATTTTGGGAGGTGACAGTGGCATCATTTTCATTTAGGATCAACTACATATAGTGAGAAACCAATGTTTGGAGCAAAAAAAAATTCTTCGAAATATACTTACCCAAGCATAATACCTTAGAATATGACAACACCTCGCAAATTCAGCCCTCCCAAGTTAAATTTTAGCTATAAAAAAACAAAAGTTGTCTGCCCACATTAGTGGGATCCAGACAAGATTGGGGAGCCATTGTAGCTCAGCTTGTAGAATGTCCGTCTTGTAATCCAAGGGTCACAGGTTCAATACCCACCCAGGCCAGCCTGGAAAGGCACTTAGCTCCCTTTTCCAAAGCATGATTTAGCCAATAATGTGTTAAAAGTGCCGTTAAAACCAACAAAAGCAAAAAAACCCAACCAAGATTGATCTCCCATTGCATAGTGAGACTGTTGCCAAATCCCATCCATGCTTCAGTTACTACTGACCAGAATGCATGCCCTATCAGTAGGATGTAACTGCAGGTTAGTTGGGAGGGTGTATCCATTATTATGATCAGGTAAGCATTATTGAAGAAACATATATTACTTCAAAAATTGGTTTCTTCTCCAAATACGTTACCCAATCATAATACCTTAGGAGAATATGTAAGAGGTGGCAGGAGTTACATCCCCTTAAACCACAGAAGGACACATCTCCAGTAACATAAGGTATGTGAGGCAGCTTCAAATCTTGAGAAATATATATAGGCTGGAGCTGTGACTCCATATGCCCAGATGCAGCTGACCATGAAAACTGTTCCTCCTCGCAAATCCAGCAAAAGCTGATAGGCCGAATCACTGAGAAACTGACGAATGACCTTGGAAGGTAGCCAGCTGTGCTACTGCTATAGGTACCACCAGGTCAAACTGAGACCATTGGGATGAAGGATCTCCGAGGTAAAAGCTAGTGAAAGTCATCTCTTCCCTCCATCCCATGGCTGGTAATATGTATTAGTTTAACAGTTACACTTGAATGCTGTACTTGTGGCGACTGCCCTAACCTTGTGAGCCAATAACAATAAATTTGTTTGATCTAGGGTTAGTTTTCTATATGCAGAGCAAATAACCCATCATATCTAGGATGATACAGCTTGAACTGAGATATCAACCTTTCCTTCTTTCAATGGTATAAATAAACAAGATCTGCCTCGTCACACTGGCTTGGTTCATTTCAGATACCACTCCAAAGCTTTCACTGGGTCCTGCAGATGACCCTCACGTGAAGGGTCCAAGAAAGAAAGAGGTTTCACAACAAAGGACTGCTTGCCCATGAGCAGGAGCCTGTTCTTAGCAGTGAAAGCAGGGGCCATTATGAGTGAAATTGAACCATCCAGACATAACCATAGATAATTCGGATCAACCAACAAGGCATGTATCTCACAGATTATGCCTGCTGTAGTTAAAGTCACTGGGAAGCAGGTTTTATAAGCAAGATAAGCCAATGATGTTCTAGATAGCAGTTAAAACAGTGCCTTATTCAACCATAGAAGAACCCATGGTAGATTCCATTTTGAGCACAGGGCCAAGCCTTCGGTTCTGACTGGTCAAAATTTGCCAAAAGGTCTGAGAGGTCTTTGTTTTGTCCTATACCCTCCCTTCCATGATGATGAAACCTGTCGGAGATTGTGGAATGGTAACCTTTTATTGTGATGGTTGCTAACTTCTTCACCTCAAAAAGCCATGGGAGAAAGTCAGCTTTTTGGGGTAATAATACTTTAAGCAGACGTGATTTTTCCTATTTGAGGAGAGCAATCAGGATAAGAGAGCACTCTGATTCCCTTGCTTTTTGCAAGATCTTTGGGACAAGAGGTTTTGGAGGATAAGCATACACATCCAGACCATTCCAATCTATGGAAAGAGCGTCAACTGCGGGGCCTTCGGATCTCAGACTGGGACTGGAGAGATAAAGACTGGGAGTTAAGCTTTCTGCCTTGACGCAAATAGATCCACAAATAGTCAGCCCCAGTGGGTACAGATTCAACTGAATACCATTGGGTGAAATGACCATTCAGACTGGATTAGCTGATTCCACTGGAATGAGTCTGCCAATACAATGAGCCTGCCTGGAATGTGACGGACTTGCACATTGATTTGTTGTTGATGACACCACCTAAGAAAACTCAAACCAGGAGACCAAGAGTTGGAGACTGGGTCCCCACTTGCCTTCTGAGACAATTCACTACAATGAAATTGTCAGATAGAAGGAGTATGACCTTTTGATATAGCCTGTCCTGCCACCAATGAAATGTATTCACTGTGGCTTTTATCTCTAGAAGACTGATATGCAATAATTGGTACTGAGGAGGCCTCAATCCATTGGCTTCCTGAAATGATGGTGGTAGGTGCTGGAATCTGTAAAAATCATGATTCCTGGAGGCTGGACCTGCAAGGGAACACCCAGCATAAGCCAAGTGAGGTTCTTCCATTTGCTGAGAAGTGACCTCATATATTTGGAAACAAGGACTGTTTGTTCCAGTGGCGAAAGCTTCAGTCACCACTGGGACAAAAGAATCATTTGCAATGGTCTCATGAAGAGGCAACCCACGATGATGAGATCTGCTGCCGCATTGAGAAGACCCAATAGGTGAAGGAATTCTTGGGATGAGAGGGATTCTTTGAGAGAATTGAAGACACCATCAAGATGATTTTCATAGCATGTTCCTGAGGAAGAAAGATCCAGCTCACATGTGTTTTGAACTCCATAACTATTTGGATAGGACAATATCAGATTTGTTCTTGGTGACAAAGAGTGCCCTGAACTGGCATACTGTATCCTTGAAACAAAAACCTAGGAATTTCCTAGAGAGCTTGTGTATTCGAACATGGAGATATGCATCTTGCAGATCTAAACTGATTGTGGAGTCTCCCTCCTGAACTATGTTTAGAACCAATCTCAGTGTCTCCATTTTGAACAATGGTGCCCATTTGAAAAGGCTGAGACAGCTCAAGTCTATAACTGGTCAAAGAGTGCTGTTGACCTTTGGAACCAAGAGCAGTCTTGAATAAAAGCCTGTGTTCCTAACAATTTCCACTGCCATTTTTGTGAGAAGATTGTCTACTTCCTGCTGCAGAACATCAGCTCTGAATGGATCTTTTGGGATGTTTGCAGCAATGGGAGCCTTGGACAATGGGTAAGGGGTGCTGAATGTGATCTGGAGACCCTCCGAAATGACTTGTAGGATCCATGGATCATTGGGGCAAAGTCTGACCCATTCCATTGCAAAGTGGCTGAGTCTTCCTCCCACCAGGATATGTGACAAAGGTGGCATGTGCATGGAGTCATTTCATTTGGGCAGGAGAATGGCATAGAGAGAAACTAGAGTGAAGTGATCCCAATCTCTCTGCTTCTTATTGTCACTGGCCCTTGAGAACAGTGGTTTTGAATGCATATAGGGCCTGTAAGACTGTTTCCACATTGGGCGTGCCCCAGGGGAGTCTTTCTTGCTCCTCTTCTCCCTATTCTGGAAAAATCACTATGTCTTTTACGCTGGACCTGTGCGAGATTTGTCTCCTTGGAGACCTGCTTGCAGACTTCCTCCACTTGACAAGTGAAGAGCTGGTTGGATGACAAGGGCTGTGATCTAAGCGTGGCTTTGTGATGCTCTTGGAAGACAGCGGAAGTGGAAAGCAATGCATCTCTTTTCACAAGCTGTTGATTCACTGCCGCTGTTATGACACTAGCAAGTGTGAGTTGAGCTGTCCTGTTGAGAACATGAGCCAACAGTGAAACTGATTCCCAAGCATGGCCAGTGAGTATAACGGTGGGTGAAGCTATGTTCCGCTTGCTGGAAGACTGCCGTGGATACCAGGTCAAGTAATGAGCCTATTCGAACAACATTCTGGACTAAATGCTGCATGTGCTTTAAGTGTTTTAGGTCATTCAATACTGATGAAGGTTATGACATTACCAGGCATGCTACGTTTCTGACAATGGCCAGGTATTCTGTATAAAACACAGGCATGTGTATCTTATAGTATGCTTTGTTAAAGTTGGATGGCAGTCATGGCTATGAAAAGAAAGGTCTGTTGACACTTGGATCTTGTAACTGTTTCTCCAAACAATGCAATAAGTCTGCCACTCAACTAGGCTGCAGTAACTCTTTGAATGTGGCTAATTTTCTTTGCTAAGAGATCGATGGATGCTGGGACTTTGTACATTGCCACTGATGTAGCAGGAGGAGGCAGGCAAAATTCTGGTGGTAGCAAACAAAATACTTCCTCAATCAATGCACAGAAGGCTGTCTTCTCCAGTCATCACCAGGTCTATTAAAGATGATGAAGCTTGCGAGTGTGATTCGTCTTGCACTGAAAAGTGGGGTGATGCAGATGCCTCCTGTGATGTCTGTGACAGTGTTGGCGAAGCTGGCAGAGAATGATTATGAACCATACTGGAAGTCTGTCCAGATTCAGACACTGTAACTTTCAAGACGATCATTGAATGTATCGTTCATGTTCCAGCATGGTATCGTTCATCTAAGACTGTAACGTTGCCATAGCTGTTACTATAATAATAAGTCATGATGGGCTGTCTTGGAGCCATTCAATGTTGGTCAGTGATGGCACTGGACTGAGATGGATCCATAAAGATACCAGGCAGACTTGGATCTGTAATAGGCACTAAACTGGTCATGGACCAACATGGGTCTGTCATGGCACAATACTGGATGGGCTCTTCCCTGTGAATGCCAGTGTTCTGATGCTGGGAGGGGATACGTGATATTAGATCATCATACTTGGTCTCCTCAGGCATATCTGTAGGCTTGATCAGATTTGGTGTTGACTGTAATCAATCTATATCTAATGGCAGAGTCCAGTTTTTATGGAACAGGGCCATCGTTTCCCACTTCCAGTGCCAAGTTCATGATATCAAGACAAATTAGCGGTTATTTGATCACTGTAACCGGTCTATCTCTGTATCAGGTGAGGCCATGTCAGAGCTGGTATTGACTGCTGCCAATCTGCCCATATAGATACTGTAGGTCCAGATGGGGTGCTGTACCTAGTTGGAATTGGTCCTAATGGTACCTCAGAAAACATCTGTTCTTGTCAAGGAGGTGATGGCAGAACTGGGGCTGTGCATTGGCTGAAATGGTCCACCTTATTTTCTTCTGCAACAGCAAGCTCTCTGCTTTTAATGTTTCTGCCTGAAGAAATATGTTCAATGAGGTGGAATTGGTGGCAATACTAATGGCGTCCTACTCTCTGTTAGTGTGCTTCTTCGCCTTCCCTTTATTCTGCGTGCTATGTCTGGCCAAAACTGTATCCCAATGATTCTCTGTCCAATGTATGCAGATGTTGCATGTATGGCTTGAATCACACCACACACATTCCAGACATGTTGTATGATCATCCTCAGCTAGTTTAAAGATCTTGCACTTAAAGCACTTCGTCCTGCACATTGTGCTGACACAAGATCCTGTAAATACAAAAAGCAAAAACAACATCCTATATAGGTTAAGCCAGTCAAGCATTATATAATCTTACTGTGAAGTGGATGCTAATGAACAACACATATGTCTATAATAATTTCCTGCATGACCTTCTGGTCTGTAATATTAGACAGTTAGTAACAGAAATCTTATAATAGGTCATATACACATTACTGGAATGAATGTAATGGCAACCTTAGCAAGTAACTGCAATGACATGGACATGTATGTCGCATGATGAAGATATGTTCTAATAAAGTTAGAAACTTCATTTTGGATAAAAAAGAGCAGTAAATATGTAGAAATATTGATGGAGTATACTTCCTTTGTGTGAGAAAACTCCTCAAACTTGCACCTAGTGTGAAAAGGTACCACATGATAACAGGTTTTTGTGATGTCTCTACAAAAGCATGCTTCTTAGCATGAGTGGAAATAGTAAATGAAATACGGACAGGATTTAGCACCAATCCCTCTATCCAAGGGGAGATCCCTCTTGTCTGACTCCCACCTATTTAGGCAGACAACTTTAAGCTTTTTATAACTAAAATTTAACTTGGGAGGGCTGGATTTGTGAGGTAGTGGTCGTACTCCTCAGGTACTATGACAGGGTAACATGTTTGAAAAAGAAATGTTTTTGTGCAAACACCATGATGATATGACCATACTATGAAAAGGAATAATGGTAAGATTTTCAAGCTGGCCACCACTGATTGGCACCATTTTTATTTAAGACTAACTAGATATCATAAGAATTCTTTTGGTGGAAACCTTATGTCTATATGACCATCTGTTCAGGCAAAATAAGTATAACAAGATTTTGAATATGGCTACCATGGCAGCCATACTGTAGGTTTGATCAGCACCATTTTCATTTAGGTACCCAACTACATGTCTTAAGTCTTTCAGTGAAAAATCGAGTCACTATAACGGTAAATTCTGGAGAAGTAGTGATAAAAAAAATTTCAAAATGGCCACAAAGGCCATGAAATTGGAGATCTGATTAGCACTATTTTCATTTAGGACCAACTAGACATTGTAAGAAGTCTTATTAGCTGTCTGTGGGCAACATTTTCATTTAGAACCAACGAGACATCATAAGAAGTCTTTTGGTGAAAACCTCATGTTGATTCAATCATCCATTCAAGATTTTAAAGATGGCTGCCAAAGTGGCCATATTGGATGTCAGATCAGCACCATTTTCAATTAGATATAATATGAAGTCTTTCAGTGAAAACTCCAGGTCAATATGACCATCTGGTGGAATAGTGATAACAAGATTTTCAAGATGGCCAGCACAGTGTCCATACTGAATGTCAAGGGGAACCACAGACACCATAAGAAGTCTATTAGCAAAACCCCCCATGTCAATATGACCTTTAATTTAGTGATAACAAAATTTTAAAGATGGTCACCATAGTGAGCAGAAATACTGAATGTCATATTGGCACCACTTCTAAGACCAATCAGACACCATAAGAAGTCTTTTAGTGAAAACCCTATAATTATCCATTCAAGAGTAGCAATAAGATGATGTTCAAGATGGCCCCTGTGGTGGCCATATTGGATGTCAGATCTGCACCATTTTCCTCTTAGACCAACTAAGTATCATAAGAAGTCTTTTGGTGAAAACCCCATGTCAATATGACCATTCATTCAGAAGGTGTAACGATAATAAGATTTTCAAGATGGCCATGGTGGCAGCCATATTTGATATCTGAGTGGCACCATTTTCATTTAGGACCAACTAGACCTTGTGATGAATGTGTGTGTAAAGTTTCATTGCAATCATCCAAGTAGTTTAGGAGGAGTAGCAACAATAAACCTATGCTAACAGATGGACAACAGGTAAAACTGACATGAGAAGATTTGTATTTTTCACAGAAAAGTCCATTAGCCCTAGGTACATTAAAATGTATGCAATCTTTGTAAGAACACAATAGCAGTTTCCTTTCACTTTTGCAGTGTTCCTTATTCCTTCTTTACAACTGAGTTGTGGTCACCAGTTAGTTGGTCATTATAGACAAGATGGTTTAAAATCCTTAGACCGCTGCTATAGCTTTGCATAAGGCTGCAACCTTGGTAACTATGTAAATTAACATGCATGAGGTACATCTCGTGTTAGCTGATGCACATGTCCAGGCAGTACATCCGGTCGTATTATCGATACCTTCTTCATGTACATATATGCAGCTGTATGAAACAATATCATGATGATCATAAATATGTTTTACCTAAATTGTCGGGTTTATTCAACAACAACATGTCGTACAAACTGAATCCTGTCATATTAAGAGGTAAAAGACATACAGCAAATGAAACAATCACAAGCTGAGCAAGGTACAGTATACACACTGTCAATGGCTTACATACAAATAGTTGTCAGATGTGAGCCTAACCTGCAGATCAAGGAAGAAGTTGAGTTTCAAATCACTTCAATTAGATTACAGCGTTTCAGTTACTGTATACAATGGTAAACTTTGCAACCTTAGCTTTGCACAAGTCTCTATCTACAATAAATAAGGCACTTTATAATACAGAATTCAATCTTGTCATTTAGATATACAGCCAAATTAATATATTATTAAACAAGATAAATATTAAAAAATGGTAAAATCAAACACATGGACTGAAAGTAATTTGCCACTAAACATCAAGATTTTAGTAGAGTCTTGGTGTATGTGAGGTACATAATAATATGAATGCAGCTTCTCATTTTACACCATGGGTAGATCTAGGTTTTTTTAAAATTAAATAAGATATGCATATGCTTTTTCTCTGCCTTCTTTTGATTTCAATCAATTTAATGTTTAAATCAACATCAATCAACAGAAACCAAACCTCAAAGGCTGGGGTCATATGCAAATCTGTTCTCAAATCGAGTATTGGCAAAGGACAGCCAAAAAATCTGAAATCTATTCATATTATCAGAGAAAAGCATCTTCAACTTGGAACCAAAACAGCTTTTATAAATCTGGTGTGCATGACTGCAAGTGTCTTAGTGTATCTCACCCAGCATAAAATGTTTTCTGATTAAAAAATAATTGTAAGAGTATCAAAGGAAATATTTTGTTGGCTGATCAAGAAACTTTCTCATCCAAAGGTATTAATGTATGGCAAATCTCAGACAGAATAATAGTAAATTTGCCTGAATTTTTTTCATAGGTGTGCAGACTTTTCTTGGTTGTTGGTGTACTGAAAAACATATAGATCTTTACCCTGTGGACTTGCACCATAACATGGAGTTTCCCATTCCCTATGAGCCGACGTAATTTGTCCCCGTCCCATTCAAATCCCGGTGGGGAGATGGGCAAGTCCAGTTGTCTTCTGGCAGACTTTAGAAAGAACAAATCATCCTCAGTGATGTGATGGTACCCATGCTTCACTTCCAAAATGTCTGCAAGTTTGTCCTTTATGTCTTCTTCCACATCATCCAAGAGAATCTCTATAACAGCCTCCAATATTATTCTACAGCGATATAAGCGGGAAGGAAGGTCGGTTTTAGAATAGAAACAAACTGTGTATGCCTTTGCATATTGTCTTGATCTGTGATATATCATTCTTCTCGCAGAAATTGCATGGGTGGACAGATATGGTTCATATCTACTATTGCCTGTTCCACTTCTGGTTTGATTGTTGCCGACAATACTGTGTGTGGAGGTGGATGGTTGGGTGATAGCCAAAGTATTTTCGGAAAAAAGGCTAGTATTTGCAACGGTAAGAACAGAAGCACATTTTTGTGTTGCCTTGTCTATGAAATCCTGCATGTTCATGCCACAGAGATCTGAAATATGGATAAAGAATACCGAATTCATATTTCTGCATATTTACTGTTGGCAAAAGTTGACGACAATTCCAATGTAATATCTCAACACAACAAAAATTATAAAAGTTTTAATTTCTTGGTCTGTGTATCTTTTGGAACTTCAAGTAGAACTGATTCTAAATAATCCAAACCAATTGTACAACCCAATGAAAGTACTGATAGATTCTAAATAATCCAAACCAATTGTACAACCCAATGAAAGCACTGATAGATTCTAAATAATCCAAACCAATTGTACAACCCAATGAAAGAACTGATAGATAAGAAGACCATTTGATTTATTCAAGAACAGAACCAAACCCTAATTTCTCTAATATACGTCTCAAAGTCTATATTAATCCATTCTTGTGATGTCACACTATTGTGCTAGCTGTGATTTATTTTGTATGAATCCAATGATCCTGCTTGCTCAACCATTTACAGGCATCAATGGACGTGCATGGGCATCCACTGATATTGGTTGTATCACAGGTATATGCAAACGGCCAAGTCATCAACAGCATAGAATGTTGATTTGCAAAAAATATACAAACCTTTTTCCTCACAGGCGAGCAAATAATCTTAGAAATAAAGAACAAAATGTAAAATCTGAACATCAAAAACAAAAAGATGCTCATATAGCAGGGTTACATTATGGTGTCTGGCAGTAAATCTATGAATATTCATGTCATAAGTTTGAACCAATTAATTAGCCTGTATGTATAGATTATTTGCATATTTTTCTCTGCACAAAAATATCCAAGATATGCAATATAATATGTCCCAATAATATATTATACTAAACCATGCCCACATCCTGATGTATCTGCTTCATGGGTAACAGTGGAAGAAAAATAAGTTTGTACTTAATTAATCAATGAAGAGTTATATCTTTTTTTTTGCAACAGTTAATACAAGACCGTCTCACCTTCACTGGACCTCTCTTTCACAGTTAGGTAGTTTGGTTAACTGCCTATTATAATGCAGACTATCTCAGACACATTAGAGAGTTTTTCTCTGCATCAAACTCTTCCTTAATTATAAGTAAGTCTTCCACATTTAAAACTCCACTCCAGTCACTGAAACTGAGATACAGCATGTGTCAAGCATTCATGCATATTGGGTAGTGAATTAAATTTACTCTTCTGTAGGAATTTTCTCCAGTGTATCATTTTTCAAGAACCCACTGTTTGTCATGGTTTCTCCATTAGAAAAGACATTTGATTGGTCAACTTAAATCAGACTTCAACTTCAGCCAATTAGATAACTGTATTCTAGACTTAAGTTTAAGTTCAAATGTAAGATCTGTTGATTAAATCCAGGCCAAGCCTTCAAATAATATACCTGGTATTAATTAGAAGAAAAAAACTGGATGAAAAGCATACAGTTCTAGACTTCAGTTTTGGTGGTATACATTATTCAACTACACACAGTTAGGAGCCTGTATACACTCTAGTTTTGGTGGTGTACTTTATTCAACTGCACACAGTAAGGAGCTCATATAGACTCTAGTTTTGGTGGTGTACTTTATTCAACTGCACACACGGTAAGGAACCTGTATACACTCTAGTTTTGGTGGTGTACTTTATTCAACTGCACACAGTAAGAAGCCTGTATACATTCTAGTTTTGGTGGTATAAATTATTCAACTGCACACAGTATGAAGCCTGTATACACTCGAGTTTTGGTGGTATACATTATTCAACTGCACACAGTAAGAAGCGTGTATACACTCTAGTTTTGGTGATGTACTTTATTCCATACTACACGCAACGTATGCCTATTACAATGAAGCGATATATGATAGACAAACTTACTAACAAATGTCTAAACGTTTTTCCAAAATTACAAGTTTATAAGATGTAAATAAACTGTTTTATCACTACACTGATCATCATGCTTATAAAAATGAACCAAATAAGCAAGTTTGTAATTAGCTAAATAAAAAACGCATTTATCAATCCATTAATAAAAGATTCTGACAATAAAACAAAACTTGTAACAAATGAATGAAAGAAACTAAACAACAAACTAAACATTTAATAAATACTGAAACAAACAATCCAACAATTGATCAATAGTTTGGTGTTTCAGCCAGGTTTGAGAAAAATGTAGCAGCCAATCGACCCTGTTCATTTGAAAAAGTGGTCCAGTGCTGTGATCATAATGTGCAAAACTGAGATATTATTTATATAGTCCACTTTACTGACTATTCACATGAAAAAGCAAATTTTTTAGTAAACATGATGCTTCTTTGAGAATACTTACCCGACCACTATAATGTAAAGAAGAAGTTCCTCTACCACTTAAATCCAACAAACACGAAAAAGACATACACAAAGGGAAGAAACTCCCACTCATTCCCTCCCATGACCACCACTCGTAGTTACAATTCTTTATTCAGTTTTAGTTCCAGTGATACCTCACTAAGGATGCTCACATTTGCAGGGATGTGTGTGAGGGTTTAACCGAAATGTATTCATGTAAGTATTCTTGGAGAAACATAATGTACTAAAAAATGTTCTTCTCCTTTGAATACATTAACTGATCCCATTAACATTATGAAACTTGGTAACAGGAGGAGGTAATACAGAGCATCCTACCCCTTTCATGGCTACCCTTCAAGGGAAACAAAGAACTGCATTCCCTTTATGAGGATAAACTGCACTTGTAACATGAGATCACCACCACCAATGGTCATGTAGGCTGTAACCCCTGTACCTGGTAAAGGGACTTGGGGACTTTCCTTTACCAAATAAAAGTTCTGGGCGAATCCAGCAAAAGTGCTATTCTATGCCCGTGTTATGTATGTGCTGACTTAAACTGATCTGGTGACGGTCTGGGCTGCAGCCAATAGACCTACCAGATTAAATTCTCATCTCTGTGAAGCTAAATCATGCAGATAAAAGCCAGAGAAGGTTGACTGTGCTTGCCAGCTAATGGTTTCTATTCTGTCTCTGATTGCAACGTTTTGTTTGAATGCTAGGCTTGCCAAGATGGCTCTGATTTAATGAGCTGAGATGTTCATAATGCGTATCTGATCTCTTGAGATTCCAGAGTATGCTGAACATATTACCCACTTCAGCCATGATGAACACATTACCCACTTAAGCCATGATGAACATATTATCCACTTAAGCGGTGATGCAAGGGGTTAAGTGGTTATATCCTCCTTCCCCAGTTTCACCAAAAGAAAGAGGCACTGTCTGGCCCCATGGCACTTCTCTATCCGCTTCAAGTAGTGTTTGTGGGCACTGACTGGCCCTACATTGCTGCCTCTCTAGACTTACCAATGGAGGAGCGGGGACGAATGATCACTTTTTGATTGCCTGCTAATGGCAACCTGTTCTTTTTGCTATGAACCCTAGATGTGTCATAATGACCATGGACCCATCTAATCTGAACTCGAGATAACTGGGGTCCACTGAAAGGGAATGCAACTCCCCCTTTCACATTCTGCTGTCTGAAGGGGCATATGCATAGCTAGCTTAGCCTGCTTAAACAAGTTGGGAAACTTTTCTGTATGGTTGATATGTACAATTTTCCGCAGCTCATGGGTATCGTCTCTTGGATATCTCTGCTCCAAAATGATATTTCACTAACGTGAGATCTGACAAAGTTTCACTTTCTTTAATCAGTGCTTTGCTGACTACTATGCCAGATTTCTTGACTGTTCCATAATGCTGTATTAGGGTTTTAAGTCCATCACTGCCATAGTCTGCTTGTTCAGACATAGGTATTTTGATCAAATAAATATCCTTACTTTTTAATTTCTTTTTAGATTCTTATTTATTCAATTTATCTTAATCCTTAGAGTATGATATAGTTTTGTAGGACAAGATCCCTCAGGACTGAATTGTTTGAGAAAAGAAACGAAAATTGCACTCCACTTTTCAATTGTCAATACTTTAATTAGGCTTGGTATTCTGCCTTTTCTACATTTAATTTCAAAATACTGTTGAATAGGTGGTTGACCGGCATGCTGTCTGCTTTTGTCCGTCCAGCATGTATATTGGACTTGTATTCAACATCATTTTTGGGTTCAAAATCACTCACTGGTATTTCCATTGACACTTACACAGTTCCAATAATCTGTTATACTTCAAAACTTTAAAAATCAATGTCATCATCGCTATCATCAGCCAGTATTTAAACAAAATTGTCATATGAAGATGAACCATGATGGAAAGTCAGCCATTTTGGATTTTTTAGGTAGCTAACACTCTGCACCATTGCCGCTAAGTATGCACCTCTGCTATCTGGCGATTTAATATCCAGTTTGGGATATTATCCCTATGCCGACCAGCTAGGTGGACACATATGTGTGTTAAGAACTTAACAAAATAATTCCAAATATTTGGTCCTTCTCCTTTGTTTTGTTGTGATGACTTGTTAAGATCAATGTAATATATGTCTAAATTGTACTTTGAAAAAAGTAACATTCTTCTTAGAAATGTGTTAACTTCTAATTTTGCAAAATGTTCATTGGAGCACTTCCGTTGTCAAATCTTCAGTTTCGGAGGTGCGTAATTTTTGCACGTTGTCAAGGTCTTCAATTTCGGAGGTAAGTAAATCTTGCATGTAGTCCACAATCCCATAATGCCTAAATGGAAGTGATTGGTTTTGAAAACACCAGAACTTGTGAAGTTTGGGTAGCCCGTATTTGAAACATGCATTTGTAAAACTTCCTTGATGAATGCAAGGTTCAAACTACGACAGAATGCTTGTTCCAGGGCTCAATGTACCAATCAAATTTAGTTTAACAACCATTCATATCAAGCCAAAGTACCCAGCTGTGTAAACAATTGCCTACCTGAAAAAGACGTATGTCGCGAAAAGCGCTACGAGACCTCTACCGACGGCAACAAGCATGTTAAGGGTTAACAGTTAAATAAAAATTGTATGCTGCTCAGAGTACATTTTTATATGCGTGACTTTAAAATAATTTGTGGCAGTTATTGCGCATCACTGCTCTCCAAGCATGCGAATTCATACAAATTTTGTGTGATTCACGCACTTTGGCAGCATCTCCAAAAGACTGACGGGTGGATAGACCATTCTGTATGAAGGGTCTGGCTCCTTCCTGATAATGAATCAGCCAGAACATTTAGCCTGCTGGGCATATGTCTGACTTGGACCATTATATTCATTTGTGTGCACCAGTGCAGAAAGTTCCAAACCAAGATGAATAGGTCTGGTGGTTTTGTTCACTGTTTTAGGAGGAAAGCCACTACAGCCTAATGTTCCATCCTAATGAGGACTATCTTTAGTACAATTGATCCTTCCAGAAATTAAACACATTTGCTATGGTTTTCCTTTCTGGAGGATTGATGTGAAGCAGTTACTCTTTTGGCCCCAACTGGCCATTGACCATGGTAAAGCTAGGAAACAGGTGGGTTCCCCAACTGTATGAACTGACATCCATGCAGATTGTAAGCTCGGACTGCAGGTTTTCTAGAGAAATTCCTGCCATGAGCCATCGTCTGTTGCGCCACTGACGCACAAAGGATACTATTTTGGCCGAGATCCTGATTTGTTGATCGAGTCACCAGAAAAAGGGTGCCACTGGGCCTGGAGATCTTTCTGCAGAGGGTGCATAAACAGGTGGCAGAGAAGATTCAAATCTGCTGCCAAGGAGTTGCAAAAACTCTCTTGCAGAAATCAACTCTCTGCTGAAGACTGACTCTGCAAGCTTGGTAATCTGTGTTCCATGTACTTGAGGGAGGCAAGATTAAAGTTGGTAAAAAAAATTCCATGACTAGGTGGACAATATGCTTGGATGGAATAAGGTCTAACTTGTGCCAATTGACTAGACAATGTAAATGAGTCAAAAGGGCCAGAAGATCATTTCTGCCCTTCACGAAAGATAAACTTACCCTGTAGTTTTTTGAGGATGTAGTCAAGATATGCCAGAGTCACTGATGATGAGATTAACTGGAACAGGGTAACAAAAACAGCTGATGACCCTGGTGAATGCCAATGAGCTGATGTTAAAACCAAATGGGAGAGCGTGAAATTGGTACATATTTCCTTGGAATCCGAATGTGTGAATACATGTGAATAGGGATGTGAAAATAGGTGTTGGTTAGGTCTAAACTGACTGCAGATTCATCCCTTTATACTAAAAGTCTGAATGTCTGACTCCATTTTAAACCTCAGCATGGCTATGTACTTGCTGAGGCAGCAGAAGTCTATAACTGTTCCGAGATTTCCATTAGCCTTAGACACTAGGAACAGCCTGGAGAAAAACCCCAGACAGTTCAACTTGCGAACTATCACCACCGCCTGCTTGTCGAGTAATGACCAGATCTCCTTCTGGAAAATTTCTGCCTTCTCCTATCGGTTGGCAAGTCCATCATGGAAGGGGAAGCAGATGGGGAGTGGGTTGGATAAACAAATTCCAAAGCCCCTCCAAAATCATTTGGATCACCTATTCATTTTCCAGAAATAGGTTGATCCATGTGCTGTGAAAAAGGAGTCTAGTGCCCACTGGCAGGAGGGTGAGCAAGTCAATGACAGTAGTTTGGAGGCTTGGAAAGAAGAAACAGACTTCCTATCCCCTTGATTATATTGCCTCTGGAATTGATGAGCCTGGTTGGACTGTAGTTGAAACTGTTGCCTTGGTGTCATGTTCAGCTTGTTGTCCTTTTGCAAACAATTCACTTTGGCAGCTGAGATTAATTCAGCCTGAAAGCTGGCACAGGTGGCAATGCAAAATGGAGAGGCAGTCCCCTTGTGATGCCCGCTTTCTCGCCTGCCAAACAGAAATGCATGCTGAAGGGTGCCTATTGGAAAGCCAAGATGTGATGCGGCTTTACCACAGATGAGCGTACAAGATAGGTGTCTTGTCTTACCAGATCGAGATTTGCTGAAGCTGTCAGGGCATTCATCATCATATGGTGCATGGTTGTGTTAATCACATTAGCAATTCTAGTTATGGAGTCCCATGCTTGGTCACTACCTGCTTTTTTGGCCAGTCTAAAAATCACTAGAGAAGCAAAGTCTAGCCAAGATGAAGTTGCAACTATGTTCCACACTAAATTGATGGTGGCATGAAGGCCATTCTTATCCACCTTATAGAACAGCAGGTTGGACATATTCACTGCTGTAATGTTCTTATCCAAGGACATGAGCTCAGTGCTAAACATCAAAGAGTGGGAATGGTACTAGCGTAATGAAAAAGATGCTGTAACTCGCTTTCCAAAACTAATGCCTTAAAGTTGCCTCAATCTGTATTTGGTCTGACAAGTAGTCTTGACATTTGCCAACTGAGGCAGGAGACAGAAGGATGGTGGATTGTCATGATCTTTCATGTCTATTGAGGCCCTGACCTTATAGGCCTAGTTTGCCACTGGTGGGATCAGGCACTCATAAACCAGCAAAACCTTATAGATTTCTTTCACAGCTGCCTTGAAGCTAAACTCCATCTACTCCATTATGGGATCAGAGTATACTACGTATCTGAGGTTATCCCCTGACTCACCATGGGGGTTATCCTCCTCGAGTATTATGTCTACACCAGTATAGAACACCCCCCAGGGGCAGGGATGAGGCAGTGCCATCGTCCCTGTGCAAGGCCTGGTATCCACCCAATTGGTACACCATGAAGCATTGATTTGTCAGTTTCATCAGCGTCCGGGCAAGAGCTATGGCTCGTCTTGCCAGTATGTTTCGCCAGAAGGCTTGCTGGATGGATGGATGGATGGTTGGCTCAGCTATTGGCTGGATGGATGGCCAAGTTATTGGCTGGTCAGATGGCTTGGTAGGCACCTGGCCAGTATGTGCGAAGAAACTGACTTATCAGTTATCTAGATCCCTGTATAACTGTGTACCATGCTGCAGTCAACTGGCATGCAGCACAGTTCACCAAAATGACAGATTCATGTTCAGTCATGAACCAGTATGGCTGGCAGGACAGCTCCACAGTCAGCATCCGGCACAACAGTGTATGGCAAAAATGGATGGCAAAACAGATCGTCAAAGTCATATATATACCCCATGCACCAGGACTTACAGGCTCAGATATACAGGGGGACTTATGTCCACTGGGTTAATAAAGGGAAGTCAGTCCTTCAATAGCTCAACAAAAAAAAACTTGGAGAATTGTCAAATACGACTGGGGACAAATTCATGCATGTTAGTAACTGTGTCATTGCCTCTTGCTCTAGTAGTCTCATCTGCAACATCAATGCCTGTGAAGAAAGTGGGGCTGGCAACTCTTCAATGCTTTACCTGGATATGAGTGGCACAGGATATGATGATGATTGTATCGAGTGGTGGTTTTCAGTGGTGGTAATGGGTAAGAGTTTCTTCCCTTTGTCTATATGTTGTAAAGATAGAAAGACAAAATGTTGGTCTTTTTGTGATTGCTGGATTTGAAAGGCAGCAGAGCTACTTCCTAACAGTAATGTGATGCGGGTATGTATTCAAAGGTTAAACAAAATAAATTATTTCCTTTACTTTAAGATTCTCCTATTTTGATGCCTTTGACCTTAGTCTAACAGTGCAGGAAAACTTCAAGTCTTCAATTGTATGCCCCTCCAACATTATAATCACAAGTCCTTGCAAAGTTTCAGCTTTCATTTGATTTCTTGAAGGTGTGTCATCATTTTTCTTCTTTGGTTCCATTATTCTGGAATCCAATTATTCTTCATAAGTTTCACTTTCTCTATGACTTTTGTTTTGGCTTTTATGGGTACCAATAACAAATGTTAACAAAACAGGGGTGGAAGTTACTTCAATATGTAACTTGAATTTGTTTCATATTTTCATTGAGGCTATTACAATTTGGTATCATGCCGAGCTTATTCTCAAAAAGAAATATTATGAGGTATACTGTACACACAATTATTACCAGACTATCCAAAGTTTCAGCAACTGATCATGATCAACTTGAAAAAGATCACTTGGTGGAATTTGCTCATTTTTATCAAAATAGTAATTGACAAATTTGGGCATTTA
This sequence comes from Margaritifera margaritifera, assembly GCA_029931535.1. Taxonomy (NCBI): domain Eukaryota; kingdom Metazoa; phylum Mollusca; class Bivalvia; order Unionida; family Margaritiferidae; genus Margaritifera; species Margaritifera margaritifera. Next base: position 105,778 of record JAQPZY010001420.1, read on the forward strand.
ATGATTGGTTGGCACATCCATATCAGATTGAAGATAAAAAAAATTGTACCACTTTTGGTATATTCAATCTCATTGTATGTATGACTTGGACTCTATTCTATGCAAATACTGTAATGGTGCATCTTGACTGAAACAGTGATAATTTTTTTATAAAGTACCTTTGTGTATACTAAATTCTTCATCTGGTTTCTCACGTTTCCACTCCTCGAATGTTCTTTTAACTACATCAACTGTTTGTCTAGCATAGTAATGGTATTCAATCTGAAAAAAATGATGCAATTAAATTGGAAATGAAAATAAAATTCATAATTTTACTCTGGTATTGCAAATGAGTGGTGACATTCAATAACTGGAATTGTTAATCAATTGTGAATGACACTTAAGAAAATACATGTTAAAACTAATTTCAAACTGTAGTATATTTTGGGTATGCAGAGAGGCAAGCTGAAATTGTTAAGGACATTTTTCAATAGTAAAGAATATACTGATGAAAAAGGTCAAACACCAGGTCTGCTGCATATGTATACAAACATTCCTATAAAATTTAATTGGTCAATGTCAAATAGTTTGTGAATTTGTGCTAACAAGGCTTTCATCAAAAAAGTATGGAAAACTCTTATCTGATTATACAATTTTATTTCTGGTTTGTAGATTCTGACTTCTCCCTGCAGTTAAAATTATACACAACATTAACTACTAAAAAAACTTGTTAAAGAAATATTAATACTTTACAGTTTAATGCTGATACTCTTTATTCAATTCTGTACAAGTTCCGAATTAATTTAGTTCAAGATTGGGATTCCGCTTTCATCTTCATATATTATATTTTCCATATATTCAAAACTGATTTCGAGGACACCCGACAGAATCCAGGCAGCTTTTGCTCATCAAAGTTTATCAAAACTTGATTTAAAAAGAAAATTTTCATTTACGATAATATTTTTAATTTACACTAAACAAATTTTCATTGAATGATGAACTCTTGCTCTGACAATACAATCAAAGCTTGCAAATATAAGCTAGATAAAAAGTATTGAGAAATGACTGCAGTTTAATACATATGTACAAAAAAGTGGGACAGAAACATTATAATTAGTGTAAAAGATATTAATTGTGGAGAGTGTCCACTGATAGGATCTTTTGAGATTCAATTTTACTAACCCTGCCATTTACCATGTTGTAAATCTTTCTTTCAGTAGTCTTGGCAAACTGTAACAACATGGAGTATCCAATGTATAGGTCATCTTGAATAGGAAGAACAATCTCTACTCTGGTAATGGAAAATAAAACAAAGGAAATTAAGTGTGGCTATATGTTACTAAACAATGCACATATATACCAGTACCATTCTACATATTTACAATGCACATATATACCAGTACCATTCTGCATATTTACAATGCATATATATACCAGTACCATTCTGCATATTTACAATGCACATATATACCAGTACCATTCTGCATATTTACAATGCACATATATACCAGTACCATTCTGCATATTTACAATGTACATATATACTAGTACCATTCTTCATATTTACAATGCACATATATACCAGTACCATTCTGCATATTTACAATCCAAATATATACCAGTACCATTCTGCATATTTACAATGTACATATATACCAGTACCATTCTGCATATTTACAATGCACATATATACCAGTACATTTCTGCATATTTACAATGCACATATATACCAGTACCATTCTGCATATTTACAATGCACATATATACCAGTACCATTCCGCATATTTACAATGCACATATATACCAGTACCATTCTGCATATTTACAATGCACATATATACCAGTACCATTCTGCATATTTACATTGTTTGTTAGAGCTGTATTAGTACTGAAGAACAGTCACTTTATAGTCTTATTCCAACACACACTGAAGATCAGTCACTTTATAGTTTTATTTCCAACACACACACTGAAGATCAGTCACTTTATAGTTTTATTTCCAACACACACAGAGTACTATGAATGTGCTTGTCTACTAGAGATCTTGTCATGAAATGAAAAAAATTGTGGAATGAACATGTTCTTCCAAAGTTTGTATACTTTTTTTCATGAAATATGCTTCCTGCTGTAAAGGGCTGCACAGTCCTACAATATGAAAGAGAACATACATGTATTTTCCCCCCAAACCAACATTTTGTAACTTACACAGCAGTGGATGTTTTCACTAATTATTGAATTAAGTTTGGTTTCGGTTTGGTGTTTTACAGCACAGCAACACAAGTAGGTTATTTAGCGCCAATGTAATTGGAGTAAGCTGCCTTGCCCAAGGGCACACCATGGTAGTTGACCAGATTATAAGATTTGAACCTGCACTTTTATGGTTGTGAGTTTGTCAAGCTAACCCTGAGCCACTGTGACTCCTTATCAAACCAACACTTTTTTTAACCTATATGACTGAGGATATTGATTAATTATTGAATTAAGTTTGATTCTGATTTGGTCTTTCATGATACAGCAACACATGGTTATTTCATTCCGAGGCAATTGTAGTAAAGTGCCTTGTGCAGGAGCATACAATGGTAGCCAACCCATTCTAGTCCAATGGTAAGTTTTTACACTGCATCCTTTCAGTTGCAAGTCCAGCATGCTAACCACGTGAATTAAGGCCAAACTTCTAAAACAATTAAATTAATTTTTAAGTATCAACATTATTGTTTATCTTGATGAAAGTGATAAACAAAGTAGAACTAGCACAATGAACAGAGCAGATACTTAATTTAAGCTCTTGTTGGGAATATAATTTTGTGTCCATCTATTAAACAAGAGTCCCTTGAAGGGACTGATGCTCTATTGGCCAAAAAAGAATTTCCAGGAATTCAAGATAAGACCATTTCTTCCTTTTAACTGCTGAGTGTTGAAACCATCTCTGATATTCTTCAGCAATAACAAGGTTTTCAAATTAGCCACTGTGATGGACATATTGGTTTTCAGATGGGCACCATTTTCATTTAAGACCAACAAGACATCATTGAGGACCAACAAGACATCCTAAGAAGTCTTTTGGTGGAACCCCATGTTGATATGACTTTCTGTTTTGGAGGAGCAATGATAACAATATTTTCAAGATGGCTGCCATGCTGGCCATGTTGGATATCAGATTGGCACCATTTAAATTTAGGACCAACTTGCCATCATAAGAAGTCTTTTGGTGAAAGCACAATATACATATGATCTGCCATCTGGGAAAAGTAGCAATAACAAGATTTTCAAGATGGTCATTTTGGTGGCCATATTGTAAGTCAGATCACCACCATTTATGACCAACTATGCATCATAAGACGTCTTTCAGTGAAAACCACATGCTGATTTGACCATTCATTCAGGAGTACTGATAACAACATTATCAGGATGGCCACTGTAGTGGCCATACTGGATGTGCAAGCAGCAGCATTTTCATTTAGAACCAACTAGATATCATAATGTCTTCTGGTGAAAAGCTCATGGCAATATTACTTCTCGTTCAGAAGGAATAAAGATAACAAAGCTTTTAAGATGACCACCACAGTGGCTGGCCATCATATCAGTATCATTTTCATTTAGGACCAACTAGACATCATAATAAGTCTTTTATTGCAAATTTTTATGTTGATATGACCATCCATTCAGGAGGAGTAGCAATAACAAACTTGTGCAAACAGATGGATGAATGATGGACAACAGATCATCCCATAAGCTCTTCTGGTCTTTGACCATCAGAGCTAAGAAGTCGGGAATTTTTTGGGTTTTATTTTTATAGTGTAAGAAAACCAACTGCAACATTTTTAAACGTAATTCCTTCTCATACAGAATATGAATATCATGAAATAATATCAGCTAGTTTTGAAAGACAAGATTGCCCAATAAATGGACAGAAAGTAATCATGATGCATATCCTTTTTTGTTAGATAATTGGAGAGGGATTGCAAAAATCTTTAGGGATTCTTTCTCACATTCGATGGATATTATCATTCCTTTGTTCCCATGGTATGTTCATAATCCTTGACTGCATATCAGCATCATTCATATCAGCATTACTTCCAGTGCCTTGAGTGTCATCTGTGGAAATGGACTCATCAGCATCAGGACATATGGGAGAGATTTCATCGATATCTATGGAGTCAGAAATCTGTTCGGCAACTGTTATACTCTGCTGAGGGCTATTTGGTCCAGAAGTTAAGCCATCTGAGATAGTATTTTGATGGAAATCATTGTATTCCACAGGGTCACTAGTGACATAAGGACCTGAAATAATAATTTTGATCTTGTATCATATGAAGTATGTATTTAAGGCCCAAACAAATTCAGCATATTTTTTCAAACAAATTTGTCATTATATAAAACTATTTTTCACTATCCAAATATTTTACGATTAAATTTTGTCTGTCATCTTTTACTGAACGAGACCAAAATGGGACCGATACTGCTCACATGACTTACATGACAGTCAACCATTTCACTAACCAGGCTTCCGCAGTACTGTATGAACATAACCCTATGTAAACTACTATGTTTCAACCTTTATATCATGTCGGTTTAAGTTTTTTTTACCAAAGTCTGAACACAATTTCTTTCCAAAGTTCAAGGCATAATTAACATGCACAGCCCTAGCATACACTTTAAGTCATCCAAGATCCTGATGATATAAACCTATTTACAAAGTCTTATCAAAATCACTTGAGAAATATGGCCTCTATACAAGTAACATGCTCAGCCAATCAGATACAAGATCACCTCGTTAATATGGAACCTATCGAAGAACAAAATAATGTAAGCTTATTTACCAGGTTTGTGCAAAATCCAATCTATATTTGGTCTCCAGAGTGGTAACAAGCTCAGCCAATCAGATTCACAATTACTTTGTAAGTGTAAACCTGGCTCATAATCTAACTCATCCAACAGCTGGATGATATAAAACTATTTAACAACTTTGATCAAAATCTGCTCACAAATAGAGTCAGTAGAGTGTTGTTTGGTTTGGTTTGGTTTATGGGTTTAACGCCATTTTCAGCACATGATAGGCTATATATCGCGGCCAGTATATCTGGTAGAGGAAGAACCCGGGAAAATCCTGGGAGGAACCACCGACCCACGGGAAGCTACTGGCAAACTTTCTCACATAACCACATTGGCCTAGCCCGGTAGAGTGTTGTCAAACTCAGTTAACCAGATGCAAGATCACTTCATTAATGTGCATGGATGTTACTTATTATCAAAATTGTCAGACATCTTGATGATATACGCCTATATTCCAAGTTTCATCAGAAGCAGGCCAGAAATATGGCCTCCAGAGTGGAAACAAGCTCAGCCAGTCCAATGCAAGATCACCTCATTAATATACCTGATCTCGCTCATTATCAAACCTGTCTGAGATCAAAATTATACTAGAATGTAATCAACCATTACATACCTCACCTCTATGAAACTTTTAGTAGTCTCCAGCAGCAATTATAAACTCAAATTATGATGCAGAAAATATATTCAGACTAAAACTTGACAATGAAATGTTGGCCCCTTTTCTAACTAAAGTTATTTTCTGCAATTTTATACCTTTACATTTGTCAAACTTAACTTTTACTCAACATCATATAGCCAGTATGGTGCCGACATACCACTAAACCACATATATTGTTATGTATATTGAATTTATAATGTGTCCATGAGGTAATTTGTACTTTAGTGGACATTAATTTGTAAATAACATATTTATTGCATTTGACTTCAAGGACATACTTGTTTACATAGCATTTAGTACTTAGATTGGAATTTTTCACGTCTTGAGTGAGAAAAGTCAGGTGCACACAGTAAATTTCCATTAGAGTTACTCATATTCTAGAATATTCTGTCAGGTGACTTATCATTATATTTATACTGGTTTGATAAACAAGATTTAATTCCTATACTAAACTTCATTAGTATGAAGATCAGTCTATTAAGGAATTTATTTTAGTAATCAGATGTTACAGTTGTGAAAATAAGAGCAAATTCAGAGAGAGGAATTATTTATTTGAAATATTCATTGGAATTACTAAAAGTGCTCATTCTCATATTGGATTAATACTTGACTTTGGAATGTATGTGAATTTATTCAAAGATATTCTGGATTACATCATATAGGCATAACAGAACATTCAAGACTACTGACACATCAGGACATTCAAGGCTACTGAAATTCATTCGGAACATTTGATAGTTAAGACTTGTGATTAGGACACTTAGGATTATTGGATTAGTTGGTCATTAATTCATGTTATTGTAAGTGTCTTTTTGAATTTTCACTTTGTCTAGAAATAAATTGCTTGTTGATTTTACTTACATTGTTGGTTTCACTTTCTTTCATAAATATATTATTTTAAGACTTTGAGTCGTAACAATATACATACTCTGACAGGGCATAAAAAAAAAAATGAATATTCATTTCTCTGATATCAAAGTAGTGGGACTATAATGAGTTGATAAAAACCAGATATATTTTTCCCTTTAAATCATTGTTCCTTAAATCTAATTCATAAGTTATTATCCATGCCCCCCCCCCCCAAGCCAGATTTTACTGTGCAAAAGTCACAAGCTTCTAAAAACCCTGGAGTGACAGCCAGGATTAGAAACACAGTTCATGCATCAGTAATTACCTTGATTAACCCCTTAACTTTGTAAAGCATAAAATGTATCCCACAGCAAAGTTCTTTGATTGTAAGCATGTAGTACTAACAGATGCATCCAATTATCAAGTACTATGATTATAACATAAACAGCACCTAATAAATGATCTTCAATTTAAAAAAATTCAACAATGTGACTTAAATATGAAATATAGGTCACATAGACCTCTTTTTGCAATAAGAGTGTAGTATTTATCAAGATGCATCCCCTCACCAAGTTTCATGATTCTAGGAAGGATAGTATGCATATAGCATGCCAAATACTTGTAGGATCACGAGCTAAATGCAAAAATTTATCCAAAGCCATTAAAAGATAAATTATAGGCCACAATGAGCTTCTTTTGTTGTAGGGTGTGGTACTAACAAAGATACATATCATCCTCAATTTGATGATTCTAGCATAAACAGTACCCAAGAAATAAGCATAAGATTCAAAATTTAGCCCAAGTCAGTGAAGCCTAACATTAGGGCCATAATGACCTACTTCTACAATGAAGCACAGATGCGAACTCTTACCAAGTTTCATTGTTCTAGATAGGGTAGTATTTACATAGCATGCAAAAAAAACTATGTGGTCATAAGCTAAATGTAAAAACTTAACCTAAGCCAATAAAATTTGAAATGTAGATCACAGTAACCTTTTCTGTACAAGTGTGGGACTAACTCATATGTATACAATCATTTAGTTTAATGATTATAGCATTAAGTTAAAACACAAAATTTAACCAGTCAGAGATGCCTGAAATATGGGTCACAGTGACCTACTTTTGTGATGAAGGTGTAGTACTTATCAATATGCATCATTTCAGCAAATTTCATGATTTCAGGTATAATAGTATGTGTACAAGATCCAAAATACCTATGTGGTCATAAGCTTAAATGCAAACACAACCTATGCCAGTAAAATGTGAAATGTATGTAACAGTGACTTTCTTTTGTTGTAAGTGTGTGGTACTGACAGACATGCACGCAATCATCTAGTATGATTATTCTAGCATGAACTGAGCAAGAGAAATAACTTAAAAGACAAAATTTAACCAAAGTCACTGAAGTGTGAACTATGGGTCAAATGAACTAACTTTTGTGATGATGCTGTAATACTCATCAAAATCCATCCCCTCGTCAAGTTTGAAGTTTCATGACACCTCATACAACAGTATGTATACAAGGTGCAAGGCCTAATCAAGAATGTACAAATAATGCACATATGTAAAAATTTAGCCCCCTCCCAAAGGGGTAGGTGTTATGAAACAAACTCCAAACAGTCACCAAGAGCTACATAAAGAGAATGGTTGTGACACAGTGAGGCTGTACAAATGTATATGCTTTTAAATGTACAGATGCCATTGCTGATGCTGGGGGTAGTACAATAGCTCTCCTCTACTTCATCGAGGTGAGTTAATAAGCCCATATTCCGAGTTTTATGAAAATCAGATAAAAAATGTGACCTCCATAGTAGTAACAAGCTCAGCCAATCAGATGCAAGATCTCCTCATTTTAATGTGTGAATCTTACTCATTATCAAATTTGCCAGAGATCATGATGGTGTAAACACATATTCCATGTTTGATCAAAATCAGATTAAAAATATGGTTCCATGTTTTATCAAAATCAGATTATAGTGATAACAAACTCAGCCTATCAGATACAAGATCTTAACATTATTATGTATGGATCTTGCTCATTATCAAATTTGTCAGAAATCATGATAGTATAAGCCCATATTCCAAGTCTGATCAAAATCAGATCAGAAATATGACATCCAGAATGGTAACAAGCCAATCAGATTATTAGTATGTGTTGATCTTGCTAATTATTAAATTTTTCAGAGTATGATGGTATAAGCCCATATCCTAGGTCTGATCAAAATTAGATCAGAAATATGGCCTCCAGAGTGGTAACAAACTCAGCCAATCAAATGCAAGATCTCCATATTAATATGCACAAATCTCGATAATTATCAAGTTTATAAAAGATCATCATGGTATGAGCCTATATTCCATGTTTGATAAAAATCACATCATAAATATGGATTCTAAAGTGGTAACAAACTCTGCCAATAAGATGCATATCTCCCATAAATATGTCTAGATCATGCTCATTATCAAATCTGTCAGAGATCACGACAGTATAAGCTCACATTCCAAGTTGGATCAAACTCGGATCAGAAATAAGGCCTCCAAGGTGGTAACAAATTCTGCCAATCAGATGCAAGATCTCTTCATTCTTATGTGTGGCTCTTGCTCATTATTTAACTCTTCTGAGATCTTAATGAGATAAGCCCATATTCCAAGTTCGATTAAAATCTGATCATAAATATGGCCTGCAGAGTGGTAACAAACTTCAGCCAATCAGATGCAAGATCACCTCATTAATGTGTGCATCTCACTCATTGCTGAACTCAGCCAAGATCTTTATAATGAAAGTATATATTCCAAGTTTGATCAAAATCAGATCTGAGATATGGTCTCCAGAGTGGCAACAAGTAATTGTTAGAGGATGCATGGGTGACAGACACAAGGCCACACTGTAAGTTCACTTGGCTTTATGGCCAGGTGAGCTAAAAGATCTGCAGTTCTGTGCTGTATTATTCACACTTTCTTTATTGATAGTTGTTTGATTCAATTTTCAGACATATTAGTCATAAACCTCAAATACAACCTTCATGCTACATACAGTTCTCTCTCTGGTAATTATACTGTTGAACATTACAAAACGAACACTGCTGAACTGGCATATGGTAATTGTTTCCAGAAATCTACAGGCTCGTGAGGCACATACAACCATAAACAGGAGCATAATTTTTGAGAAGCCAAACAGAATGGATTTTTTTTTTATTTCATTATTTATTACTAGAGACATTGAGTTCTTTTATGGGAGTCACTTGAATAAACACTCCTGCAACTGTACTTTTGCATTTAACATCTTTACTTAAAACAAACTGCAAACATTGTGGCAATATGTGCACGAAAAATTTCAGAAAGCCATATTTTCTTTTACAATATAAACAACTGACTGAAATAATTTCTAGGAATTCAAGATAAGACCGTTTCTTCTTTTTAACTGCTGACTGATGAAACCATGTACAAGATTTGTAAGCAATAACACGATTTTCCAATCAACTTCTGTGGTGGCCACAGTTCAGCACCATTTTAATTTAGGACAAACTAGACAACATTAGACGTCTTCTGAGAGAAAACCCTATGTGAATATGACCATTCATTCTGGAGGAGTAGTGATAACAAGATATTCAAGATGGTCACCATGGTGGCCATATTGGATGTTAGAACAACATCATTTTCATTTAGGCAAAACTAGACACCATAATAAGTCTTCTGGTGAAAACCCATGTTGGTAAGATTTTCCATTTAGGACATGTAGTGATAATAAGATTTTCAACATGGCTGCTAAGGTGGCCATATTAGATGTTAGATCAGCACCATTTTCACTGAGAATGAACTAGACCTCATAAGAAGTCTTCTCCTGAAAACCCCATGCTGATATGTTTTTAGGTTTCGGAGGAGTAGCGATAACAAGATTTTAAAGACAGTACCCATGGTGGTCATATTGGATGTCATATCAGCACCATTTTCATTTAGGACCAACTAGATATCACAAGAAGTCTTTTGGTGAAAACCCAATGTTGATACGACCATCCATCCAGGAGGAGTAGAAACAACAAGATTTTCAGATGGCAACTGTAGTGGCTTTTTTGGATGTCAGATTGGCACCATTTTCAGTTGGGACCAAGTAGACACCACAAGAAATCTTTAGTGAAAACCTCATATTGATATGGTCACAGGCAAATAATTGTTTTATGAGCCATTGAACCAGCCTGTGTGTGGTGTTATATTAAATATTATATTTAAAAGAATGAAGGTTGCTCATTAGCTAAAAATAATTACCGAAAAAAATTAATGTAATTTTTCTGAAGAAACCTGCATATGGGTAAATTGTATGCATTAGTAGGCTTGAATCTACAACCATTTTTATTTTATTGGTTGCCGCAGAGGTCATACTGGGTGTAAACAGGGTGATTTCATGTGCTGGATTTTTAGGGAATTTTTGTCAAAAACGAGGTGTGCAGCATATCATTTTCATCATTTTAAAAGTTTCCTCTTGGATAGATCATTCATAAGATGTAAGCATGATTTGCTGATCTTACCACAAAAGTATAGTAAGTTGGCCAAATATTTACATTACGGTCTATGGGAACTGAATTAGTTGTCTGTGCCCTATAGCAACAGATACACCCAGTGGAAACAGACCTGGATAAAATATGCACAAGCCCTTTCCCACATGTTTTATCAGCCAGTCTGGCTGAATTTGTTTGTACTTTTAGGAATAAGTTGTCTGTTGTGTAAGTTTTAGATATTTTTACTTACATCACCAATTTTTAGTCACAATGGATTTTAAAAACAAGTATCCATAGATTCCTTAATAAAATGCTGTGTAATGCATTTTCACAGCAACACCATTAATATTAGTGACCCCAAAAACCTGCATGTTGTAAATTCTAGTATATAAATGAATTCTTGGCTTTCAAAAGTGGATCTACATGATTGCAATTATTAAAATCTAGGAATGAAAAATGTACAGTTTTTATATTAAAGTTTGCATAAAAATATTGCTTTTTTCCCTTTTTTGTCAAACTGGGTACATCTACCTGGACAAAACCAGACCACTAAACAAGGTTGCACGATCACTATTACATGTCGTACCTTGCATCTGTAATGTGGCAATTTACTTATGATAATTATTTTCTGTTTTTGTGACAATTTTCATCCATTTTCTCAAATGTTTGACTGGTTTTATTACAGGTCTCTCTGTCTAGAGTACAATGACGCAAATGGTCAAGAATACATTTTCCTTTCATAATCGATAAAATATTTAGCTTGGAATTTCATGAACACCAAAAAGACCACTTGGTTTCTCAAACATGGTGAAAATTGAAGTCTGTGAAGAAAGAGGAGTGGGTTCCAAGATTTACTTCCCTTTTCTACAGCAATCGCTGTACATGCACACCTTTCATATAAACATTTGCCAGATATTGTCCTCTAAAGGAAGAAAGGTAAATTATTCAGATTTTATATAAGTACATTCAATGACATTGAGTATGTTTTTTATTTTTTATTTTTTTATATCAACTTGGACCACATGTAACAATCCTGGACTAACTCCTGTTGTCAGAGTTCATGTTCCAATATGTGTTGAAACTTATTAGATAATGGTATGCAGTACATATCCACACAAATTTAAATAAATTCCTTGATATCTTCAAAACAGTAATTGCAAGACAAGTATGATTTTTTGGGAGATTTAAAGCAAAAGAGCTGTTGACTATGAATAGTTATTATCAAAGTAAAAATCTGATTTTAGGTCACAGGCAACTCATTATGGGCTATAAAACAAGCCTATGTCTGGTGGTATATTAAATACAGTACAGTGAAACCCTGCTATAACGCGCCCCGCTATAACGCGAATTCAGATATAACACGATCGGGGCGTGGCTCCCAAAATTTCATATATTCATTCGCACATGAATATTTTTTTTGTGTGTGCAAAGTACGAGAAATAGTGTATAAAATGTGTATATTACAGTATCATTTTGGGGAAGAGATCGCGTATGAATTTGAGTATAATACGTTTGTGGCGTGGTTCCTGAAATTTTATATACATGTACATGTATTTTTCTCGTACATGGAAAAAAAAAAATTTTTTTTTAAGTACAAGAAATAGTGTATAAAAAGTTTATTATCATTTTGGGGAAGAGATCATGTATGAATTCGATCGTGGCGTTGCTTCTGAAATTTAACAATTTCACCAATTTCTTGAAGTGTTATGCCAAAATAAACATTTTCGGAAATGTTACTTATTACTGATCCACGAGTAAAGCCAGTAAGTCTTCTCTGTGTTTGTCTTAAATTCATTATGTATACAATCATTGCTCAAACAATAGCCGACATGTTTTTCTTCTTTAACTGCATACACAACCGAGCATCAGACAATGTGGTGGTTGATAAAAGATTCTCAAGATTTAATAAACATTAAAAAACGTAAGCCGCCAACACGTGCGCTGGACTTCAATTCATCCTGTATACAATCATTGCGCAAACAATGGCCGACTTATGTTTCTTCTTTAACTGCATACACAACCAAGCACCAGACAATGTGGTAGTTGGTCAAAGATTGTCATATGTGGGCGCTTATGTAGAGACTGAGCTTGGACGGCAAGATCACAGGGAGGTCAAATAACCACTCTCTGTTACTTAGCACTGAACAAGTACAGCTGTATCAAACTCGTTGCTCAATCAAAGGGTTGTCATGTGAGAAAACAAAGACGGATCGATATCAGATAGTAAACGGTGTTGATACCCTATTCATGCTATACATTAGACGTGTATACGTTGTTCTCTGAAAAAAGTAAAATATAGTAAAACCCCGCAATAACGCGACCCCGCTTTTTCCGCGATCGAATTTTATGGACCCCAAATATCGCGTTATAGCGGGGTTTCACTGTATTTGAAACAATGATGGTCGCTCAATGGCTAAAAATAATTACCGGAAAAAAAATTAAAATTTTTCAGAAGCCTGTATATGCATACATTTTATACATTAGTAGGCTTAACCTACAACCATTTATATTTTATCGCTGTCGCTGCACAGGTACTACTGGATGCAAATGGGCAGATCTCAGTGGGCTGGATTTTTTTATAGTAGGCACCTACAAGGGAATCTTTGTCAAAAACAAGGTGCACAGCATATCATTTTCATTGTTTTAAAAGTTTCCTCTTGGATAGATCATTCATAAGGTGTACGGTGATTTGCCGATCTTACCACAAAAGTATAGTAAGTTGGCCAAATATTTACGTTACGGTCTATGGGAATTGAATTAGTTGTCTGTGTCCATATGACTTTCCATTCAGGAGGAGAAACAATAACAAGATTTTCAAGACAGCTACTTTGGATACGACTTTCTGTTCAAGAGTAGCAGCAATAACAAGATTTTTAAGATGGCTGCCAAGGTGGCCATACTGAATTTCAGATTGGCACCGATTTCATTTAGGACCAATTAGATATGATAAGAAGCCTTTTATTGAAACCTCATGATGATATGCCTTCCATTCAGGAGTAGGAGCAATAATAAGGTTTTCAAGATAGCTGATGTGGCAGTCAAGTTGGGTAACTGAGTGGCACCATTTTCATTTAAGACCAACTAGACATCATAAGAAGTCTTCTGGTGAATACCCCATGTTGATATGACTTTCTGCGGTAACAAGATTTTCAAGATGGCCACCATGGTGGCCATACTGGATGTCTGGACAGCACCATTTTCATTCAGAACCAACTAGACATCTTTTAGTGAAAACCCTATGTTGATATGACCATTCATTCAGTAGGAATAGCAATAGCAAGATGTTTAAAATGGCCACTGTGACAGCCATATTGTAAGTCCAAGCAGCAGCATTTTCATTAGGATCAGCCAGACATCATAGTAAGTCTTCTGGTGAAAATCCTATGTTGATATGACTATCAATTCAGGAAGGGTAGCAATAACAAGATTTTCAAGATGGTCACTATGACCACTATATTTGATGCCCAAGTAGCACCATTTTCACTTAGGACCAACAACACATCATAAAAAGTCTTCTGGTAAAAAAATGACAATTTGTTCAGGAGTAGCGATAACAAGATTTTCAAGATGGCTGCTGTGGCAGCCATACTGGATGTCAAATTGGCATAATTTTCATTGAAGGTCAGCTAGATATTATGAGAAATCTTTTAGTGAAAACCCCATGCTGATGTGACAATCCGTTCTGAAGGAGTAGCAATAAAAAGATTTTTCCGTGGCCATATTGGATGTCTGAGTGGCACCATATTCATTTAGGACCAACTAGACCACTGGATGAGTGTGTGTGTGTAAAGTTTCATGGCAATCTTCCAAGTAGTTCAGGAGAAGTAGTGATAACAAACTTGTGCTAATAAATGGATGGACCATGGATGACAGATGTTGGACGACAGACGATGGACAACAGGCAATCCCATCAGCTCTTCTCATCTATGACCAGTAGAGCTAAAACCTCTTAGTAAATGTTTATAGGAATATGTGTGTTGTAATTTACCCTGTGTATAAGGAATTTCATTTTCTGATATTCTACATGTTGTATTGGGATTCAGAGTACTTTCACTGGCTTCATTAGTAACAGAACGTCTGAGACTCAAATCCATGGCAGCCATCCAGTTCTGTGGCAGAATCTCATTTTGAATAGTCTCTCCAGCATCTGACTCAAAATGACTAGTCTGACATTGGGTGGATACAAAATGTGACTGTTGACTTCCTTGTTGCTGATTATGCTGCTGCCTTCCATTCTCAGGCCTTGACAGTGAAGTATTAGTTTCTGGAAAGATATTGCATAACCCAATGAAAAGTGTGTGATTCGATGGTCTGAACAAATGAGTATGTTCTGACCAAATTTTTTTACCCTGATAATTGACAGAGACTGCTTTGGCAAGTTCAAACTAGAATGTTATTTTCATAAATCATTAATCATTTTTTTTTTATCTTAAAATCTTTATCAACAATTAAAAGCACAAAAGTTGATTACTTTTATTAAACTTTTTCATGAATAAATTTGTCTTTCTGGCAGCATGCTTCATCCTAATCATCATGGATGCCAACCTTTTGGTAATTAGTCATCTCCTGATAACTGGGTGTAAGGTGTGGTCACACACCAGCCATAACAGTAACTCTTTAGAACTTTATAACTGATAATATTAATCCTAACTGTCTTAAGGAGATGGATAGTTATTGTTGCCAAACTGCAGTTTAAGACACAATGGCAATGTATTACAGAAAACTACATATTAATTAATAACATGTTAAAGTAAATTATATTTTGTTAGTTCAGGGACTGGATCATTAATTCTACAATGAACAGTGGCACTCTTCAAACCTTCAACTAGTGATGGTACTCTGAATTAAATCTGTCTTAAACTTGGGTCTGATGGAAACATTTTTCGGTTTAGATTTTCTCCATTTCTCAATGCAATACAAAAAGTCAAATTTTGACATCTCTGGACCTTCAATCACTATCTTCATCAGCTGCTCACAATGCTAAAATGAAATCCTGTTAAGGGGTGTAGCCGTAATAATATTCTGGCAACTTAATTTTTCCTTTGCTTACAATCTGCAATGCAAGTTGAACCACCTCTGTTTAGAAATTCCACTCCAATGGTTCGGAACCTCCATTATAAGGTTTGTCATTATTCAGATTAGTGCCATTATTGACTTGATTACTGAAGGATTCAAGACTTACAAAGGATGTAATTTTCTGTTGACCCCTGCCTTCATGGATTAGTTTTGCTTTTTTCTTCATTGAAACCATGCTTCAAGTGTCACTGTAAACAGTACGGAACATGTCACTGGATGATCGAGTGCTTATTAACTGACCTCAATAAAAGAGCATTTGAAAAAATAGTTTATTGTAACTTGTCTCAATCAAAAAGCACTTGAAAAAGCAGTTTGTTAATGGCTATTCTAATCTGCCAATTTGTCTCACAGATATATTTTCAATGCACCTTAGGTGATTTTAAGGTGCCAATGATGCAAAGGTGTGGTCTAAAGTTACCCCTGCAAGCCCAGCCAATCAGATGCAAGATCACCTCATTAATATGCAAGGATCCTGCTTTTTTGTCAAACTCGTCCAGTATCTTGTGAATGCAACAGACATGGATCTAACCTTGAGAAGGAAACTTATACATAGTCACACTGGATGAACAAATTTGGGATAGTTGTCAAAACAGCAGGCTGTTTATGTATATGGATACACCCCAATAATTATTTATAGTCTACAGAATCAGTCTAGATGCAATGGTGTATTGAAGGTAACATTTAAAACTTCAGATGATTGTAGCTGGTGATTACTGTGATGCAAGGTACAGTTAGTTAAATTTTTTAATGATGAAATTAGGAGTCTGAATGAAAAGTATGAAGTTAATTGTTTAATTAGGTTCATCTTTTTTTCTTTTAATCAAAATGTATGCATCTCATTTGACATGTGAAAATGTTGAATTACCTTTCTGCAAAATAATGGTGTGAAAGTACACCAGTTTAGTTTTGAAAAGAAAAACATGCAATATTTATTGCTGATGGCTTAAAAGGGTGAGTCAAGGCTTGTTGTATCAAAGTTTATATAAAATATATGTCAAATTTAGCAGGATAACATATTCATTTTCAGAAACATCTTATATTGTGGTCTATGGTCAAATAACATTGTGGTCCATGGAAGGGATTTAATTACATGTGACCATATGAGGGAAATATTCTTAAAGGATGCGTTTTTATATATATGTATGTATGTGTATATATATATATACTACAGAATAATAAAAGTACAAATATTCATATATTAAAATAGTTATTTTGTTCTTCTTTTGAAGTTTGAACTATTGTTCAGGAAATCAAATAAGTTTGGTTTTAAAATATGATAAATGTGTTCTCTACTAAAGCAAATAAGACAAAAATGAATTATCTAGCATTGCAAAATAAACAGTGTACTCCCTTAAAAATTGAAACATTAAATGGAGCACATAATAATAGAGTTGGCTTTTGACTGAGGTGCTTTATACATTTAATATAGTAATTTTCACATATGCACACATATATATGCAGGTTACATGTTTGAAAATAGATGCTTAGAAATCATGTTAGATATCCAATCTGCACTCTTTTCGTTTACAACCAACTATTCCTGGAGTAGCAACAGAACATTTTTATAATGGGTGGATGACAGACAATATGCCATTTAATAAGTGTTATACTGGTCCATGACCAATAGAGCTAACAATTTGGAAGAAATCAATTACTATCATCATTAAATTGGAACTTGTATTATTGTCATGTTAGAAAGCTTGGCTTTTAGGGTGCATGTTAATCTGCTTTTTTTCTGACCCTGACCCTCCTATGTAAGAATCCACTGAAAAATATTATAGTTACATATTGTTCATCAAATTACGTTCATTTTCTCAAAATTATTCATAAATTATATAATAAATATTTTTATGTAAAATAAATTATATTGTATGAAATATGATATAGTATTAATAAATTGTGTAACATATCTAAATTTAAAATTGTGCATAAAATATTTAATAAGTCATATAGTCATTGCTTGGTAAGCCTGAGAGCAAGCTATATGTAGCTAAGATACAAATTTTTTAAAATTTATATTCAATTTTATTGAAATATAACCATAAGGTATGTACAATAGATAACATGGCTTATGAAAAGACAGACAAATGGATGAATGGAGGTGAAATCAATATTCTCACTATTTTATAATGTGTCTGGATAAAGAAAAATCACTATGGAATACAAAATAACTTATATAATGTAAATAAATAAAATATTATTTGGAATTAAATATTGCAACAAGTGAAATAATTGCAATTTCTTTTTGCCTTTATGTTCTTGGGATGTAGTTTATGCTGTACACCAGTCTGTATTGCAATGTTTTAACATACTGCAGTTGCAGTTTATAATTTCCAGGTCTTTTTTGTAGATTAAATATTTTTAAAAAAAAAAAAAAAGTTTAACTCTGACAGTGCCAATCATTTTTACTTGGCCAAAAAGTATTTTTAGTTTTTCCACCATCAAGACAATATATTTTTCCCCTACCTATAGCATGGATTTTTTTTCCATACCAGTGCCCAATTCATAATATTTATAGCCTGACTTGCAAAAGTATGTTACCTTTAAAATGAAAACAATGTACAAATGGACAGAATTTTTATCAAATATCTGGGGGGGGGAGGGGGGAGGCACATAATTCTCCAAATAACCAACAGGGTTATTCACAGTTATAATAGGAGGCACACTTTTTATCTTTCATGTATTTTAAAATATAATGCTTGACCTTGCTTACAAAAAGAAATTGAATTAATTAATTAATTATTTAACAATGTAAATAAATGCAAACATTGACAACAATGGACTTGTGTAATAAACATAAAGGGGCTATGTAGCTTGGGCACTTAAATATTGGTGTTTAAAAACATTTATGGATTCAAATAAATAAATAGATAAATAAAGAAATAAATAAATAAATAATTTAAATTTTACAAAATCACAATTAATACACTAAAGTCAAGCTATTTTAGCAATCATTTAAACTATGTTTAAGACAACTTTTGGAACAAGTGAAGCAGATCAGAAGGAAAATTATTATTATTATTATTATTATTATTATTATTATTATTATTATTATTATTATTATTATTATCATTATTATTATCCCTAGCTGTTTACTGTGCATTTCTTTATATTCAAAGGTTGATTACATTCATTTTTAGGCAATTTTTCTTTGGTTGTATTTTGTTGTTGACATTGACATTTTAAGTGAAAGTAGAAGGCTAATTAAAGAAAACTCTAGACGATGCAGACGACGTTTGTTTACATGTAGCATGTGACGGTTCCCATAAGGCTCAGTGCTGTATCAAAAATGGACTCTTCCATAACACCAGGACGAACATGGCGGATTACATGTCCGTAGACAACTGTTTTTCAGCATGTATCAAATGAATGGCGTTGTGCTGTATGTCAATAAGAATTATGTTTAAATCATTTGTGCACGAAGCAAATCAAATAATTTTAGTTACATTTCGAGACACTGACGTGAAAATTAAAAGAGAAACAGGCACGGATATCACCCGGGATGCTGTGCGGAATGAACTATAAGAGTACCACTCATATGGCAGTATGAGTGTGTCTTCATATGTGCACGTACATGTATGAAAACTAGTATATGTGCATATGTGTGTTTAGACATTGTTATGTTTGATGTTTATATAATATTATAGATATTTTAGGAAATTATAAATGTTTCTTGACTTTAATATTTGCTTAAATCTTAATGTTGTTTATCAGAAAAAACATGTTTAACTAGTGTCCTTGAATTAGGTTGTTTACTTCAGATTTGAGCTAAAGGATAGTTTTGATAAACAATGTTTTCTCAATTTGAGGTCAAGGTTGATTTTGTTTACAGATAAAACTGGAAAATCCTTAGAGTTATGTGTAAAAAGACATGTCCACACAAGTAAAATTCCATTAAGATGACACATATTCTAGAACATTATGTCATGTGACTAATCTTTATATATACCATGTTTAGTGGACACTTTTTCAGTTTCGACATTACTATCAGTCTTGTAAAGAGCTATTACAGTTGTGGAAAGTAATTCAAAATTCGGAGAGAGGAATTATTTAAAATATTCTTTGGATTATAAGTGCTCATAGACTTTTGGATTTTGGATTTTTAATTGATGATTTTAGAATTTATGTGAACTTATTCAGAGATATTTTGGAGTACTTCATTTTGACATCAGCACATTAAAGACTACTAGTACATCAGGACTTTGAAGACCATTGGCACATCATAACATTCAAGGATACAGCAGTGAATTCGGAACATTCTATATTTAGGACTTGTGATTAGAACACCAATTCTTATTGGATTATTTGGATTTTAATGCACATTACTGTAAGTGTCTTTTTGATTTTTCATCTTAATTATCTAGAAATAAATTGCTTGTTGATTTTTACTTGATTTGTTGGTTTCACTTTCTTTCTGTTACATTTTTCTTAGACCATAGAGTTGTAACAACATGAATATAATTGTAAGTCATGTGTATTCAATACCTGACATGCATCTGTTCCACAATGGGCTGCAAACTGGACAATCGCGACGATCACAGTCTTTCCAGTGGCTTATTATTTGTCTTGAGCTTGCACAATGCATATCTGTGGATACAAGCAAGTATATGAAAATCTTTATAAAGATGATATGTTAAAACAGATCTCACCTTATTATATAATTATTATTTTAATATTGTGCAAATGATGTCATTGCCCAGATGCTTTATTGTCAATAAACCTTCCACGAGAAGACAGTGGCACAACTTGAACTAACAAGGATAAATGATATGCTCATCTTGTGACATTTGCTCAAAACGATTTGATCTTTGAGATAGGGACCTGACTATTTGTATTAAACAGTGTTCTATTTTCTCTTGCTTTGACCTTGACCTCTTTGACTGGGACTTAATTGTGGTACACAACACAATATAGTCATAAAATATATCAGGTAAGAATCAAAGGAGCACTACTCTATTTTTAATTTAAGCTTGTGTTTAATGTAACAAAGCTGAAAATTGTACTTAAAGGTCAAGCTTTGACATATGTTGGGGTTTCCTCATCTAAAAATTGAGCTTGACTACACATAATATGGTCACATGATGAGTCAAAATGGTAATCTATAGTGCAAATGGCAGGCAGGCCTCATGAGAGTGTATGTTAATGCTTTCACATTAATTTTTGTGATAATAAAAGACTTTCACCCATGGGATGAAATAGTTTAATACAGAGTATTAGCAGAGCAGTTTTAATACACTGTTTTAGGGCAATAGATAATGCAAGCCATTTCTTGTGTAATGAGATCAAAGGGGTCATCTCAAAATTTTACCGAGTCAGAGTTTGCATTATAACATCTCTCTCTCTCTCCTAAAACAAAATAATTAAAGGGTGACTTTTCTATCTATTTATTTTATGGTTAAGACGGACTCAGGGCTGACATCAATATATTCAATATTTTTTATATTATTGGTGAAGATAGTGCAAAAAAGGTCTAACAACAAGATTACAGTTCTTTTTAAATATGAAGGCTGTATAGTAGGAGAAAACTCATGATTTTTTTACATCAATAAGATCCGAGTTTCCAAAATAAAATTTGTTAGGTGTATCAGTTGATGTTAAGTAAAATATATGGTATGAGCTCCATTAGAGTAGTACTTGATTTGCCAAGAGTAATGATATGAAAACCCTTTTTGTTTGAAGAAAAACTAAACACACATCAGTTTTTATCAAATAATACAACCTTTTCCTCTCTACCCATTTTAATAAGTTTCAGAGACAACTAAAAAACTCCTTATAGAAGTTAAAAAATGTATGAAATTACAGAACATTATTCAACATTTCATTCCTTGAAATTTTAATACATGCCATAAATTTAAAGACAGGGTGTAACCGGACATAAAAATCTGTACAACAATCTAGGTTATAAAGGACAATCACATTTAGACTGGTTCTGAATACAATAGCTATAAAGTACATTATCATTTAGACTGGTTTTGAAATACAATAGTTTTTGTTTTCTTTTTAGGTGCATTTCTGTCAAAATTAATAAAGTTGTTTTCATCTCTGAGATCAAAATGCTAAATGCATTAATATTTGAAGGGAACTGTGTAAGCAAAGGACCACAGAAAGCTTAGACTCATTAGTCGTGTTGTTCTGATTGTTTTTCTTTTTGACACAAAAAGATATGTGATTGGCCTAACAAATGTTAAAATTTACAATGAAGGTGAATTTCGATGAGCGATAGAGCACATATACTACATAGGAGTCCAAGGAAAAAATTGGAGGGTATTCAGGATGTTGGCTATGACTAAGGAGTCAGACTGGGATCATGTTCTTTTCAGTTCTGGCTCTCGAATACTAATTGGAGGAGGGAATAATTAGCTTGGACTGGGGACTAGAAGTCACGGAAAAGGAATTCAATGCAAAAGTAGCCAGTAATGTATTACTGCTATTAAACTAAGATTCTGTCACTCCCTAAGTTCATGACGAAAATGAGTAATGTATGATATTGTATGTGTCATGTCTCACTTTCAATAAAGTTCCTAGCAGCTGGAATACTCCTCATATTCTTAGCCTATTTCACACAAAAATTTCACATTAAACGTTTTTTGGTACCAAAGTTTGTGTCAAACTTATGAAAAGTTATTTTAAAACAGAAATCTTTAGAAAAGTACCATGTCTGCATGCCCTCCTCTTTTATGTATTCTTAACCCAATACTGGTATAGCTTCATGCATATAAAGTTGATGAAAATTCCACAACAAAGGCGGCTAAGGCACTCTAAACACTAAATATTTCACACCAACAGGTTGAAGACCCTATCCATATATGTGACAGTAAATAAAAGCCTGTACAGTACCCCCTCAAAGTCTACAACTTCCATCTTGAAGGTGGTACCAAAACAGTGAGATGTGGCAAAACCTTGAGGATTTTAGTAACAGGAATACCACACCGCACATTCTTGTGACCTTTTCCCTACCAAGGATTTTTACCTTCTTCTAAAAACCTGTCAGCTGCATATGGTGTGGAACTGGGTAAAAATTCATTAAATTATCTCATAGGGTTAAAAAGTGACAGCCTGGATAAGGAAACAGGCCACATAACTGACATTATCCCTTTTTCTGACTTTGACCTTGGGGGCAGGGGGTATGAGTGAATACTTGAGATACTGTTAAGTCAAGATGTATAACAGACTAAAGTTTCATGAAAATATCTTCATTGGCTCAAATGTTAAACCTGTATATGGACAGAGGTCACAGATTTATGTTTTCCCTCGCTGTGATCTTAACCTTGAGACTGAGGTAATGGCTATGGCGTGTGACACACTCTATAGTAATGATATATAACTGGTTAAAGTTTCATTTAAATACCTTAAGTAGTTCAAAAGTTATACTCCAAACAATTTACATTTTCCCTTGCCTTGCTGCAAGCTTAACCCTTGAGACCGGGGATCTGGCTATGGTCCATGACACACCATCTAGTCATGATATATACATGGGAGAGTTTCATGACAATCTCTCCAGCTGTTATAAAGTTGTAGGCTTGAAGCAAATGTTAACAGAAAGATCAACAGACAGATGGATGGACAATGCCTTAACATAATATGCCCAGCTTAATCCAGGTCTATAAAAATGCATTAAGATTTATGACCAAGAGCATGGTGTGCAACATAATCTCCAGTCATTATAAATCAATATACATACATTCTTCCCAATATCTTAAACAGCTTCAGAGCTACAGCCTGGACTCAGCAACTGAGTACCTTGACCTTCAAGACAGAACCTTGAAAGTGATATATGAAACACTGTCAGGTCATCAAAAATATGACCATATTCAGTTTCGTCTCTCTAAGTATGGGTTTTTTAATTCAAGACTTGGCAAGAAAAATATGTACACTGGCATGGGACCATACCCTTGAGACGAAGATTGTGAAAGTCATAAGAAAAGGTCAAGATATAAATGTATACGATATCTGATATACTACTTTTAATGTCTTTAGAGTTACAGCTAAGAAATTACAAGTAAGTCATATCTTGCAATGACTGACCTTAACTTCACAGATAGAATCCTGATAACAGTACAAGACACATCATGCAAATGGTTTCATTTTTATTATCTAAACAGTGTCTGAGCTACAGCCCAACCATGAAAAATGACCTTGACCTTGAAAATTGGAACATGAAAGTGTGTTATGTGACACGACCTTAGGTCATGATGCATGAATATATGAAGTTTCATCTCAGTATTACTATCATGGAGAATTTCTGTGCTAAAGCCTGGACACAAAAATAAATAATGCTGATCTACGATCTTAACCTTGATCAAAATACTATGAAAAATAAAAGACACATTCAGAAGTTATGATGTAAAGATAAGTTTCATTATGTGGGCCAGCGCAAGCTATGTGGAGCAGTGCACTTGCACAGGGATGTTTTCAGAGAGGTACCATGTTGGAAAAGAAAAGGGGCGAAAAAATCAGACAAGGGAGCTAAAACGAAACAAAACCTTCTGTTTTGCACAGGGCACCGTATTGCCTCATGCCAGCCCCGTTCATTACACTACCTTCCATGGCTTAAGAGTTACAGTCCTAATACAAAAAGTGAGTAAGCTTCACATGACTCAGATCTTGCCGATATGACAATGCTATTGATACACATGATAGGTACATGATACACCCTGAAGCTACGATTTTACATGGTAAAATGCTGCATTCCATTATCTGAAACAACTTAACAGCTTCTGAGTAACAGTTTGGACACACAAAAAATGATACTAACCAGAGACTTGGCCTTAGAGATCGGTCCATGAAAGTGTTAAGTGACAACATCAAGTCATAATTTATAGCTATACCAAGTTTAATGTCTTTGTTTAAAAGTTTGCATGTTACAGCTCCAAACAAAAATATTAATGTCCACCTTTCACCTTGAAGTGAGAACCTGAAGGTGGTAAATTTGCCACACTTGTCTTACATATACAGTCAAACCTGTCAACAGCAGCCACCCATGGGAAAAGTCAAAAGTGGCCATTGTACACAGGTGATCTCTGTACACAGGTTCACCTATACAAATTTGTTTTTGAACAAATACCATGCACTTAATATCATTGTTGTTATTATTATTATAATTAATGTTATTATTATATTTACATTATCAAAAGACAGTCAGCATATGTGAGAAGCCTGTGATGAATTGGAAATAAAAAGAAGTTATATATGGCTATTCTTTGTGACCCATGAACCGAAGCTCAACTCGCCAAGATCAAGAGAGTCGGTTTATACGAGGAGCCTGTGATGAATAGGAAATCAAAAGAAGCTGTATATCGCTATTCTTTGTGACCATTGAACTGAAACTTCACCTGACTTTACAGACAAGTTTGAAATACTGAACGACCCCCTGACCCTAATCAAAAGGGATGTAACTCATTTCTCTTCTCAAAGGCGAATTTTTCTTCAGAGATAGCTTTCATTCACAAGCAAATAGATGAAGATATCAAACTATACCTGTCACACTGGCACATTTCTGCTGCAATAACACAACTACTTTTCCCACCATCCAGCAAATGAACTGATTCAACCCTCTACTCTAATGATACAAACTGCCTTGATTTCGAATCTGACACCTCCGAGTTACACTGTCAATGTGACATAGTACGATTACAAGCAAGATAAGGAATGTTTGCACATTGATTCATATGATATTCCTTTATCTAAACAATGCCTTCCTCATGAAGCAAATATTCAGTTTGTATAGACTGAGTGGTCACTGTAGATACACGCCAGTGATTGCTTAAGGCAGGGAGAAACCACTGTTTGGTTAGGAACCACCTGGCCACTGACTACATAAGGCAGGTGAATGTTACACACAGGACATTTGTATAGGAAATTTGATGGGGGGAAATTAGAATGGCCATTGTAAACAGGTGACTGCTGAATAAAGGTGACCGTTAGGACAGGTTTTACTAAGTAAAAGTTTAACAACTTGCATACCACTAATTCAATCAGTTTCAGAGTTACAACCAGCACAGTAAAACTAAATGTAATCTTGATCTGTGACATTAACCTTCAAGAAAGAACGGTAACACACTCTCTAGTTCCGATGTGTAAATTTAAAAAATATCATCTAGCCAACAGGATGGTTTCAGTAAACCTTCTAAGCAGAATAATTGTGGAAGATTTTGTAAAAACTTAAACAAGTTTCAATGCACACTGAGTCTAAATTTCCTTCAAGAAGCATTTGGTCAGTTTTACTTGAATAGTTTTATCACTGGATGATTGCTTGGGTAAACATGAAATTCAGTGTAATCCAAAGTAAGATACCCTCAAAAAAGCAGAATTAGGTAAATGACATGCCATTGCATATCCAGTTAGCATATATATGGTTATATGGTCTTGAAAGTCTCCAAGCTATGAGCCAAAGACAAGTCCCCTACTCCTGAGGCATGACCCAGGATATGTATTGGATGTACAGGTGCATTTATCCCCTCATGCCATTAAATGAATACATGATTGTAGGATGGGAATCCTGGTAGTCTCCAAGTTATTAGCCTAGGACAAGTCCTATACTCCAGGGGCATGACCCATGTCATGTATTGGATGTACAAGTGCATTTATTCCCTCATGTCCATTAAATGTATACATGGCTATAGGGTGGGAATCTTAACAGTTTCCAAGTTACCAGTCAGCATCAAGTTCCCAACCCCTGGTGCACAACTCAAAGTCTGTGTTGGATATATGTCTAATTTTTATTCATGCCCTTCCAACCTATATTTAGTTATATTCTGTGGATCTCAACAGTGTCCAAGTTATGACACAGGGGCAAGTCCCCTTCCCCAGGATCAGTACTGGACACGTGTCTGATTTCTCATCTCATGTCCTTCAGCCAATATATGGTCAGAAGGTGTAAATCGCAACTGTTTCCAAGCTACGACCCAGGGGCAAGTCAACATCCTAAGGGGCATGACCCATGGTCTGTATTAAATATATATATGATTTCATTTCATGTCCTTCAAACCTATATATGGTCATAGGGTAGGGTTCTTAACAGTTTCCAAGTTGTAACCCAAGAGCAGCATCCCCAATGTGCCCACTCCTGGGGAATAACCAGAGAGTGTAATCCCAAAACTGGTTACATATGTTATAGCCCTGGCCTTGATGATGACACAAACCAAGCTTCAGATGTCCACCTGCAATACTTAAAATATAAAAACCACTGTACACATCTAAAGATCACCCCCAATCATATTCCAAAGTTTTAAGTCTGTATCTTCAGTAGTGTAGGAGATACACCACATTAGTAATGGATGGACAAACAGATGGACAGGAAGTCATAATTCCCACATTCTTTTAAAATTCACAGGGGTAAGTTATTGTTAATGTTGAGGTGGGGGGGAGGCTTATTTAAACATTATGACTATCTTTGATAGTTATATATGAAAAGATTTCAAATACTATCAAAACTTTGAGCAAAATCCTTGATTGGCTGACAAAGTACACCTTCCATGAAACAGCTTTTCATGACATCAGAAACTGATTACAAATTTACATATATTTGAACCTAATGATACAATAACAACACACATCAACTAAACTGACAAGACTTTTTATTTTAATTTTCAATACTAAATATACTTCATCACAACTATAAACAACAAAAAATCCAGGTAAAACAGTATCTTCCAACAGTGTCTTCCATTTAGCCTATTAATATGATATTCCAACTGTCTTCAAATTTTTGTTTTCATTAAATATAAATTGCTAGTTTCCCTTCAATTGTTGAAATAACTGTTGTGAGGTATATACTTCTAGTGAATGGAAAAATAAAAAAGCAAATAACAACTAATGCACATTGCAGGGGATTATTATTAATATTATTATCTCAAGTTTTATAATTACAAAATTAAAGCTTTTAAAGTCTGGGTTTTTTGCATGAAGCTGTTAATAGCAGACTCCATGGTACATGTATTTGTAATAGCTAAGTTCCTCTGCGTATTGGGTATTCAAAGTCTACTAAAGTTGAGAATAAGATAATCTGATTTCTTACCTTCAGATGATAGTTTTAAAAGATATTGAAATTGTTATCTATATTAAGATACTGGACACCAACACTGTTTTACATGCAAACATTCATACAAATCATCATTTTCATCTTTCCAAGAACACAAATTTAAATGTATTTTGTAAACAGAAACTAAACCCATTCATTGGATGCATTGTAGGTAAAGTACAGATCAAATAAAGGTAAATATATATATAAGAATCCTTCACCATAACAGTTACACTTCTATCAATGTAAGCTAAGTTCACAATAAGTCTGAACAGATCTAAGGTTCACAGCCTGGCCTCTACCATCTTGGCTTTAAAAGTCCTGTTAAAGGTTTTAAAGGTCTTTTAATTTCATTAAGTATGATGCCCTGCTGAATGCATCTGCAGTACAGACTGTGCGCAAAGAAGAAATGTTAAGTAAAGCAACTAAATTGTGGTTTAACAGTAACACTTTTTACATTAATAATAATAAAAATGATAATAATAATAATAATGATGATTACAGCATCTTCTGCAGTCAGCTACTCGATACTTGGAGCAAGCTATCTTTTCTTGTAGGTTTAAATTATTGGCAATCTAAATTATTCAATATCAAATGCCTGAAATAAAACAGCACAGTACAATATTTATGACTGCACATCTCTCTCTAATTCTGAAATTCCACGGTTCTCCCTTGGCTTTGAAAATCTGGTTGCCCAGCAGATTCTTCTGGCTGTCTGGTAAATTACTGCATTTTCCCCCAATACTTGTAACTCACCATCAATCCTGCCAATGGAAAGTATTACATGTCAAGTTTACACACAAATTTGATCTATTTGAGATCAACATATAAAATATAATTTAAAAATTTCCTTTATTTGATGGCATCTTGTTGTCCGCCAGCTTTCTAGTAGTTGGCCAACCCTGACCAAAAACTTGTCCATATTTTATGTTCATTTGAGTTTACATCATTACCGTACATGCCATAATTCATCTGACACTATTAATCCTGTGTCTAAACTGCCATGTGGGATTTTTGTTTAGACATTAGCCAAAAGTCAATGTAGTATGCAACAACAATTGTGATTGGTTTGATTATTTAAACTTGCTATATTCCTTCAGTTAAGTTAGCCAACAGATGCAACTGTCACATGCTCTACAGTGAGCACCCATATCATCAACAGATCAATGATAAAGCATAATACATCTACTAGATACTCAATTTTTTGTTGGGATGTCATCATGAAATATTTACTATCCTCATCGCTTACTTGTATTGAATCAGAAGCCATGAAGCCAGAACTTTAAACAAATTCTATAAACAATTTTGACCCATCCAACTTGTATCATATCTGCCATATTCCCAGACAGTGCTGGGCGGTTTTAGAGACTCAAAAAGTGTGTTTTGAGGTTGCAAGGGGGGATCAGCATGCGTGGCCAAAAAAAAAAAACTGATGTTGTCCAATAGAGAATAAGCTATCTTTTCATATAAGCCTATGGAAAATGATTGGAAATTCAAATCTGAATAAAAGAAAATAACTTGTCTGTTTTCTTTAAAGCATTTAATACACTTACAACAACAAAAATAGAAGACTTAGCATTGTCAAATATCATCACAACACACATACACATATTTGCAAACACTCACATAATCACAACCACACTGACATTAAATAAAAACATACAAGTTCTGTCTTTAAAATCCACTGGATGGCAAAATATACACTGAATTAGATGCAGTCTTTGTGGCTCTCAATAGTTCAATATGAGGTTTGAAGGTAATGCATGTGTCATTTGTGTTCATCTTTGCACTCGTTAGAGACTGGATGATACTGTTATTCAAACATCCCCGCTGGAATCTCTGAGCAAATCCTGGTCAGAACTGAGTTGTTCTTGACGACCATAATATTAGCATCATCAGAACTGTATCCAATGCAGTTTGACCATGAGATATGCTTGTCTCTATAGGAAAAAGAATAATCACATTTGGGACTGACCACTTCATTAGGGGAAGAGAGGGGGAGTGAGGGGACATAATATTTTCAAGTTTAATGGGGGCCTTACAGATAATACTGCAGTACTAAATGCTTCTGTCAAGTATGTGTGTTAACACTTTATCAACACAAATCAACTGTGAAAACACAAGCATGTCCTTATTATTTTCTTTCCATCAATCTATTTCATGGCTAAAATCATCCTGAAAAGCATGGGTCAATTAATAGTTGGTATTTGAACAAGATTACGATAGCGAATAATAATAAAGAGAACTAATCTGAATGTTCAATTCAGTGTGTCAAAATGTCCTGGTTTTTCCCGATGTTACGTACAGGTGGTGCTGCTATTTCGACAGATGTCATCCACTCCAGAATAACTTATGTCTATATGTTTGCAGTATGTGCAAAAAAGTCAAACTCAGTCAACCAGGAGTGCTGAAATTTAGTTTTGCTGGGCTTTGCTTGCTTTGCTGATAGCTTGTTGCTTCCTGAATCACAGGAAATGCGTTCTGACATTCTGCCTTCAAAAATGAATAACACTTAAACACTATTCCGATGACTGAAATAATTCTGCTTTGCGTTTTATATATGAAGTAAAATCCAACTTCAAAGAAACATTGCCACTGTTCACAAACTTGCCAATAATCTTTAATACAGATGGCTTAAACATTCTCATTCAAGGCAAAGATGTGTAATAACTTTTGTTCTTCAACACACATCTCTTTGATTTACCTATAACCTAAAATGAATTAGGTTGTTCCACTTTGTGAACTTTACCTATGCAAATTATCATAATGAGCTCCACCACAAGTCTTTAAAGGACTTAACACATCACCCTAGCTATTATCAGCCAATTAAGTAATATGTGAAATGGTGGTTGTTTATACCTGACCACCTTGCCTTTTAATTGCCTCTGTGACAATTAGTTTTATAAACAGCCCCAAGGATAGTTTCACATGAGCGCTAAGCAGCACTGTTTACCGTTTATACATGTTATGGGCATATATTGAGGTGGTGGGTTTCCCCCCCCCCCAAAAAATTTTTTTTTTTACAGAAAATCATGTTTTTCAAAACATAACCATATCAGGGGATTTGTGATATTAAAATTATGCTTTTAGTGTGACACATCGTGTTATGGCAGGTATGCTTGTATATTGATTTATCTTGTCATCCAGGTTGCTGAATTACTAAGCTGAGTAACCTTTCTACAATAAAAACAGTGGATGACATTTAAAAAAACAGAAAAAAACTTGACAGAGATTTCTTTTGCTAAAATATGGACCAATTCATTCCCTTGGAACCTGCCATTATTGTATCTGCACAGTTAGTGACAGGTGATGAAAATGAGAATGCATAGAAGAAATATCTGAGGGGCATTCTCAAAACTGTTTTCTTACATTGGAGAAACATATATAGCCTGTCTAAGGCTCTAAGCCTGGGCTACTCTTTCACAAAACATCTCAATTTCAGTACGTACTTGTCTACTTTACTCAAATTTTTCTATCTCCATAAAACGTTATGACCAGCAAATTCATGGACAACTGTATTGAAAACAAGACTGTTCTGAGTACTTTTTTAAAATTTCCAAATGAAGGCTGATGAAAAATAACTGAGTTGAGTATGTACACAAGGTTGAGAAAGTTTTTGAAAGCTGGACCTGATCAGGTGAGTTTTTCCTAGTCTGCACTGCTCATAAAGGTGTGTTTAACCATTACAGTCTTGATTTGTTAGAATTGGCAGTAATACTGTAGTAATTAAAAATAGTCATAAATATATAAATATGATTTTTAAATTACTACAATCATCATGGTAATTCGAAAATAAACTAAATAACAAACAAGATAAAGAATCAACATGGATATGCATCATTTAGTATCATACACAAGTAAAAACTGTACAGCTTCTATTTTTTTTTCATCATAGATGGCTGATGAAAAGCTTAATGTTCAAAAAGCAATAGCCTGAGGAAAAAAAAATTATACCAAGTGAGAGAAGTTCTTCAGATCAATGCTATGACTCACTTAATCTTGGTACTGTCTGGTTCTAATGTTGTTTTAATGTCAGTAAGATTCTCCACATGAGGCACAAATGCATACATTATACCATCACACCCTTTGTAATTTTAAGCCTAATTTGCAGACACCTTTGTTGTCATCATTATCATCACTCATTAATAATAACAATCAAATCCGGAAAACGATTATCACTTGCTAGTACTGTAGACAAATACCAATACCTCAGTCATCCCAGGCATTACGGATTACAATGGCAGTTAGTGACATATACTTTAGTCTGGTTTACATTCATGTTTACAAAAGATTAAATCAAGGTCAGTGGTGTTTATATCAGTTTTTGAGATGCAGTCATTGATAGTAGTGTTGAATGCATATTTTTGCCTAAAAATCGTGGTCGCTGGTCACGTTCTGCAGGTGGATGCTCGCACCAGTGAATTGATATATTATTCATATTGATTATGATTTCTTATCAACAATAAAATAGTCACTATGTGATTAGTTTTTGTCCATTCGCATGAGAACTTCTGTGCAATTTCTGAGTCCAGGAGCATTATTTTGACCAGATCTGAAAAATTATCCGCTACCAGAAACAGGAGATTATGTTCGGCTATAAAGTTGGCAAATAGTGTCTCAGCACATGTAACTTTTATCCACATTTGATGGAGTTTCCAAGAACATAGATTTCAGCAGTTAATATGCTTTTATGGGGTTTCTGCATGATGCATGACGTCATTCTTGCCACTCTACCAGATTTTAAAATCAGCTTTACAGGAAGAGCAGGATGCATATTCATGTCCCTATTAACTTTCATTACAACTACTGAAATTCCTGTTTCCATCCATCATTGAATTTTAGTGTGATATTTTGGTTGCTTGGATTTTGGTGTTCTGGCATTGGGAGATTACACACTTTTAAACATCTCGACAAACTTTAAACACCAAAGTCAAACTGACCCAGTTTTATGCCACCTGAGCTCTTGAGTAATCAGCCCATAATCAATTAACATCTTTAATCCTGTCCAAATTACTTTTGATCATACATAATATAGACTCTAATCCATCTCGACAACTTTAAGCACTGAAGCAGAACATATAATCAAAGTAATGTTTATTGTTTTATGCCGACTGAACTCTTTAGTTACCGAACCATAATCAATTAATGACTTTAATCCTTTCAAAATTACTTCTACTCGCACACAGTATAATCCACCTCGACAAACTTTAAACAATGAAACCAGCCGACCCTGCCAACAAGATCAAATGGTGCAATTAGCAACTACATTGTGTTGCCCTGCTTAAGCCAGTTCACAGTCATGTGATAACAGGGAGTATTACCATAAATATACTACACTGGAACCAAAATGTGAAGAAAAAAAATGGGAAAAAAATAATTTTTCAATAATAATTTTGCATACACAGGTGATTTCAGTGAGTGACAGGATGGAAGGGAGACACCACTAATCTCAGGAGAAAAACCCACCCATCCAGGAGGTTCACATGTATGTACAAACTGAAAATTGGTTATAATGATGAAAAGAGATAAAATGCTGTTGAATGGGAATTTAAACACTGAAGTTAAAGTAGAGTTTGCTACATTTTTTTAATCTATCAATTTATTTTGTCAGCTTTATAGTAATGGTTAAAAAAGGTTTCTCACATGTTGTCACTGTTCATTTTCATCACTTGAACTTTTGATCTGTATGATTACTTTATCTCTAGATGATGTTAGCTTTCCTATTTGACAAAATTGCAGGGTATTTTGCTCCGGGTGATTTATGAGATTAGATGCCATAAAAATGTATGACAACTGAAGTTACAAAGTCAACTTTGTGCCTTTTTTCTGTCCTGGGAACACTCTTCAAAGTGTTCCCATACAGCACTGCATGGTTTGCTCATGGCTATCGAGTCAACAGCTTTGCGGGGCATCAGGTAGTGCACACATGTATGTACATACATGTATTATGGCGACACTGCCTAATGTGTGCGCCATCTCAAAGTTTTTGTAACTCACAAGGTGCATTTAAAAAAGACACGTTCATATATAAATGATACAATGAATATTCAAATACCAATCTCTGATTCAAATATTTGCCAAAGAGTGTTCTTATTTGAATATTCATTTCAGCACTATACTTAAAGCATATCCATACATCCATCGCTTGTGTGTGAAAACATTCTGCCATTACAATTTAAAGTTGCTGCAAACATAGATAGGAAATCATGTTAGAAATGTATCAAAAAGATCATTAATTAGAAATGTATCAAAAAGATCATTAATTTGAAATGTATCAAAAAGATCATTAATTAGAAATGTATCAAAAAGATCATTAATTTGAAATGTATCAAAAAGATCATTAATTTGAAATGTATCAAAAAGATCATTAATTTGAAATGTATCAAAAAGATCAGTAATTTGAAATGTATCAAAAAGATCATTAATTTGAAATGTATCAAAAAGATCATTAATTAGAAATGTATCAAAAAGATCATTAATTTGAAATGTATCAAAAAGATCATTAATAATCTAGCAATCTTAAAAAAATGTATCAAAAAGATCATTAATAATCTAGCAATCTTAGTTAACTGTTTTGAGATGCCACTATTTCTCTCATGTCAACTTACTTTAAGCCATTTTCCATCGGTTGGAAGCATCAAACTCGGCTGTATTTGTTGTACTGTCTGCTATTTTTTCTTTCTGTCTTCTTGATGGATCTAATTCCATCTGTACAACTGGTTTTTCCACAAGACACATTCCTCCCTCTGTGATGTAGCTCTTTGTGTATATGTATACTATTATAGAACTACACGTATATGTGCACTATTTATAGAACTCAAAAATGAATTTGACACTCTTCAAGTCTGAAAGTTTGATTACCTATGTCTGCCCATATGTTTTACATGTACTTTATGAGTCAGAAAGTTGGGTTTTTACAAGCACAACAATTTTGTACAGTTTTATTATTTTCATAATATAGAGTAGTGCTCCTTTAACTGATCAAAATATTTCCTGTATTTCAAAAGTCACAGTCCACAATTTGATAATGAGCAAGATCCACACATATTAATAATATCTTGCATATCATTGGCTAAGCTTGTTACCACTATGGAGGTCATATTTTTTATCTGATTTTGACAACACTTGAAATATGGGCTTATTAGATCACCTGTATGAAGTAGAGGAGAGCTACAGCTCTATTCTACAACACCCCACCCCCACCCCACATCAAGTAACAAGGTTACATTTTCTGTTTAATGACCCTTACCTTTAAGCTGGGAATCTAATTATCACACATAGCACAATGTCTTCTGGGTAAATTTCATCAAAAAAATACCTCGAACAGTTCAAAAGTATCAGACCAGAGACAGAAACAGGTCCCACCAGAATAGGTCACAGAGCTGATTTTCCCTTGCTGACAAGTTGCAATGACCTTGACCTTTGAACAAGAGACCTGACTGTGGTACACAATATACCACCCAGTAATGACCTTGACCTTTGAACGAGACCTGACTGTGGTACACAATATACCACCTAGTAATGACCTTGACCTTTGAACAAGAGACCTGACTGGTACACAATATACCACCTAGTAATGACAGGTATCTTGGTAAAGTTTCATCAAAATATTTCCATTAGTCTAAAAATTACAGCACGGACACTGAAACATGTCATAAATTACTTTTTTCATTCTTCTGTCTATGACCTTCAAGTTAGGAATCTGCATATGGTACATGACACACCCATCTAGTCATGATACATACCCAAGTTTCCTGTAAATATCTTCATTAGTTCAAAAGTTACAGCACAGGCAGGAAAACAAATCATAAAGTAAAATTTCTGCTTGCAGTGACATTGACTTTTGAAGACTTGCAAAAAGATGGACCACGCAAGCACAGGAATGGGTAGAAAGACAATAACATAACACAATACACCAGTCTTCAGATGATCATATAAAATCAGTACATAATCAGGGCTCACATGACTAGACAAAGTGGAGCAAAGCTTCACTCTGAGCTGCCTGACCTTTCCCCGTTCTATTGCCTATGATGAAAATAATGTTGCTATCTACTCAGCCAACACTAGAAAAAATTAAGGTAGCAAATTTTACATGTACTCACTTTGCAATGATGCATGACTAATTCCACTACCTGTTTCAGAGACCTGAGCAACTGACACAAATAACATGTTGCAGTATTTTCTACGATAATTCTTTACATTGGGATTAATTAACTGTCTAAGACAGGAATTTGTCAAGGTACTTACAATGAATCAGCCTATGAAAAGTGAACAATTCAAATCTGAAAGTCTGCATTTGAAAAGGAAATTTGCCATAAAATTCTGATCTAGCTTGAGTCCTGCATAATGTCTTTCAGTGCTATGAGCATCAAGCTACAGTCAAAGAATATGATGCCACTTGGAAGTTTATCTTATCTGGAATGTTCAGCACTATGGGCAAACTGCATGCAATTTTATTTTCTTTGAAACAAATTTAAAGTTTTAAATTGCAGAATATTTTCTTTGGTTTGGTTCCATTTGATGTTTGATGGCACAGCAACACAAGCAGGTTATTTAGTGCCAAGTCAACTGGAGTAAAGTGCATTGCCCAAGGGCACTCATGGTAGCTGACCTAGGCTGGTCCGATGGTAGGATTCAAACCCGCATCCTTTCAGTCATAAATCTGGCACACTAACCAATAAGCCGACATTGGTCCTTAATATTTTGTAACAGATATTAGCACACTTAACACTGAACAATTAAGTCAAAGTGCAAGGGAACTCTGAAATAGAATAATCTACATGCATCATACACTGATACTGCTTGATTTGATTAGAGCTCTAAATAAGCAGCATATCTGCATATTTTACTTAAAAAAATGCACTATAAATGCATACATTTTTTAATGCACATGAATTATGGACAACAACATAATTTTAAGTATTTAGTCCAAAGTTGATGGTGTATTGAGCCAGTTGTAAGTACAGACCCTGTTTTATGATGGCACGTTTGATCAATGTAAACTATGCTATTGGTACAAGCTCCAGGTGTTCTTTACTTACTGGAAATTATAGTACTTGATCAGTGTGAGAATACTCACTCAGACTGAGCCATATAATTGAGCACATTCTGAATCAGCTTTGGTCACTAAGCCATTTGATGCATTCAAAAACAGTAAGAGGAACATCTTGATGATTAAAACTCTGTATCATTAAGTTTGTATTTTGCAGTGGTCAACTGAATTTAAAAGAAAGTAATTAATTCTAAACTAGTGACTAAAATACCAGATTTATTTTTTTTATCTAGGCTCTGTTGGGCAATAGGAATGTATCAATATTTTAAATAAACAAAAATACCCAGAAAAAATCTGGACTTTGTCCCAAAAAGAAATTTTTTTATAGCTCCTAATGGATTCTATAAATCTTATACATACAAGAACACCTCCTCCCGGCTGTACAAGTCATCATGTGTTGTAAAACGTCTCTCATGGTATGGCAGTGGGGAAGTTGTTGGGGACATCGGGATACATTTACTCTTCTACACTTGTGAGCATGTAACAGCAGTACAAGCTGATGCTGTATAAGTCTTCTCTTTTGAGCATGTGAGCACTGAGAAACCAAATTGCTTGTTTCCAATTCCATTTTGGTATCTGTAGACTGAGATGATTTTTTTTGAATATGAAACGAAGAAAAATCTAAAAGTTTGTATCTCTCATTGATCACCTCTCAAAACATTCCATCTTGTTAGTGATCATGGTTTGCTTGAGCAAACATCTGGTTACAGAACATAACATGGATCTTTCTGAACATACTCCATTCAGTATGTATGATGTTATGTCATGGATGACACCATTTCAAAGAGGTTGCAGGTACTGTTTTCACTCCCTTTCAAAGAGTCAACTTGCAGCACTACATGGAAAAAGAAAACGTTAAAAAAGACAGTGAAATAACAGAAAAATAAGCTTAAACATATCTACAAAAGTAAAATTATGCAGACTGACTTGTCTAATATAAAAATGATGGAACCCCGAAAATCGCCTAATCTAAGCAAAAGAAGAGAATATCATTAAGGTCACCAAGTAGATGGCAACATAGAATGTTTAGTCTGGGAACCTTCAATGTCTTAGAAAACTGCTATTCCTTTACATTTTTAGTAATATTTTACAGTAGATAAAGAGCAAAACCGACATGAAAACAAATTCTATTTTTTTTTGCAAAAGTAATGTTACAAGGTCTGGGCTGACAAAGCTGTAAATGTACTAATTCTGTATACCAAAGAATATCTTTACAAACGTAGATTTGAAAACACACCAAAATGTTTACATTTACCAAAAGAATTCAATACAACTTTCAGATCTAAAACTTCATCACTTCTGTAAATTTCAGTTGAAAATACAAAACTGAAAGAAGGCGGATGTTGTAAAAGAATTTAACAACTTTGTTATAACATATATTTACCCGTTATAAGTAATATACTGTTTATACTCGCGTATAATCCGGGTCCAAATGCAAACAACATAGACCCTGATCTGTTGTTGCATAATGCTAAAGCAGATCAGGGTCTATGTTTGTTCTACTGATTAGTCCTTACAAAGTGCATAGACCCAGATCTGCTGGCGCATTATCTGACGGCAGATCTGGGTCTATGCAGTTTGCAATTGATATCGGCTTATATACAAGTATATACGGTAATGAATGTCAATGGCTCCTTACACCTTTACACAACATTATCATATCTACCATCACCGACCCAAACATCTAGACACTAAAAAATTATACTTTTTTTTCTGTCCAGATATTTTGTGTGCTAAGTTAAAAGTAAATGATAAATTTTCCTGAATATTGTCTTTAAAATTAATATTTTTATTATCATGATTGTGTATCAATGAGCCTGGCAAGTATGACATTTAAGTAGACAAACCTGGTTGCATTATATCCTTGCTTGCCAATAAAGAACACTTTCATGATAATGTTGCAATGTTCTTTTACAAATGAAGAATTTTAGTTGCATTTCTGGTGTTTCTTTTTCTTTTTGTTTGCAAAACTATGAAAGTCTGTTCATCATGTACATGTACTGCCATTGGTGGTAAGTCTGTTTGGAAACTGTGCCTATGAAAATGACCCAGTTCTAACAGCTATATTATTTCATAATATAAAGATTGGCTTTGACAATAGAATATATCACTGAAATAATATACATCTATAACTCATTCAGAATATAATGTGGTGTTATTCTATCGAAGGGAGGTAACCCACTGTGAGGAATATGAAAGAGACCCTCTTATCAGTTGCCAGTAATTGGCTCCATTGATAAGCTGAGCTGACAAACTTGCCAGCTAAACCAATTACATAATCATCCACTGCTTTGCATTGGTCGTTATATGTGACATGGCGACCTGTAAAGCAAAACAGATTACCACTGACTTTATTTGTTTTCATTCCAAAAGAAAGTGTTTAAAATCAAAGGATGTGCTTAGCCATGTGTAATATGATCCAGAGAGCAGCATTAAAGGTATTCCAAATCCTTGATACAGATCAATTGAAATCAATAATCAGTAGAGGTTCCAGAAAAACCATGGAAACAAAACAATCATCAGGTAGAAAGAGGAATGTAATTTTTTTTTGTATTTTTGCAAAGTTCTAATATGCTTTCTTCAAACATGTGTTTATTTATTCACAAGACAGATACATGTATTGCTATGATTTAGTGTTTCCCACTGTCCCTTTTATGATGGCACCATGCTATACTGTTTTATTCCTGTACCAAGTTGGTTCTTTATGCATCAAGCCATTTTTTTTTTCACATCTTGCCAGGCATTCTTTCCATAACTTGCCCTTTCTTTGGTTGCAAAATCCTCATTGTCATGTCTTGCTATCAAAAACGGTCACTTATATCCTTGATTTAACTTCTATGATTGTAAACAGCAATACATGTGGCCAAAGCTCAAGCTATTTATTATGTCCACTGATTGATACCACCTGGTGATGCATAAACAATGATAAAGGAGGTCTTTGCTTATTTAAACTACTCATGGCAGTGTGTCCACCCCTTTTCGTTTCCTATGAACATAAACAGTTGCTTATGTACAAAATTTAATTTCATTATTTGTGTACAATCATAAGCAGCAATATACCCGTACCCATAGGGTAGACTACACAGTGTAGCAGGTCTATGTTAAATGATGCAACCTGGCAATGAATAAAGAATGTCTTCATTTATTGTAACTTAACTACTTGTGAAGCAAGCTCCAATAGTCCAGTGGTTAGAGTGTCGGCCTTGTATGCAAGAGGTCCCGGGTTCAAATCCCAGCCAAGCCATTGTAAAAAAAAAAAAAAAATTAAACATGACACCAAGAGCTACCTCGTTTGACGCTCAACACTAGAACTTCCTTGAGCTGGACCGGTAGTGGGCAAGATAAAAAAAAAACTTGCAAGGGAAGGTTTAAGACACTCCCGCCTCCACGAGTCTTCCTACCTATGGGAGAAATAGGGTGGTGGTAACATGACATCACTGGGCGGAAGTCTTCCAAGTTGAAGTCAACGGCCAGGGTGGAAGGGTTCCAAAGATGAACTTAACGGCCACATGTTCGAGACCAGGGCGAACCATATAGCAACATGGATATTGGCTGTGGTCTACAGCCTGGAGAGGGATGGGGGCCGCCAGATTGAAACGGCCCATGATACGCTAATGATGACCTCATGACAATAAATAGATTTCCCCGGGTTACCAATGACCACGCCATCTGCTGGACACCAGGACGGAGGTGACAAGTATGCTACTGGTGCAACTACCATCAAACTACGGGCAAGAGATAACATCACCATTGGAACATGGAATGTCAGGACATTAAGACCAGCAGGGAAACTCAAGGAGCTAACCCATGAGATGGCAATGGACTCTGTGAGATGCGCTGGAAAAATTTCGACAAGATATGGCATGCAGCCTTGTGGGCCACCATGCGGATATACAACATAAACGCAAAACTACTCCGCACTATCGAAACCCTGTATGACAAGGCGACTAGTACAGTTCAGTAGCAACATAGGAGACTGGTTCAGAACCACAGTCGGAGTCCGATAGGGGTGTCTTCTCTCACCCACTCTCTTCAACATCTACCTGGAAAGGATCATGTCCGACGCCTTGGAAGACCATGAGGGCAGTGTCAGTGTTGGAGGCAGAACAATCACCAACCTGCGCTTCGCTGATAATATCGATGGTTTAGCAGGATATGAAGAAGAAATGGAAACCTTAGTGAACCGTCTCAATCAAGCATCACTAAGATATGGGATGGAGATCAACGCTGAAAAGACAAACCTAATGACAAACAACCCGAGTGGCATCCAGAAGGAAATAAAAGTGAATGGAACAGAAGCTGGGCACAGTGACAAGCTTCAAGTACCTAGGTGCTATCGCCTCTGATGAAGGTTCAAAACCCGAGGTTCTTTACAGGATTGCACAGAAAACAACTGCTCTGGCTAGGCTGAAGCCTATTTGGAAAGACAGCAACATCACGCTTGGGTTCAAGATCAAGCTTATGCGCTCCCTCGTCATGTCCATATTGCTATATGCATGTGAGACATGGACCCTAACAGCAGAAATAGAGAGAAGAATCCATGCCTTAGAGATGAGATGTTATCGAAGGATCCTGAAAATCTCATACTTAGACCACATCTCTAATGCGGAGGTGCACACTAAAATCCAAGGCGCAATTGGACCTTATGAAGATGTGCTCACCACTGAAAAGAAACGCAAACTAAGATGGTATGGTCACATCTCATATTCAACTGGCCTGTCAAAGACAATCCTACAGGGCACGGTGAGAGGAAAGAGAAAACAAGGCAGACAGAAGAAGAGATGGGAAGACAATAACAAAGAGTGGACAGGCATGGACTTTGCAAAGTCCCAAAGAGCAGTGGAGAACAGGGCAAAATGGAGAGAGATTGTCGCAAAGTCATCAGTGGCACCCCTACAATCAGCAAGGTTACGGGAGAAATGAAAAAAATGAAAACTACTTGTGGCAGTGAGTAAGCTCATGGGATAATATTTTAACATGCAGCTGAATAGATATGATTAAAGGGATCATCTTTTCTAACAGGAATTGTCTTGGCATCAAATAGCTGGGTATAGTCAATTTGATTTTATGTATAACATGATGATTTTTTCCACTTTAATATCCAAGAAGTTACAATAATTAATGTCGGAGAGAACTGCATTGAATCTAAGCATATCAGCAAGACTGTTGTTCTCAAAAAGTTTCTGACTAGTTTTTGACTGTTGACAGTTAATAATTTAACAACATTCATGTAGTTTATCGCTCCAAATTAAAGCAAAAAGTCAAACACAAAGTATCTATTGCCGTTTTACCAGTAGACTACATTCCTGAAAGGACTAAATCCAAAGGTACTCTAAATGCTACTGACTGGTTATAGCATTCTTTTCTAAAGGTACATCTAATGAACAAGTAAACACACAGATCCTGCCCTTCAATAAATTAAACCATTGTTCATCCAAGGAATTTAAAGAGTACACGAAAGAAAAAGAAGAAATATAAAGAAATTTCTTACATGTCACCAATAGCTACTGTAAGTACCGTATTTGCCAGCCTATAAGTCAATACTTTTTTACCTGAAAGTCTGGGCTTCGTCTTATACTCCGAATCGACTTATATATGGATTATGTCATTGAAATTGCTTTACCGTATGTTAATGTAATTTATCGTACGTGAAAATCGTTGCATACAATGTACCAATAAATAATACCTATAATTTACATGTACAGACCATGTTAATCATATTCCCAATTAATCTGGAATAGCATAGTGATACCATTAATATTCATGAAACCGGAAGTTACTAGCGAAAGTGACGAAGCCAAGGTGTTGATCTGGCTTCGTCTTGTACTCTGCATCGACTTATATATGGATGAAGGATTGAAAATTGACGACATTTGCGAATTCGACTTATACTCCGCATCGACTTATAGGCCGGCAAATACGGTAATGACCATTATTGCCATTG
Organism: Margaritifera margaritifera; assembly: GCA_029931535.1. NCBI lineage: Eukaryota > Metazoa > Mollusca > Bivalvia > Unionida > Margaritiferidae > Margaritifera > Margaritifera margaritifera. Next base: position 148,678 of record JAQPZY010001420.1, read on the forward strand.
TTAAGATTTTAAATTTGTGCTTGTATCAAACCATGCATTAAATGTCCTTTGAAAGCATTACTGCCACATGTATCTTTTGCTAGGCAAAGATGAAAAAATCAAGAAAATTCAATACGAGTGAAACCATATCAAGGATTTTACTTCTGCAACTTTCTGGGTGGAATACATATGAAACATACAATTTATTTTAGCTTTACAAGTTAACTACTCTCATAATTTCTTAATTTTACTATAATAATAATAATACAATGTAATAAGGGCACTTTAAATGCATATATCATTCTCAAAATGACATCTTATTTAATCATGAATTGTTGTTGTTGTTATTAATAATAATAATACAGTCAAGCCTATCACTAGCAGCCATCCATAGGAAAAGGCAAAACTAGCCGTTGCACACAGGTTTACCTTTTAAAATTGGTTTTTGACCAAATACCATGCACTGAATATCATTTTTGACCAAATACCATGCACTGAATATTGTTGTTATTATTATTACGTTATTAAGATTGTTTTATGTGCACTGTACAACAAAATCATAATTACGGATATATGCTGTTCTCTCCCAAATGTATGTTCCACACAAGATTACTGTATCCTGCTCAATTTAATCCATCCTATGAAATCCTCACCGACTTAAAAATATATACCGATCTTAGTTTGTTCACACTACAAAAAGTCAGTTGCTCAACATGCCAAGATCAAAAGACAGTTGGCTTATGTGATAAACCTGTGATGAACAGAAAATCAAAAGAAACCATATATGGCTATTCATTGTGACCCACTAACCGAAACTTCACCTGCCTTTACTGACACATTTTGAATACTGAATGACCCCTGACCCTAATGAAAAGGGATGTAACTGGCTCCCATTTCCTCAGAATGATATAACCAATAATGTGTTAAAAGTACCATTAAAACCAACACTGGTGTTGTTGCAACAGTATTTATATTTGTTGCAACCCTATACTTCATTCATTCTTAAAACCAGTAGGAAACTGATAATATATGAAAAAGTAAACTTCTACATTCCTCTGTAGTCATGAGTAAGGAATCCCAGGTAACTATATTTAGAACACAGGTGGGCCTATATTTAAAAAGTGTTAGGCTTAATGCATATATATATTTACAGTGACAGGCCCAGTCGCTGGGTTGTTTAGATGAGTCATATCACACACAATATAATATGGCCATGTTACTCATAATGCAAATCTGACCCTTGGTGGGTGGTTTACGCATACTCAACGTGGACATAGAGATATTATTGCTAAACTGATCCACTGCAGTAGCAGTGTGATGTCATCGCTCATCTGATTATTAATGAATGCCCTAACAGGACAATTTTTACATTCAGGTATTTTGAGCCGAGTCTCCAAGATGAAACCCTGTCTTTATCCTTCATGAAATCAATAGTGACTGTGCAATGTGTCTAAATAACGATCTTAAGATATTATTGAATGGTGTCTCATAAAATAATTCTATATACTTATGTAAATGACTGAAGTATAGTAACTTGAATTTTACTTCAAAATTGTGGTGTCTTGCGGATCCCAGAACTGTGAGTGTAAGGGAGACAACAAAAATCGCTAATTATACGTCACGACAAACCCAACTGTAGTCCCCCTCTCACAAATCCCTTAATTGATTTTAACTCTGATTGTTTTTTCCTGGATTGTTACTATTCACTGACGAGGGTGACAAATAAAAAATCAACATAAAAATAAATTTAAAAAAACAACAACAAAAACAAGTCGAAATCCCTGTCCTCTTAACACATTAATAAAACATCAGTTTCTTAGGAAAGAAAACGCGTTATACGAGGGTGGGGATGGCTTCACGATATTGCCAAAAATGATCATAATTTTCCACCGGCACTTGATTCAATCAGTAGTACCCCCCCCCCCCCCCCTCTCTTACTCCCAATTAATTGCAGTAGGAGGAGAGTAGAAGGTTGGGGGGTTACACCGATTGAATCAAGTGCCTGTGTAATTTTCCCCCGTTTTACCTGAGTTAGTAAAAAACTTGTCGAACTGAACACTGTCCTCGATTATGTCCTGCGCATGAAAACCGCAGGCCTACATGCCTACCGTGTTGTTGACTAAAGACAGATGTCTCTGCTAAAAATGGACAATGACGTAATGGCACATTAAAAACTGATAGTAAAACTGCGGCGCCCAAATTCCGAAAACGAACAAAAATAAGCAACAAATCAAAATAAACAAAAATGAGCAGAAAATAAGCAAAACTGAATATCAAAATGAAAAGAAAAGAAACGAAAATTAAATCTTAAGAGTAGCAGACAATTTATATAATTGACCGTAATTGTGAACGAATATGAATTTCTTCACTTTATGTTGTTTGTAACACCATTATATTTTCAACCAACAGTAGACATGAAATCAATGAATATATAATATTGCATATAATTATGAGAAATTGCATCAACATAATCAGACATACATACATACATTTTATATATATATATATATATATATATATATATATATATATATATATATATATATATATATATATATATATATATATATATATATATAACAAGTTGTTACAAATCATGTTTCAATGCTAACAATACATACCAGCCCTATCACATCCCCCGCACAACACACACAATTTTTTACATTTTTATTTATATTAAAAAAAGAAATTTAAACAAAAAAATCAGAGAAATCAATTTGCATGAACAGGTTGTACTCTTCAATTACCCGCAGTATTAAAATATACGTGCTAAATGGCTGACCAATACACACTTATGATACAATTTTAAATGCATACAGATTTTAAATATACAAGGACAATGAGCTGGTCAGATTACCATGCACATACAGAATTCTCACATATACGAGTAGTGCTAATGCATTTGAAGCATATATATATATATATATATATATATATATATATATATATATATATATATATATATATATATATATATAGTTTTTGGTTTCAAAATATTTTATTGCCATAAACGTTAACAAATGTGGTCGGGCTACAGGTTCTCACAACTTAGAATAAGCCCTTCCCCTACAATCGATAAGAAATTTATATGGATAGCGGCAGTAAATTAATATGATTTCATACAGTTATATGTAAACATACATGATTCAGGCACAATAGGTCTGACGGAGAGAGAGAGAGAGAGAGAGAGAGAGAGAGAGAGAGAGAGAGAGAGAGAGAGAGAGAGAGAGAGAGAGAAAGAGAGAGAGAGAGAGAGAGATGAATACATTGATGAATTAATAATGAATTAATGATCGTGGCAGAAGTTGGACAAGAGTACATACACCAAAATGAATTCAGTGGATAACAATTAAGAAAGCCATGTCTTTCTTAATTAAAATTAGCAGCAATTAATTTAGTAGAGAAATCAAATTGTGAGTACTTCTAAATTATGTAAATCGTTTCGTCTCTTTAATATATGTTTGGAACAAGTCAAATAAGCGATTATTAACGTTCGCTGTAAAATCAGATCATCCGTATAACAAATTATTTGTAGTCGCTGGTACATAGAGATGATTTAGATTCTGAACCAGTTTCCTACGATGTTCAATATAGTATTTGCACGTAAATATGTAATGGTATGCATTTTCTATATCATCCCCACAAGCACATAATGGATTATCTCTCAGATGATTACAATATAAATCATTATGTAAATCACTACAGTTATTTCTAATTCTAGTATGCAGAATTGATAATTTCCTGTTACCAAAGAAAAAATGGGCAGGAACATGCGTTGTCTTAGTCTCTATTTTACTTCTGAAGATAGAATACTTAATTTCACCTTTTACTGAATCTGGGAGTGAGTTCCAAACATGAAAAGATTAGTAGGAATGAGTTTCTACTTATTTCTAGCATATATATCACACGACAGATCAGTTACGAGCAACTAACAACATATACAAGAAACACATATGACAACAGGGATCAAAGTAACTGAAAGCAACTTCAAAGTATAAGCAAGACAAAAGAACTAAAAACTAAACAAAATGCACATGCGTCAGAGCCACAAAAAAAAAACAAACAAACGAACACCTAATAAATGTAACATTTACAATGGGGAGAAGAATTCATCTAAAACTATGTGTAAGCAACATACGCCAACATTTAGTGTAACTAACAGCTTTAAGCACATATACAAGACTAGAAACTAAAACACCAAACATGCAACTGATTAAGGTAGCAGCAACAACTTCTTTACCTTTGTTTACATATGGAGCATTTACCCAGGGTTTTCAAACTAATTTGCTATAGCGGGACAGATTTGATATAAATAATAATAAATACTAATAATAAATAATGAGTCTGGCGGACAGTATCGGGCCCGCGGGCCATATGTTTGACACTCCTGATATACATGAAAAGCTCACCGACCAGGTCTTTAAGAGGGATTTAAAATTGTTAAAATCTGAGGTTGTTCGAAAATTATCAAGGAGAGAGTTCAGAGGTTAGCTGCTGCATACCTAAAAGATTGTAGCCCGTACGTGGATGTTCTTACGTTTGGAATCTCCACGGTGTTTACACGCCTAAAAATGTAAGAAGATATTTTAAACTACCAGATCACTTAAGTATGTTGGACATTTCTTGCTTAAAACGTGCAAACTTCACGTGCCATTGTCTTCATCCTTCAGCTTGATACCAATGTCAAACCCAAGAATTCAGAGTAATATTTCTTGAAATAATTATAGACAAATCTCTGAGCTCTTTCGTGGAATTTTTCAAGTTTGTTCATATTAGTGAAACTGCTGAAATGCCAGGTTAGGAGACAGAAGTTGAAGCTTGCCGCGATGAAAGAATGGTACACAGCCAGTCGTCCTTTAGTTGTGAGGCATTTTCCAATTCATTTAGATGTTTTTGACCAATTTCAGTGATTTGCTGATTTATGTTAGCGTAAAGTCCAGAGTGACTCCTAGTACTTTTACCGAGTCTTCTCAAAATATATTAGTCTCGCTGGAGGAGAAAGTCCCAAGATGTCCATTAGTTTTCTTTCCAAGTGCAATAGCTTGGAATCTATCAGGGTTTGCTTTTATTTCACTGTCGGAAAACCACCTATTCAAAATTATGCGCTTCGTTTGTAGATTTTATAACATTACAGTCGTGGTGAACGCAGGCAAGCGTGTTGTCATCGGCATAGTTATATCGATCAGAATCATGTATGAAATAGAACATGTCATTAATAAAAATATTTAAAAGTATGGTTCTGAGAATTGATCCCTGAGGTACCCATTTATAGACATTTGCCCAAGCACTAGTTGAGTTTCATATTTAGACACAGTGTTTTCTGTTTGAGAGGTAATCTGCCATGGTGTTTACTGCCCAGTATGGAAGTCCATATGCTGCCAGTTTCTGGGGGAGTTTGTGGCGTAAACAGTCAAATCCATCGAAATAGCTGCAGCAAACTTGTTTTGTTCTTGGGCTGAGCGCAAGTCTTCTAGTATTCGAGTTAGAGCCGTTTGACAGCTGAAATCGTTTCTGAAAGCAGATAGGTATGGGTGTAAGATCTTGTAAATTCGTAATTAGTGATCTGTTCGCAGATATCTCATTCCAACAGTTTTGATATAGTTGGGAGAACACTAGCAGGACGATAGTTTTGTTATCAAGTGGATCGTTTTTCTTATATATCGGGACAATATGGGCTTCCTCGAATCTTGTTGGGAAACTGATCTAATAAAGAGTTGGGTTATTGGACCGGTCAGTGATTGACTTCCAAGTTTTAATAGTTTGGGTGAAATAAGATCGATCCCAGTTGCCTTTTTATGCTGATATTTGATATGGCTTAAGCTGTAAAGTCTCAAGTGACATGAGCGAAATAAATTTTGACATATTAATGTTTTCTTTGATAGCCAGTATGCTAGGGTGTTTATAGTAGAATAGGTGATTATTGCCTAAGTCTTTAGTAGTAGTATAGTATGGAGATGGGGCGTCTATGGGACACCCCATGTTAAACAAGATCAAAAGATTCTGGGTGTCTACGGAAAGTTAACGTTAGGCCGCCATTTTTAAATGTATGTTGTAACAGAATCGGTTTGTCAGTTTTTTAACTGAAACGCTGTGTTACGTCATACGTTTCACAGGATGGGTCTGTTTGTGATAAGCTGGTTCTGTTTTGGAGGAAAATGAAAAAGGTTGGAGTTTGTCATCTAACAGAAATGAATATGGGTTTATCATTTGTAGGGTTCTCTGACCTATAACAAGAAATATAATAATAAAACTCCACTTACTATTTAAAATACTTCTTGGAATGACTAAAATTCAGTCATTTACTTACCACACGGGTAGGCTGTAAAAGAAGGATATAAACAATAGAATTTAATTCCCTTATAAACACAAAAACCTTCGCTATCTCCCATACCACCCAGTGGAGCGACCCTTATTCAATAGGCTACAGACATTAAAAAATCATCATCATCATCAATTTTTCATGATGTGTCTGAGAGAGAGAGAGAGGGGGGGGGGGGCTTACTCAACAAGTTATAGACCATAAAAACATTATTATTATTATTATTAATATTATTATTGTTATTATTATTATTATTATTAATTTTGTCATGGTGTGTCTGAGAGAGAGAGAGAGAGAGGGGGGGGGGGGATAGGAAGACAAAGAGGGAGACGTATATTAAAGCAGAACAGTGACGATTTTGATTTAAATCTACATCGTTCTACCACATGTTTTGTATACCCTTTATGGAACAATTCCTGTTGGCAAGAATTATAATTTGGGTCCTTACTCAACAGGCTACAAATCATAGAAAATCAACTGCGGGTTGCGTGGGTGGTTGCTAAACCACTGAATGTCATTTTATTTATCTGTGCGGATACTGCATTTTTTCTCATAACGTCTATGTGAACGTCTTCCAAGGGAGGTAATCAATGGGAAAAAAAATATTCCATCTTTGTATTGCTTGGTACATTTCTTTGTACATTTTAACATATTCACTTTCACCATATGGGTAAGCTGAGGCCAATGCCAATAAAAAAAGGCCAACCTTCCGTCGTGCTACCAATGCTTTCACTAAACATTTATTCTTCCTAAATTGAACCGGGGCCACGGGTGGCCGAGTGGTCAAAGGCACTCGCCTTTACAGATCACTGACATCTCACCTCTGTCCGCGTGGGTTCGAGTCTCGGGCTCGGCCAACGTAGGTATGTTAGAAAGCTGGTCAGTAGCTTCCCGTAGGTTGGTGGTTCTTCACGGGGTTTTCTCGGGTTCTTCCTCCACCAAATATACTGGCCGCCATGTGCTGAAAAATGGCGTTAAACCCATAACAACCAGCCAACCTAAAATGAACCTAAAATGGTGTTATTAATTACTTTAATAGCCTATACTAAATTTACGAAAATGCTGCTCTTTGATTTTCGAAAGTCCATATAATTAAAAACATAGTTTTGTTTTGCAGGATGCTATTGTTCAATTTCTATAATTTCTAAATATGAAAGTCTCTTTATGTATTAAGACAATCAAAGTAGTCGAAACGCAACTACGCCTCTAATGTTGCTGCGGCGGTGGGGTCTAAAATCCACTCAGCAAAATCAGAAAGAGTACGAGAGCAACTAAATATATTTTGACGTCCTTCTTGAATCACGCTACAGTTTTTACCGTGACGAAATAAAGGTTCTTTATTCGCAATTAGCTAAAACGTGAAACTTTTGGTTATTGGTACTAGCATGCTGCACATACACTCCTTTGAAGGTATATCCTACTATCATGCTACTAATAATCTTGTGAGAATCCACACGAAAGTTTTGATCTTGACCTGACTTTAAGTACACATTCTTTCGGCAGCATCCCGTTTTATAGAACCCTATGTTTACACTGTATCAAAAAACAAACAACATCGGCGTAAGATTTTTTTTTTTCCTTTTTTTTTATTTTTCGTGAGCTTGTCTCAGTACTGGTAGCCGTCAGTTTGAGGTCCACAACTGTGTTGTAAAAATGTAAAAAAAAAAAAAAAAAAAAAAAAATATCGGTGTTAAGTCCGGCAGATTTCTTCAGTTTTTTTGTTTTCAAACAGAAATATTTTTTATTTTAGACATCTATTAATGGAGAGAAATAAGGACGGATACATTCTTGTTTACATGAAAGTACATAGGGGAATCCTTTGTAAACAGAACGCCACCTATTGGAAAAATGTAAATTACCTTCTCTTTTTCTTAGCATCAGCGTACCATTGTAAAAGTATTTTTGAATAAGAATAATTCTTGTTTACAAGTTTTTTTATCCCACGTATTTGTTATTCTCTCCATCCTGTTGAAGGTCTAAAGAGGCTATGTTTGTGCATGTGAGTATGCACTCTCTCTTTTCTCTTCTTTCACTCCATATATAACATTGTAAGTATGTTTGTCTATGTGTGAGCACTCCTACCCTTTTCTCTCCTTTCACTCCATTGTGATAGAATACATATATGTTTGTGTATTGTTACGGAATTATGTATATGGAATCTATAATGTGTTTAAACTTTTGGCCAATGACTCTACTTTAAAGTTGTGTCAAATAGTGAGTCATATTAAAGCTGGTTTAGTTGTACTGTTAATTCAAAATAACAACATGTTGACTGACCTTTTGTTCAAGGTCAGAGTTGTTTACTGTATCTGCGGTACATTTTCATTAATAGACGCATTTAGTATTGCATTCTGGGTCATAATATGACACGTTTCCTGTTGTGAAATGTGCCATTTGCAAGTTATATAAAAGACCTAGAAATACGAATTAATTTCATTCCATTTTAGATCTTGAGTTGAAAAGAACTGTTTTTTTATGATCAGCTTTTTGGAATCCAGATTGTTTGAAATAATAGCCGAGCTGGAATCATGCTGTATAGATGATTCGAAAGGAATTATTTATTGGACCATTCAACAGAGCTACCTTGATCATATTATCGTTATAACATCATGACAATCCAGACTAATTCATTCGGAACCATCATCTTTTCGGAACGTTCGTTCATAACGAAGATTCATCTGGAACATTCATTAACTTGGAACATTCATTCATTTGGAACATTTTATAGTTTCTATATATACAGGACTTGTGATTAGGACACTTATAATTGTTGGATTGTTTGGATTTTAATACACGAAACTGTAAGTGTATTTTGATTTTCACATTAATTATTTAAAATAAATTGTTTGTTGATTTTTACAAACATTTTTGGTTTCACTTTCTGTTTGTTACATTTGTTCGAGCCATAGGGTCGTAACATTGTTACATTTGTTCGAGCCATAGGGTCGTAACATTGTTACGTTTGTTCGAGCCATAGGGTCGTAACAGTATGTATGCGTATATTCCTACCCCCTCTACCAAAGAGAATACGCTCATACATTTTCAATCTATGAAGATGGAAGAGCAACAACAGATAACACTTTTAATCGGAGATTTACAGAGAGTAAATCAAAGGTACACTTCTGACAAGACTTCTAAGAGAAACTCCAGACTACTCCTTTTGAAATAAAAGTCAAGATATTTGTCATGACTGTCAAGAGAAAGAATACTGGGCTCCTGACTATCCACAACGTCAAAGAAAAGGTAACGCTAAGACAACATAAATGGGTAACAAACGTAACGATACCTATTATCATTCTCAGGAAAAAGGACATTTGTCTACAGAGTGTCCCAAGAAAGTGAAAAAAGAGAAAATGGAGGAAATTTCAGAAACAGAAGAAGAAACGGCAGAAGAACCCAGTTTCGATATACAAACTAGAAAGACAGTAAAAATATAAGAGAAATGAACTTTATGTGATGTACTTTTACGATTTCATTGTAATTGTATTCAAAGGGATATATATATATATATATATATATATATATATATATATATATATATATATATGTGTGTGTGTGTGTGTGTGTGTGTGTGTCTTGATTATTTTAGAATTGATAAGATACTCAAACACTTTATGAACAGAAAAAAAATCTTTCTTAACAAATACAAACACTGCATGTGCGATGCACAGCTTCGATATATTTAAGTTTTGCCGTTTTTAAACTTCACAAGAAAAATGTCACAGCCTTTAAAGTAAACCTTAGCTTCACGCCAAATCCTGACTTAGTTTGACAATGTGGCAAATTTAACTCCATTTGAAAATAAAAATTGAAAGAAAAAAAAAATTGAAAAACAACAAAAAATTTTTTTTTACAAAATACCATAACTGGATAGTAAATAACGGTTGCTAGGTAATTGGCTCTTTTTGTCTGATGGTCAAGTAGTTTTTAATTTGTACAGAAATACTTCGAATCCAACTGATCCAGTATATTTTAGAGTAATGGTTGTACTGACCGCTCTGAAATTGAATTTCTAGAATTTCTTTTATGTATTTATTTAACTAGGCGTGGTAGACGCCGTCAGGGAATATATATATATATATATATATATATATATATATATATATATATATATATATATATATATATATATATATATATATATATATATATATATATATATATATTTAAATTTCTGCATGGTCCATTACTTTCAGTACACCCACTACTCGCTACGCATCCCACGGCAAATTCCAAATATAATAGCTTCAATGTTAAATTCCCATATTTGAAATTCACTATGGTCCAGAATTCTCATATGTTACCTACTAACTGAAATTAGTTATGTCGCATATAATTTCCGTGGACTAGACTTTTCACATATCCACTCTTCTTTATATTTTTTTCTCCACCTACAACCACTCTAAGATTTGACCGCAAACAGGGGTTCCAATATATCTAGTTGATAGTTTAGAATTAATAGATTTATTTAACCAGTAATAAACATTTTATTACAAGCGATACGCAACATTTTTATTTTTACAAATTACTTTTAGTATTAGGAAAACCGTTTGATAGTAGGATTTACCTACACTGAAGCTTATGGGTAACACTTTCGTTGCAATAACAAAAAAAATTCATGTTTGTTAAGTTCTGACAATCGTAGTATTCTCAGTCTTTAAATATATAAGTATAAGAAAACTTTCCATACAGATCCCGTCAGAAATTTTCCGTAAAAAGATTCCATTAGAAATTTTCCGTAAAGATTCACCTCTGGAAATTAATCATTGTCCATTCATACATATGCTACAGATTCATTACATAAAGGTATTCCCTTTTTTTTTTTTTTTTTTTATAAAAATGTTTCTCTTTATATCATTATATGTTCTTGGATAAAGTAAGACCGCGATCGTAGTGAAACAGGATTAAAGCCGGTTGGGACTCTATCTAGCGAAGTTAATAAACACAATTACGTCACGTGAATGTTTATTTATAATGGATATGAATGAAGAATGACTCCTGTTACGACTCTATGGTCTAAGAAAAATGTAACAGAAAGAAAGTGAAACCAACAAATCAAGTAAAAAACCAACAAGCAATTTATTACTAGATAATTAAAATGAAAAATCAAAAAGTCACTTACAGTAATGTGTTTTGAAATCCTAATAATCCAATAAGAATGATTGTTCTAATCGCAAGTCCTAAATATAGAATGTTCCGAATTCACGGCTGTGTCCTTGAATGTTATGATGTGCTAATGGTCTCCAAAGTCCTGATGTACTAGAAATCTTGATGTGCTGATGTCAAAATGAAGTATTCCAAAATCTCTGAATAAGTTCACATAAATTCCAAAAATATCAATTAAAAATCCAAAATCCAAAAGTTTGTGAGCACTGTTATAATCCAATGAATATTTAAAATAATTCCTCTCTTAGAATTTGGAATGAATTTTCACAACTGTAATAGCTCTTTACAAGACTGATGGTAATGTCGAACTGAATAAATGTCCACCAAACATGGTATATATAAAGATTGGTCACATGACAGAATGTTCTAGAATGTGTGTCATCTTAATGGAATTTTACTTGTAAACAAAATTCAACCTTGACCTTCAAATTGAGAAAACATATTGATCAAAACAACCTAATTCAAGGACACTAGTTAAACATGTTTTTCCTGATAACATTAAGATTTAAGCAAATATTAAAGTGAAGAAACATTTATAATTTCCTAAAATATTTATAATATTATATAAACATTATACATAAAACCTCCCCTCATAAAGAAAAAGAAAGATTTATATAATAAAGCTTTCTTTTGAATATACATCTAATACTACAATAACCAAAATTACATAAGAACATGTTTTATGATACTGGACTTAATTACATCAAGCAATATTACATTTCTAGGCACGTGAGAGTGCATCTGCAATCACATTGTCTTTTCCCCTGATGTGTCTGATGTCAATGTTATATTCTTGCAATATCAAACTCCATCTCAACAATCTCCGATTTTTATCTTTCATTTTGTTGATGAAAGTAAGGGGATTGTGATCACTGTACACAATAATTGGAGAAAGAGCTGAGGTAACATACACTTCAAAATGCTGTAAAGCCAATATCAAAGCCAAACATTCCTTCTCAATTGTGGAATAATTTTTCTGGTGCTTGTTTAGTTTTTTAGAAAAATAACACACAGGGTGATCCACACCACTTTTGTTTCCCTGAATTAATACTCCACCAACCCCTACATCACTTGCATCAACAGATAATTTAAATGATTGGCTAAAATTTGGTGCAGAAAGAACTGGTGCATTCTTAAGCATGGCCTTTAACTTTCTCAAAGATTCCTGACACTTGTCAGACCAATAAAATTTGGCTTTCTTACTCAATAAACTTGTCAAAGGTTCAGCAATTTTGGAAAAATTGGAACAAAATTTCCGATAATATCCAGCCATACCTAGAAATCGCATCAGTTGCTTTTTACAAATTGGAACTTGAAATTCAGAGATAACTTTGACCTTAGCTTCTATAGGTTTAACTTGACCTTGTCCCACAATATGTCCTAAAAATGTGACACAAGCATGGCAAAACTCACTTTTGCTCAAATTAATTGTCAGATTCGCATCGCTGAGTCGATCAAAGATTTTCGAATGGTTTCCAAATGATCTTCCCAGGTGTTGTTGTAGATAATGACGTCATCGATATAAGCGTCACAATTATCAAGACCAAATGTTATCATGTTCATCAGACGTTGAAACGTTGCAGGCGAATTTTTCATTCCAAACGGCATGACTTTATATTGATAAAGTCCATCTGGAGTTGCAAATGCTGAAATTTCTTTTGCCCTTTCCGTCAGTGGAATTTGCCAGAATCCTTTTAAAAGGTCAAACTTGGTGACATATTCCGCATTTCCAATTTTATCAATGCAATCGTCCATTCTTGGGATTGGAAATGAATCAGTTTTGGTGACACTGTTGACTTTTCTATAGTCAGTACACATACGGAATGTATTATCTGGCTTGGGAACAAGAATACATGGTGAACTCCAGTTACTTTTACTTGGTTCTATGAAATCATTCTCCAGTAAATACTGAATTTCTTTCTTCAGATAGTTCTGTTTGAGAGGATTCATCCTATAAGGATGCTGTTTCACAGGCGCAGAATCTACAACGTCAACGTCAAGATAAATTTTACTTGTTCGTGTTGGAACATCAGGAAACAAGTGCTCATAGTCATGTAATAGCTGTTTTAGTTCATTTCTTTCCTGTTGTTGTAGATGTGAAAGTTTCTGGTCTAGGTTGTTAAATATTTCTGAATTCCGAAGATTGGTTATACCAGAGTCACTATAGTCTGATCGTACTCCATCGTTGATATCTTCACTGTGTGGGACAGGTACAACTAAATTAACTGAATAATTAGCTGAGCTATCTCTGTCAAAATATTCCTTTAACATATTTATATGACAAAGTTGTTTCTGTTTCCGTCTCCCAGGAGTGTTAATGATATAATTTAAGTCATTTACTTTCTTTTCAACGGTATAAGGACCATAAAATTTAGCCTGAAGAGGATTTTGAGTTATGGGCAAGAGAGCCAGAACTTTGTCACCAGGTTTAAAACTCCTTTCCTGTGAATTTCTGTCATACCTTAATTTCATTTTTGACTGGGTATTGTGAAGATTAGTTCTTGCTACTTCACAGGCCTTTGACAACTTGTATTTGAAATCAGAAACATAATCAAGAAAATTAATCTTTGAGTCTCCATTTGAAAGAAGTTTCTCTTTCAATAATTTCAATGGTCCACGGACAGTATGACCAAAAACTAGTTCAAAGGGACTAAAACCCAACGACTCTTGAACTGATTCCCTAACAGCAAACAACAACAAATTAACACCCTCATCCCAATCCTTTTCTGTATCAAAGCAATATGATCGAATCATATTCTTCAAAGTTTGATGAAATCTTTCCAAAGCACCTTGACTTTCAGGGTGATAGGCAGAAGATTTAAACTGTTGGATGCCTAATTCATGCATAACTTGTTGGAAAATTCCAGACATAAAATTTGACCCTTGATCTGACTGGACAGATTTGGGAAGGCCAACAAGTGTAAAAAACTTCACCAAAGCTTTCACAATAGTTTTAGTTTTTATATTTCTCAGAGGAATTGCTTCTGGAAATCTTGTAGATGTACACATGATGGTCAACAAGTATAGGTTGCCTGACTTGGTTTTAGGTAAAGGACCAACACAGTCTACTATTATTCTACTAAATGGTTCATCAAATGCAGGAATAGGTTGCAGATGAGCCTTAGGTATCTTCTGATTGGGTTTTCCTACCATTTGACAAGTGTGACAAGATCTGTAGTATTTAGAAACATCACTTTTGAGTTTCGGCCAATAAAAATGATTCAAGATCTTGTGATAAGTCTTACGGACTCCTAAATGACCAGCCAAAGGAGTTTCATGGGCTAAATTAAGAATTTCCTGTCGATATGACTTAGGAACAACAATTTGATAGCTCACTGACCACTCGTCACCAGCGGGTACATCAGGTGGTCTCCATTTCCTCATAAGGACCCCATTTTTCACAAAGTAACACACTGGAACTTGTGTGGCTTCAATTTCACTAATAGCCCTCTGAAACAAACAAGATATCTCGGGATCTTGCTCCTGTTCAACGACATGAGATTGTCGTTTGTCATCCTGATTAGAACAAAGAGAATGAGTTGCCAAAAGAGGATCACTGTGATTAATACCATTTGATTGATCAATACCTGAGGAAAAAGTGACCTCATCAAAAGACTGGCCAATACATGTGTCAGCTAAAGGAATAATATCCTGATCAACATCACTCTCAAGAGCTCTTTTTGCCATAGCTCTAGTAACTGCACAAGCAGGGTACAAATCAGGGATTTCGATTTCGACAGGATCAACTTTCTGATCCAAACAAGGCTTGTCAGTTACAAGTGGATTAACCACAACCTTATCTCCAGCTAGGTCATTGCCTAGTAATAAATGAACACCCTCTATGGGTAAAGAAGTCACTGCCCCAACAGTCACAGGTCCAGAAACTAAGTCTGATGCCAAATTTACACAATGGAGAGGAACATTTACAAAGCCGCACTCTACTCCCTGAACAAGAACACTTTCACTTGAAGAAGACTCCTCAGACAAAGGCAAAGTACCTGATAATAAAAGACTCTGAGAAGCTCCAGTGTCCCTTAATATTTTAATTGGGATAGATTTGGCAGAATCACCAATAAGTGATATAGAACCTTCTGACATGAATGGTTCATAAGCCTCCAAAATAGAATCAGACTGGGGTTTGTTTGACCCAACAAATGTATTGCTTTCAATACAAGACCGTGACCTTGACCTCGTAGAAATAAGAGCATTTGGAAAAGCTCTGTCTTTACTCTGTTGCTTATTTTTCAACTTGAAGCAATCAGAAATAACGTGCCCTTTCGTTTTACAATAAGTGCACGTAGGAAGAGATAAGGATTTCTGATCAGTCTTATCAGATGTTTGATTCCTAACAGTTGTGCTGTTGTGAAATTTGGAAGTACTCGAATGAGATTGAAATGGTTTTTTTTACCAGAAAACTGCTGAGAGGACGACTTATTGCCAAATGAAATTTTGTGAGTCAAGGAATAATCATCAGCCATACGAGCAGCATTTTCCAAAGTTTCCACATTCTGCTCGTCAAGATAGGTTTTAACATCACTATGGATGCACCTCTTGAACTCTTCAATTAATACGAGCTGTCTGAGGTTATCATAAGCTTGATCAACTTTCTTGGCTGAGCACCACCTATCAAATAGTTGTTCTTTATCCCTTGCAAATTCGACATGAGTTTGTCCAGTTTCTTTTCTACAATTCCTAAACCTTTGTCGATATGCCTCTGGTACCAACTCATAAGCTTTCAAGATGTACTCCTTAACCACATCATAATCAGTGCTTTGTTGTACTGACAGTGAAGTGTAGACTTCACGAGCTTTGCCAATAAGTACACTTTGTAATAACAATGTCCAATGCTCTCTGGGCCATTTCAAGTTTTCAGCTATTGTCTCGAAATGAAGAAAGTATTTATCTACTTCTTTTTCCTGAAAAGGGGGTACTAACCTAATATATCTAGTAACATCAAAACCTGAACTTGTGTTTAAAGGAGTGGAGTGTGCTCTGTTTGCCAGTTCTAATTCTCTTAATTTAAATTGCATTTCCCTTTCTTCTCTTTGCATCTGCATTTGTATTTGCCTCTCTTCCTTCTGCATTTGTATCTGCCTCTCTTCTTTCTCTCTCTCCATCTGCCTCTCTTCTTTCTCTCTCTCTCCATCTGTATCCGCCTATCTTCTTTCTCTCTCTCCATCTGTATCTGCCTCTCTTCTTTCTCTCTCTCCATCTGCCTCTCTTCTTTCTCTCTCTCCATCTGTATCCGCCTATCTTCTTTCTCTCTCTCCATCTGTATCTGCCTCTCTTCTTTCTCTCTCTCCATCTGTATCTGCCTCTCTTCTTTCTCTCTCTCTCTCTCTCTGAATCTGAAGCTTTGCCAATTCTAAATCAATCTGGTTCTTTAACTCTAATTCCCTTAATTTCCTGTCAGAACCAGATACAGGCATTCTCTTCAAACTTAAAGCACTATTTTCAAAAATTCCCTTTCCTACTAAATACTGAATTAAAATAATCTTTATCTCCTGTTTTGTCAATGATACTTTTGCCTCAGATAGACTGTATTTTCTGGCAAGCTCGAGCAACTCATCCTTTCTCATGCACTCTAACCCCTCCTGGGTAGGTTTTGAAATAAAATTCTGAACATTAGATGCCATTGTAAATGCTTGTTGGTTTCACACAAAAAAATTTCTCTATATAAAATCTTTGCCAAAGACAAAACAAAAAAAAAAAAGATTCCGAGACAAAATCAATATGAATTTCAAAAATAACTTTAATATCTCTAATATGCTTTAAAGAAATTCAATCCCGGAACGAAGAGCCCCCAATTTCTGTTACGACTCTATGGTCTAAGAAAAATGTAACAGAAAGAAAGTGAAACCAACAAATCAAGTAAAAAACCAACAAGCAATTTATTACTAGATAATTAAAATGAAAAATCAAAAAGTCACTTACAGTAATGTGTTTTGAAATCCTAATAATCCAATAAGAATGATTGTTCTAATCACAAGTCCTAAATATAGAATGTTCCGAATTCACGGCTGTGTCCTTGAATGTTATGATGTGCTAATGGTCTCCAAAGTCCTGATGTACTAGAAATCTTGATGTGCTGATGTCAAAATGAAGTATTCCAAAATCTCTGAATAAGTTCACATAAATTCCAAAATTATCAATTAAAAATCCAAAATCCAAAAGTTTGTGAGCACTGTTATAATCCAATGAATATTTAAAATAATTCCTCTCTTAGAATTTGGAATGAATTTTCACAACTGTAATAGCTCTTTACAAGACTGATGGTAATGTCGAACTGAATAAATGTCCACCAAACATGGTATATATAAAGATTGGTCACATGACAGAATGTTCTAGAATGTGTGTCATCTTAATGGAATTTTACTTGTAAACAAAATTCAACCTTGACCTTCAAATTGAGAAAACATATTGATCAAAACAACCTAATTCAAGGACACTAGTTAAACATGTTTTTCCTGATAACATTAAGATTTAAGCAAATATTAAAGTGAAGAAACATTTATAATTTCCTAAAATATTTATAATATTATATAAACATCATACATAACACTTCTTACTGTTTCACATAAAGTCCAACAATGGATATAGCAAAATCGTGCACACAAAGTTCAACAATGGATATGAGAAATGGATATCGTTCCTAAATGGAACCGGCAGAGCATGAAATTTCAACAAAATAAACACAAATGATCCCGTATATCAACGGATATGATCAACATATGGAACTATCACCAAATATGATTAATATATGGAATTATAAACAAGTATGGTTGACATCTTGATCTATCAACATGATATGATCAATGTATGAAATATATATATATATATATATATATATATATATATATATATATATATATATATATATATAATATGATTGATATATGATGGATCATCAACAAGTATGATAGATGTATGATTGATATAAGGTTTATCAACAAGTATGATGCGTCTATGATTAATTTTCACACATATAGTGACACTGAATTAGACAGGTATTATCTTGTGGCGTCCAGTCGAAGAAAACGAGATATTTCCGACCGATTACACAGCTCCCGTCCAATGGTGAAGGAACGGCTCCGCATGTCGCTCTTCTCGGCCTGCTAAAGAATCCCTCGAGAGTCTCCTTACCCGCAGACCCGCTGGTCCAGAACCTTTGGCCCATCATACTGACTAAACCAATTCCGTTATTCGGGCCAACGTCACCATCGACCGCAGTTTCTGGGTTACACAAGCCCAGAGTTCGACGAGTCCCCGTGAGCAGCTACAACTACAATAACTCAGCCGTGAAATACACGAGACACGGCTAAGTACGAATACAATGATATACACTACGCATACACGCACATAAATTGACTTCCTTACGCATTAAATTATTTCAGAAGAACAACTGTACGAGATAATTTTTATAATAACCACGTTCGTAGATGAATCTGTCTCCGGCAATAATAATGGCACTGGATTATAAGAACTCGAACACTACATCATTTTAATTCAACTTGTCTGTTCAGTTGTAACAATGGTTAACTTCAAACAGACTATATTCTATCAGATCTATCCAATAGCATGGCGTTATGTGACACAGGTCTGATTCTCTATAAAATGTAGAATAAATTCCGAAACATCCAATATATAAAACAATTCTATCACATATAACGGATAGCAAGAAAGAATTCATTTACATTTTCACATACTTATACAGCCGAAGATTGCTTACGTAAAATTGACAGCTTCCAGACAAAACTCCTATGTATTGTGACGATACAGAGAACGTGGGCTATAAGTGTCATGGTTGTAGTCAAATCCACGGCCAGGGTTTCTCACCGCTGGCACCTTGTACGTTGGTTTTATGGTTTTATGGATTTAACCCCATTTTTCAGCACGTGATAGGCTATATATGCCAACCAGTATATCTGGTGTAGGAAGAACCCGGGAAAATCCCGGGAAGAACCACCGACCCACGGGAAGCTACTGGCAAGCTTTCTCACATAACCACATTGGCCGAGCCCGAGCCTCGAAGCCACGCGGACAGAGGTGAGATGGCAGTGATCGGTAAAGGCGAGCGCCTTAGACCACTCAGCCACCAGGGACCCCGACTTTGTACGTGCATCAGTGGGTGAACCGAACTCTACATTTTGAAATAGGTAAGGTTGATACTATACTCCCCTGGGTAACGCTGTACACGGGAACGAAACCCATGTACATTTTTGTTCATATTGAATACAAAGGTATTTTAGTACACACAATTTCGTGACACGTAGGATCCAAAACTTCTAGACAAGAATTATTCTTATTCAAATACTTTTACAATGGTACACTGATGCTAAGAAAAACAACGTATTTTATATTTTTTCCAAAAGGTGGCGTTCTTTTTACACAGGCTTCCCATATGTACTTTTATGTAAGCAATCATGTATCAGTTCTTCTTTCTTTCCATGAATAGATTTCTAAATATAAAGAAATATTTCTGTTTATAAAAAAAAAAAAAACCTGAATAAATCTACCTGACTTAACACCGAATATTTTTTGTTTTTTGCTGGCAGCACAAGTTACTGACTGTGGCGACTATTTTGAGTTCTGCCAGTGGTGGACCTAAAAATGACTGCTACCAGTACTGAGACAAGCTCCAAAAAAAAAAAAAAAAAACCTTACGCCGTTGTTGTTTGGTTTTGATACAGTGTTATATCGCGTTATATAAGCTTGGATGCTGCAAACAAATTCACACGTTATCAAATACAGAATGTGTACTTAAAGTCGGGTCAAGATCAAAACTTTCGTGTGGATTCTCACAAGATTATTAGTAGCATGATAGTAGGATATACCTACACTAGAGTGTATATGCAGCATGCTAGTACCAATATCCAAACGTTTCACGTTTTTGCTAGAAAGAAACGATATAGTTCTTGTGACCAAGTCGTTGAATTATAACATCAATGTTACATTAAACAATATGACAATGAACTCGAGGAAGTATTAAATGACGACCAGAACAAAAAAAAGAAACATGACCATGGTGTGGATTTCTATCTTTTTTTTTTTTTTGTTACTTTGAATGTTCTTAAGAGACTATAATTCACATTCCTAACTTTTGTGTCGCGATAAGTGCGTTGAAGAACCTTTATTTCATCACGGTAAAAACTGTAGAGTGATTCAAGAAGGACGTCAAAAGATATTTAGTGGCTGTCGTATTCTTTCTGATTATTCTGGGTTGATTTTAGACCCCACCGCCGGAGCAACATTAGAGGCGTAGGTGGGTTTAGACTATTTTCATCGTCTTACTACAAAAAGAGGCTCTCATATTTAGAAATTATAGAAATTGAACAATATCACCGAACAAAACAAAACTATGTTTTTAATTATATGGACTTTGGAAAATCAAACGGTATCATCTTCGTAAATTTAGAAGAAGCTATTAAAGTAATCAATGACACAAAGGTGTCTGGGGTCAGAGACGAGTCCTTTACTCGAAAGTCTTGAGAAACAGGTTCATTTTAGGAAGAAAAAACTTTTAGTGAATGCATTGGTAGCACGACATAAGGTTGACCTCTATAAGAAATTTAATTTTGTGTTATTAGACTGATACGAGACAGCGAAAGTGAATATGTTAAGATGTACAAAGAAATGTACCAAGCATGACAAAGATGGACTATTTGATTCATATGGATTACCTCCATTGGAAGAATTTTGCATAGACGTTATGAGAAGAAATGCAGTATACTCTCAATTCAATAATATGAGATTACAAGGACTGGATTCCTATACTGTATGTAGCCAGTAGTGTATGTATTTTCTTGATTAACATCAACTTGGATTCCTAGTAGAACATGTACTAACGCAAAACATTACATACAAATAGACTCTTGGAATGTATTTTTTAAATTTCCTTGTAATTTTATTCAAACGGAATACATACCATAAAAAGTAAATGTATTGATTTTCTTTACAAATTCTGAATAAGATATTCACACCAACACCCCACCCCACCCCCACACCCACACACACGCTTTATAATATATATGTCACACGCACACAGTGCTGGATTATCCAATAGGCAGACTAAGAGCGTGCTTAGGGCACCAGCAAACCAGGGGCACCAAAACAAAAAAAATAAATAGAGAAATTACGGTTTAGAATTGTTTTTATTTTGAGTTACATAGGGGGGGGGGGGGGGCACCATAATCTTTTCAGTGTTTACGGCCTCTAAAAGTCTTAATTTGGCCCTGCACGCACATCATGAAAAATTAGTAATAGTAACGTTTTTGTATGGTCTGTAGCTAGTTGAATAAGGCCCCAATTTATAATTATTGCCAACAAGAATTGTTCCATACGGCGTATACAAAACATGTGGTAGAATAATCTAGATTTAAATCATAATCGTCACTGTTTTGCTTTAAGATGCCAGTCTCTCTCTCTCTCTCTCTCTCTCTCTCTCTCTCTCTCTCAGACATATCATGAAAATTAATAATAATAATAATAATAATAATTTTTATGGTCTGTAGCTTGTTGTGTAAGCCTCCCCCCTCCATCACATCATGAACAATTTATAATAATAATAATAATAATAATAATAATAATAATAATAATAATACTTTTTTATCGTCTGTAGCCTATTGAGTAAGGTTTGATACATAGGGTAGTAGGGGAGATAGTAAAGGCAGTTTTGTTTATAAAGGAATTAAATTCTATTTTTGTTTAAATATCCTTCTTTTACAGCCTGCCTGTGTGGTCAGTAAATGACTGAATGTTCGTCATTCTAAAAAGCATTTTAAATAGAAAGTGGAGTTTTATCATCACATTTCTTGTTATAGGATAGATAACCATATACATGATAAACCTATATTCATGTTAGTTAGATGACAAACTCCAACCTATTACATTTTCCTCCAAAACAGAACCATGTTACAGTCAGTCCCATCGTGAGAAACGTATGACATAATACGGCATTTCAGTTAGAGAGCAGACATACATGTAATGTTACACTGTTACAACATACATTTCAAAATGGAGGCCTAATGTTAATTTTCCTGTAGACATCCAGAATCTTTTGACCTTGATTAACAATAACATCGCGTGGGCGGGGGGTCCATTAGACACCTCGATCGCCACAATATACTAATAGCGACGTTAATGAAGAAATCGGTGAAGACCTCTGCATATGTATTATATTTCATACAGAATTTTCTCTTCATCAGTTGATTTCATAATCTCTTACCTTTGAAAGTATAATCCTTTAAGTAATGAATCATACATATGCAACGTGTCAGCCACAAATCGCTGAATGAAATACGTGTAAAGTCAAGGTTATCTTCCTTGTGTTTTCCACGAAGAGGTCTGCTTGAAAACCCTCACGTGTTTAAAATTTCTCAGAACTTGATCTATGTGCTTTGCTAGCCTTGTGAAGAAGAATTTAAATTTATTTGATAATAGTATCAACAATTTTATATAAAATGAGCACGAAAGAGATAATTATACAGCCACAAATTGAGTGGAGATGGAAAAAAGTAGAGTGGGGGTGGGGGCACTTTAGGGCTTGAGTCCCCACCAGATGGCTTGCTTTATTTTATTTAATTACCTAATAGTTTGATTCATACGTGTGTAGCAAACCATTCGTTTTGAAACCCTGAGCTGTGTTAACCATGATTATTATGTGCCGTTTGATAATTTTTGTAATTACATAATACATTAAAATGACGGAGTTCAATGAAAAGAGTTCAAAAGTTTCGTATTGTCTTCTTTCGAATACATCAAACGTTATGGTCTGGGGCTGCATGGCGTTAAATAAGTAATATAGTATATGTAATATTGAAAATATATCGCAGATTTATACATTTTTCTTGGAAATAATTAATGTTATAAGTTGTCTTCTAAAATACGGGGAAAATGTATATATAATGGACAAATCACGTGTATAGACTGTCATTGCGTATGAATAAAAGTAACACGGCGTCTACAAGTTAAAAACATGTACATATGTAACTCGATATTCATATATTCATGATCGATAATTTGGAACGACCTCTTGGTCACATGATACGCACAAGTAAGAGACCCATGGGAAGGGTAACGTGTTGTAAAATAAACCTTAAAGGATAACCATATTTATCCGTGTATATGTACTCAAGCAAGAACAGCGTAGACCCATATATACACGGATAACGATGGTAAAGATCTTTTTGTACTGCAAGGTTGCACTGTGGGGCCGTCCATATATGACGTCCCGCACCGATGGGGGGGGGGGGGGGCGTACGACCTGTGTGACGATATGTCGCGATGGGGAGTTTTGCAAAATGTGACGTCAGCGCCAAGCAACACCAGCGCCATCTGCCAGAGAAAATGTAAACTACGTAGCATTGCAGTATCGAAAAAGTGCGCAGTACCGGAGGCACTTGCGCAGTGGTGCTAAACGCTGATTGGTTGATCGATTTGCCGAGAAACAATACCCACTTCCGTTCCCACGCTGTGACAACTATACTATCTCCCATCCTCCCAGGCAGAGATAAAGTCCCACCAGTCTCGACAGGTCTTTTTCTCTCCTCGCATGTAATAGTTGGGGGGTGGGGGGAGGTCAAAGCTTTGTGACGTCATATATGAGTGGGTCTGGTCTGAGTTTTTGTAACGAAATGTGACGAGGGGCGAGGGGGAGTGGTAAAAAATCCGTCAAAATTGCGTTACGTCATATATGGATAGCCATTGTGTAATGATACAATACCAAATTAGGAGTTTAACCAATAGATATATTCCCCAGAAGTTTTTCTTGCACTATCATGTACTAAAAAATCATGCTTCCAAATCCGAATGACTTGCGTTATTTACTTAAATTTATTTTGATTGTACAAGCTATTATAACTTATCAAATACTCTTGATAATAGAAAATATACTTTAGCTTGCTCCGGTCCATTATGAATCGTACCCCACCTCCGGTCTTCGAATGTATTTACCTGGCACAGTTACTATCTAGCTGATATTTATTTAATCCCTTTAAACCTTACACATTTCAAAAGAAACCTTGTTCCCTCTGCGCAAACATTATTAATTTGGAAAAATAAAGTCGTTAACGGCGAGTGCAATGTTAAAGAGATGCTATTTTTAGTAGACGGACAGCCTAATTATACACCGTAAGGTACACGATTATGACGCTGATGCTCGCGCAGCTAAAAATAAAAGTCGGTACATTTATACAGTATACAACGTGAAAGATACCAACCGCTATAACCAGTAAAATTAAATGAAAGGGTACGAAACTACAGCGACAAAATTATCTGAATCATAAAAATGTAATGTAAGTAGAATATAGACTTTATCATTTTTTTTTTTTTACATGCCACACATTCCAAAATAAAGCAATCTGAATACAAAATGGCCTTATAATATACTTTTTTAAAAAAAAATACTGTTTATAAATAATCCTCAACTGGATAGCAACTGTGCCAGGTAAATACTTTCGAAGACCGGAGGGGGTTATAAAAGAACAAAGCCAGATTATAGCTACACGAAGTGGGGTTCTATGCATATACGACATGTGACGATTTAACTTATTATCCCAGCGCTTGTCGAGGAAAAAAGGAGTAGTAGCAAAAGGTCAGTGTAAGACCACCATACGTGACATTTTGCTAAGTCTTCTTGACTTGATTTGAGTTTTACTCGTGTGCGGCCATTCGGCCATGTACGAGTATACACCCCAATGCGTGCGAAGCACGCACTAGGGGATTGAACCTGCTAATTCACGGAGCAGCAACGTTTTTGTTAGATCCTGGGGGTTGTTGAGGGATGGGTCTAGACAGGCCTTAGGCGGTCATGGTAGGATGGGTGCCTATAGCCAACGCACCAATTAGAGACGCCGTGTGTCTATCGGATACCGTCATAAACCAGGTACAATAAACCAGGTACAATAGCATATATACCTGCACACTTACGCCGGTGTAACGAAAAATCGTGTACCCCGATGTAACTGTGTCCAGGAATGCGATTCAACGTGTTAGGGACACATTTTCAACAGCTGTATAATAAATACCCTACACGTTGAATGTTGACTCCAAGTTGAAAAGTGACCCCAAGATGCATAAGATTTTATTTTTAAATTTACGTACCTAATATCAGTATACAAATATGTCTGCTTCAAAGAGAAGGAGAAATTCATCATTCGATAAGTTAAAAGAAACCAGGAATTGGACTATCCGCCACCGAAAAGGTGAGTCGGACGTAGACTCTCAATTTTAGTCTTGACCACAATTAATTTACGTCACTCGATAATGTGTCATACGTAACTCGGTCCTTTCGCCCATTCGTGAATTGGGTTCTGTTTAGCTCCAGAAGCTCTCGTTCATAATCAAGTAGATTAAAAAAGGTTGGTAGTTAAATGAACCTATAATCTCCTGTCAGGGAATATACATATTAGTGTTTATCAGTGTCAATTCAAAAGACAACGATTACCATTCTCTACTTAGTAGCAGACACCGAGACTCACTGAAACAGTAAATTCAAAGGACACTGTCAGCACAGAGCATGAAAAGTGTGCAGTCCTAATACTTTATTAAAATGGGACCGCATTGTGTATTGATACGTTATCCATGCCGATTTGACAATTAATTTAACTCGATTATATTTGATATTCATTGTGAAATAAGTTTGTATATTTTAGTGCGAGAGCTTCAGACTGTCTAATAGCTTTAATATCGCCTTACGACTTGCAGCAAAAGCACATCATTTATTTTGAACAGAATCAGATTCCCTGACGGCCTGTTCTACTTCGATTCGTATGGCCTCTCGCAGCAGCCAGAGCTCGTTGCGTACCTCCTCATGGATTGCGGCGGCGACACATTGGCCCTTTCACTCACCTACTCTATCCTTCCTGTTCAGAAAAAAGGTGACGGGCCAATCTGCAGCCACGCATCCATGGAGGTGCTTAAGACGCTGAATCACCATCCGACACCCGGCGCACTGCTGGGTTCGGCACTGTCGCTGACCTGCCGTTTTGTTCAGGACCAAGCCGGCTATGACCATGCGCGAGTTTTAAAAATAAAATACTATTTAACATTTTTTCCCACAACTATCTATACATAAACTTCAACTTATATATAAACCACTGCTATACTACGATCCTAAGTTTATGGGGTGTACGTACAATTGCATACTTGTGCATCTAAAAATAGACGCAATCAAGGGTATTAACTATTTCCACCGAGCTGGTGTGCGTTAGTAAAAGGTTAATTATAATGATGTAAGTAGGTAGGCGATCCGACACCCGGCGCTCTGCTTGATGCGGCGCTGTCGCTGACCCACCGGTTCGTTTAGAAACAAGATTGCTGTGGCCATATGCACCATGCCAGTAGACGAGGCGGTACCCGGGCTCCCGCGAACCTCGCCCAGTATGCTACCAAGGCCGAACTGGCAGTAGTCTACAGCAACCGCGTCGGCGCCTCCGATCCAAACGACCTGGTTGTATTCACCATCCCCACCACACATATATTCGTTTCTGCTCACTAACTCTCTTGATTATTATTTTATTTCAATCAAATGTTAGATGCAGCTTTGTATTTATAATTTCTAGTAAAAATATGCTTTTCATCTTTTTTCGTCATCATTTGAAGTTATAGCACCTGATTATCCCAGTCACTCTTTTTCGTTCAAAAAATAAATAAATAAATAAATAAATAAATAAATAAATAAATAAATGAATAAATAAATAAATAAATAAATAAATAAATAAATAAATAAATTCTATGACAGTTGGAGTTCAACCAAATTGTGTACGCAGATTTATATTCATAAGATATTTTTTTTTTTAAATTCAGCATCCTACGTCATCATTTGGTGGACTTCTTGCCCCTGATTGTCCAAATCACGACTGTTCATTTCCACACAATAATCTACTCAAATAAATTGTATCTGCCCCTTTATTTTAATACGATTATGGCTGATTTTGATTTTCGGACGTTCTACACCATCATTAAATTGAGTGATGGCCCCCTAATTATCTGAATAGCACTTTTTAATTTCCTCTATGTAACTATATTCTGTTGTCCTTGGATTTCATCCAAATTTAACGTATAGCTTTATATTAGGTCTCATATGAGAGACATTTTCAACGTGCTGCATCCTCATTCGGTGGTGTTAAGGGGCCTGAATGTTTAAATCACCTTTTGTTTAATTTCCGCGCAATACATTTGTTCATTACTTTTGAAATTCAATGAAATTTGGAAAGAAGCTTAATATTGATCAAATTTCGAACTAACGTAGGTACATTTGCAACGGTCTGTTACCATTTGCTGGAGTTATGGGGCTTGATTTCAGGAAGTCACTGTTTCATTTCCGGATATTTGTTTTTGAAAGATTTCAATCAAATCAGGCGTGCTGATTTAGTGGGTCTGTTATGAGTTCAGTATCATCATTTGATGGAGTTATGGCTTTTAATTGCCCGATTTTTTTTAATAAATCGCATTTAAGAGGTTTTTTGTGTGAATTCGATTAAAGGCCTTTCTGATGATGTACCGTCTGAAAAAGTTTGGACTTTTTAAGAGAATAAGGTTTATGTATATATGTATATATAATGCCATATATTTTGTACCTTTTCATCTTATTTTATAGACATTTTACAGAATCTGAACATCTTCACTTTTTACATCTTATCATTAGTAATTTATGTTTTCTATTGTTTGAAAGGGTTTATCTCCCTTGGGATTTGTGCAATTCTTCATTTTTACATTTTTAAACTTTACTTTTAATTGTCAACCTGTGGCCATTAGTGTGCCGAGGTGCCATTAAGAACTACTGAATACAGACATTATTTGTTTGTGTGCAGCTTTTTATTGACAAGATCTCATATGTATTCGATTGTCAAGAGTTCTTCTCATTATTACACCCTTCTCGCAATCTCGTGTATAAGTTGTCTCCCGTGCTTGGAGAGTATCGAGAACGAGGCTAAAGGTGTATAGCCACTGTGAAACAGCATTACGTCGCAAAGAATACGATGACACTATAGGTCTATAGGTTGTTCAAAAAATATTTGAATGTATTCAGCTTGGGATGATCATCCATTTTGGTCCATATAAAAAAAACGTTTTTTGCAACGCCCCTCACCCCCCACCAGCAAGTAATTGTGTTATATCGGATATATATATATATATATATATATATATATATATATATACACATATATATATATATATATATATATATATATATATATATATATATATATATATATATGTGTGTGTGTGTGTGTGTAGTTATTCTGCATATAATTACGGTGTACGACAGTCAATCAAGGGGAAGGTGCGTCAATACCTGGTTTCATACAAAATATTCTCAAATCCAAGACGATGATCGCTTGTGTTTTCTCAAGGCGATTCCTTTGCCTTTCAGAAAATGTTATTTACAAATCCCTGCTTTATTCCATGATAATTAATAAATCTCTGCATAAAGAACTGGTGGAAAATATAAATTTCTTTTGGCAAACACGTTTTTTTGTTCCTTGTTAACGGTATTCTCGTGACCTTATAATCAGTGAACTGCTGATTACAATTACATTGAGAAATAATGTACAGTGATTATCTAATGCAATTATCAACCTTTAAAAGTTATTATAGCTAATTTATTTTTAATGAAATACAACTGGCTTACCGCGTTTGCTTTGATGATGCATGTCACACTTGCTTGAGTTGTTCACTTCGGGAAAGGATCAAGAGCATACGAAAAACTAGTAATTACAAGGTATATATACTATGACTCTTTATGATTATTTTTGTTTATTCATTTATTTCGATAGGTGTCCAATCAATTTATACAAATTATTGTCCAATAACAGATCTAAAAAGGTTGTTCAGCTATGATATGTAACCATTGTCTCCAGTACACATACATGAGGTATATACCCAAAGCCTCGTTTCCAGTTAACGATATAATCTGATAACCAGCGTTAACTTGGCTATCTAAAATTTTGAAACTCATTTCAGTTTATACACCTTATTTTTATTATTATTTATTTGTTTCAACCAACTTTGTGTTCAGCTTTATATCAAGACAATCGTAGATGGGCTTGATTTTTAACGCTTCACCTCCTCTTTGGGCAGAATTATGCCCCTTGTTTGAGTGATATACAACTATGTATACACAACAGCTCTATTCATTTATACTGAGTTTCAACCACATTTGATGTGCTTCTTTATATTGATTAGGTCTCCGATAACACTGATTTCCAGCATTATGCATCAATAAATGCATCGTCATTTAGCCACAGATTGTCTGATTAATGTTGTTTTTTGTTATTTTTTCTTTCCACACTTTAACCATGTTTGTTCTCATTGAACGTTTGCTAACATTTTTATTCAGTTGAATGTTGATAAAGTATTGATTGAGCTTCATCATAAAATATTATTTCATCGCCTTGGAAACAGGGTAGAGAAACCCGCAGAAAGTCTATCTACTATTGAAACTCCCGTTTCACGTAAAGAGCTGAACGGATCTGATGATTCTCCCGAATAGGAGGACCTTTTCATAACAGGAATATTATTTTTAAGAAACGATTCAACAAAACATTGGAAATACTTATATACAACGTACTCTTAACAAAAAACAAACAACAAATTAAATCATTGCATAACATCTTTGAATGTAAAACAATTGTTGATCAACTGACATGGTTTGATTGTTAGTATTCTAATATTTTCACACTTAATGATACTGTACGTTATTAGATCAGTGTACGTTGAGTATAATTCATGATATATTCTGGACAGTGGTCCTGTTTAACGAAGATATTCTATAGAAAATTCAGCTTTATCGCAGTCAAAATAATAGCTAAACGATTGTTTAGAAGTTGTCCACAACACCTGTAATGACCAAAATGTATTATAAGCTGCTACAAATAATGCATTTCGATTTTCTGTGATCAGTACATTATCAAAACTGCAGTCTCTTAGCTGTCAAAATACATCTGTTTGTTTGTGCCAAGGTTTGAAACAATCCTGTATATCCATGTATCATGAACACTTTCTATACATTCGTTTAGCTAATATTTCGAATAGGATGAAGCTGAATTTGACATAAAATGACATTGTTGAACAGGCCCGCTTTCCAAAAAAGCTCCATAATTCTCCTTACAATTACTGGTACAGTGCGCGAATATTGTGATTTTGCATAAACAGATACATACATACATACATACATACTTTGTCCAAATCAAAATGCAGAAAACAAACTTGATACAAACAATGGCATATTCAGAATAACTAAATTGTACCAATAATTTCCTTCACACAACAAATCACAGCACTTTTGTCAGGAATTTAGATTACCATTCCATATATTCTCAGTTCACTATGTGTATATTTTTATCGAGCAGACACACATATACAAAAAACACTGTTGAAAGATATTATTAACAACATGCAAACTCAATACCAATGATGAATGCTAATATGTCTTTTTTTTATCATACTGGAAGATCGAATGATGTGCATTCATTTTTTTACATACCACGGTCTGATACATTTTTAGCTTCAATTGTGTAGCCCAAGGACGATTTGTAATACAAAACTGTTGGCTTTAAGTATTCCCTTTTTTTTTTTCCTTGTTATGTCTCATTCGTAATTATTCTCGTTTTAAAAATATTTCTATATTTAAAACAAAAATTAAATTTATAAAAAGCTATGATATGTCGAAGCTCACTGGGTAACCCAGTGTCAACATCTGGTAACCCCGACGCTTCGCCCTGGTAGACTGTGGACTGCAGGCACAAGATTTGTTATATCCTGCCAAAATAAACATATTTGGCGGTCAGCTGAACCCGAAATGTTCTGCATTCATAAGTGTTTCCACCATGATCTTGAAGAAGCTGCTCTTGTCATTAATTGTTTTGTCGTTCACGTACATGACCAGTTTGTTACCACATGTGTGGGCTGATGGGTGGAACTTCTCATTATTATCGGAAAAAGTAACGTGCGGATCCTCTTCGAAACCCAGAGCCGGAACTTTGCTCGATCCCGTGCAGAATTCCAGTAGCTTGGAAGGCTTCATCGTCGATATGAAGTCTCTTTCTTTAGCGGTCAAAACAATGAAATCATCGTCAAGCCTTTGTAAAAGTGTTTTCCCTGAAATACAATGAATCAATTGAGAAACACATTTTCAATGCTTCCTCGATTGTTTGATTTAAATGCAGCTTAAAAATATATATTTCTCCTCATACTTCTATAATATGGTACTTGCTGATAAAGGTGTTGCTACTGCCCTTATAATTTATAAAGGACTTACATTTGTCTGACATCGTAAATCAGAATTACAAACAAATGGGCTCTAGTTTGTGACTAACAATTCATATACAAATAAGGTATTTGTCTTTTTTCTTTTTTATTAATTTAAGAAAAAAAAATATCTCCAAACGTTTAATAGGCAGGGTCCATTGTCAGGATGAGTAGATTAGTCATACATTTCGGTAAGCATGAAGATTTAGTCATCATATTTTGAGTAACTTAACGGGACCAAAATGTGGTAACCATCGTTCCAATCGAATCAATCGGGAAAGACAGACTATGATGCTTGAAACCGAACATAAATTGTATATTTCTTGTTGTCCTGGTTTCATCCTTGTCATTATTTGCTATGAATGAGGGATGAACAATTATTTGACTAAGTGGACGTTGGTCATCATGTCCACGAAACCAATAAAATACTATAGTCTCAAATACATTTTAGATTGGTTAGAAACATCATTTACTTTTAGTGTGAGACAGACTGACATAGCTCATAACAACTTATTTTTTCTCAACAAATACTGTCGATACTCGCGTATAATTCGTGTCCAAATCCAAACAGCATAGGCCCTGATCTGCCGTAGCATAATGCGCCGGCAGATCAGGGTCTATGCTGTTTGTTCTACTGATTAGTCCTCACAAACTGCATAGACCCAGATCTGCTGGCGCATTATGGGACGGCAGATCTGGGTCTATGCAGTTTGCAGTTGGTATCGAAATATACGCGAGTATAAATGGTAAACTTCCTTTTTCTTTTCCAGACAAAGGAATGGAGCATTATGGTATAATTAGCAGTGTCTGATGCTAACCCTCAACCAGCTGAAGAAAGTCTTTCAGATTTGAGTACAGCTTTTCCTCCTTCTCTCTTTTGCTTTCCGTAAACGAGTATTTGGGTTTCATCATGGATATCAACTCCTTCTCTGAAACATCCTCTTTCTTGTATTCTAGAATATCACAAATGAATGGCTTCCTTCTCATTAGCCCGAGAAACTGAAATAAATTTTCGGAAAGTAAAAATTATAACACATCTTGTTTAGAAGTATCTAAAACAAATCTCGATTCAATATTTCGACAGAAAAAAAAGGGAATGCAAGAAAATAGATATTCTACTGATCTAGATATATTCAGAGGAAGAAAATCATTGTATATAGTTGGACTACGAAGATTTGATACTCGAGGCATACGGCATATCCCAGACTCTAGGTATATTTAGCCCAGCTACCCAAGTGCGATAAATACAGAAGATAAAATAATAATAATAATAATAATAATAATAATAATAACTTTATTTCAGACTTAAGTCCATAGGCAAAAACCAGCAATTTTACACAAGATATTACCCCAAAATTTTTTAAAAAAAATATTAAAGCAACAATTTGCTCTAACGATCAATTATTAATGAATTACGGCACACACACACAAAAAAAAAAATAATAATAATAATAATGCAACAATTTGCTCTAACGATAAATTATTAAGGAATTACGGCAGCATGCAAATTGAAATACTTCTTGCAAGATTCTGCTATTACTACTAGCGATTTTATTTCTAAATAAATACACTCTCTTTGTAAGCAGAACGCAAAGGCTGCTAACATTGTTATTCACAAACATTCCCGAAGCACTATGGCGCCTATTATAACTCATTACAAATCTAAATCAACTGTTGTAACAGACATTTTACCGCGTCATCATAGAACGTGAAAAATTGTCCAAGAGAGGAGCACAATAGAAATTCATACAATAGGATTTGAAAAGCAATATTTATACATTTGTAGAACGTGTTTTAAAAACCTTAAAAACATATTTACCTGTAGATAAAGAGAATGATATTGTTTTTGTATTTCACTATCATCTAACAAATCAGAACGAATGACATGCCCTAGGTATGTATGCTCATTGGCAAACAGCAGCTTTTCTCCGCAAAGCCTAATATCAGGTATGGACGCTTTTTCAGATTTTGTGGTTTGAAACACATACATACAGTCTTAACTGTGTTGTACTTGATATCGTTTGCTAATGCGAAATGCTCACATATTCTTAATAATTTTCGTAATCCAGCAGCATATGGGCTAAGTACAAACATATCATCAGCAAAACTGAAGTTATTCATAACGAAACCGCTGATTATGCATCCAATATAAAACCTATTGAAATCACGATAAAGGTCATTAATATATAAATTAAACAGATATGGGGATAGAACACCTCCTTGCCTCATTAGTCACACGGAAAGAAATAGAAGTTATCTGACCCCACCTGACACAAAATTGCTGGTTGTCGTACCAGTTAAGAAGCAAACTAACAACATACAATGAAACGTTTCTATCAATTAGCTTTTAAATAGGGTCCAGCGATTTATTCGGTCAAAAACCTTTTTAGCATCTAAGAAACATATATAAACTGGACTACCGTTATCTACATATTAATTATGACTTCCTTGAAGGCAAACATACTGTTTTAACTTGTCTTTAATTTTTTTCAGGATTTGTGTTCCAATTCCTTTTTCAATATTTCAAATTAGGAAATCTAATTTACATGGGTTATCGATTTCTAACGTTGGTGGTATTTATGGTGAATGAGTTACTAAAAATAGTCTGTTTGGTGAGTATTTTCGGCACACCAGTCTATACAAGTTTTTATTGTTAATTATATATATATATATATATATATATATATATATATATATATATATATATATATATATATATATACACTTATGTATTATTTATTAATTGACTCCCGACCCCCGAAAAATCTATATGAAAGGTTATATATTGTCCATTAAATTTAAGTTGCTGTTTTTGTTTAGTGTTGTAGTGGTATTAGTCATGGTAGTTATAGTGGTATTAATCATGTTAGTTGCGGTGGTATTAGTCATGGTAGTTGCGGTGGTATTAGTCATGGTAGTTGCGGTGGTATTAGTCATGGTAGTTGCGGTGGTATTAGTCATGGTAGTTGCGGTGGTATTAGTCATGGTAGTTGCGGTGGTATTTGTCATGGTAGTTGCGGTGGTATTAGTCATGGTAGTTGCGGTGGTATTTGTCATGGTAGTTGCGGTGGTATTAGTCATTGTAGTTGCAGTGGTATTAGTCATGGTAGTTGCGGTGGTATTAGTCATGGTAGTTGGCGGTGGTATTAGTCATGGTAGCTGCGGTGGTATTAGTCATGGTAGTTGCGGTGGTATTAGTCATGGTAGTTGCGGTGGTATAAGTCATGGTAGTTGCAGTGGTATTAGTCATGGTAGTTGCAGTGGTATTAGTCATGGTAGTTGCGGTGGTATTAGTCATGGTAGTTGCAGTGGTATTAGTCATTGTAGTTGCAGTGGTATTAGTCATGGTAGTTGCGGTGGTATTAGTCATGGTAGTTGGCGGTGGTATTAGTCATGGTAGCTGCGGTGGTATTAGTCATGGTAGTTGCGGTGGTATTAGTCATGGTAGTTGCGGTGGTATATGTCATGGTAGTTGCGGTGGTATTAGTCATGATAGTTGCAGTGGTATTAGTCATGGTAGTTGTAGTGGTATTAGTCATGGTAGTTGTGGTGGTATTAGTCATGGTAGGTGGTATTAGTCATGGTAGTTGTGGTGGTATTAGTCATGGTAGTTGTAGTGGTATTAGTCATGGTAGTTGTAGTGGTATTAGTCATGGCAGTTGTGGTGGTATTAGTCATGGTAGTTGTAGTGGTATTAGTCGTGGTAGTTGTAGTGGTATTAGTCATGGTAGTTGTAGTGGTATTAGTCATGGTAGTTGTGGTTGTATTGTATTAGTCATGGTAGTTGTAGTGGTATTAGTCATGGTAGTTGCGGTGGTATTAGTCATGGGAGTTGTAGTGGTATTAGTCATGCTAGTTGTGGTGGTATTGTATTAGTCATGGTAGTTGTAGTGGTATTAGTCATGGTAGTTGCAGTGGTATTAGTCATGGTAGTTGTGGTGGTATTAGTCATGGTAGTTGTAGTGGTATTAGTCATGGTAGGTGGTATTAGTCATGGTAGTTGCGGTGGTATTAGTCATGGTAGTTGCGGTGGTATTAGTCATGGTAGTTGCGGTGGTATTAGTCATGGTAGTTGCGGTGGTATTAGTCATGGTAGTTGTGGTGGTATTAGTCACGGTAGTTGCAGTGGTAGTTGTAGTGGTATTAGTCATGGTAGTTGTAGTGGTATTAGTCATGGTAGTTGTGGTGGTATTAGTCATGGTAGTTGTAGTGGTATTAGTCATGGTAGTTGTGGTGGTATTAGTCATGGTAGTTGTAGTGGTATTAGTCATGGTAGTTGTAGTGGTAATAGTCATGGTAGTTGCGGTGGTATTAGTCATGGTAGTTGTAGTGGTATTAGTCATGGTAGTTGTGGTGGTATTAGTCATGGTAGGTGGTATTAGTCATGGTAGTTGCGGTGGTATTAGTCATGGTAGTTGCGGTGGTATTAGTCATGGTAGTTGCGGTGGTATTAGTCCTGGTAGTTGCAGTGGTATTAGTCATGGTAGTTGCGGTGGTATTAGTCATGGTAGTTGCGGTGGTATTAGTCATGGTAGTTGTATTGGTATTAGTCATGGTAGTTGTGGTGGTCGTAATAGCAAATATAAATGTTGTTATTGTTGTTGTGTGGGTGTTAGTGGTAGTGAATGAAAAGTATACGTACATCATAGTATTCAAATCCTTCAAGAAGTTGTTGAATTCCCGTTTGCCTCTGTAGAACTGCAAAGTACACAGCACTCGATAGTACGAAGTCCTCTTTGTTTTCTAGTTTAACGAATAAAGGGAGGCCATCCACGTGGAAGCGCCACTCACAAGAGTTCAAAGCCCTTTCTAAAGATGCCTGGTCCGTTGCTTCCTGTACCTTAGAAGGTAATGGGAAATGGTTTCGATTTAGTCATTGATATAAGCGTATGCTATTGATGCAAAACAACGCTAGAATAGCCATCTATCAGACTTAACAGTGTACAAGGATATATTCAATCTAAAGGACGGCAAGATGATTTATTTATCTAACGCGTAGTTTTTGACGAAATTGTAAAATATCTCAAGAGATTCGAAACGAGTTTTGTCATTATTTATATCGATGTTGTGGTAAAATATGTGTAAGTCCATACATTCAACGACTTTCTAACTCAAGATGTAATGTATTTTTTATACCTTGAAGAGAGAGAGAGAGAGAGAGAGAGAGAGAGAGAGAGATGACAGCAAAATTAATTCAGAGTAAAGAATGTGACTGAAAGTTTGATGAAGTTCATCTTATCGATTTTCGTCGACTTAAATTTGCATTCGCTCGGTTGGAAATTAGCAGAAAAAAATTAAGAAAACGATGCTTGGAACATTCGCATATGTACTCTTTTCTACTGTTGGGGAGCAATATATGAAGATTTTGTTGCATGTAATTATCCACTCGCTATTTAAAGAAATTGTGGCGACTATGTTATCTTACTCCTCCGTCAGTCTGTACCTGCGTTTGTAATGTCACGCAACTTCTACACCAATTGCGATAGAGACTTCAAACTTTGGGATATAGTCAGAGGTGATCTGCAGATCGGCACAATTTTTTTAAATTTTGGATCCATCCCCAGTTTGCAGAATTTGGGGGTGGAGGGAGGATACGTATGGATATAGATGTAGGGGTGGGGTAGTGATAACAGAGAAGAGCTTTGATTCAGACTTCTAGCTCATTCATCTCATAGCTCACATTAATATAGATGTTTTATTTTTATTACATGGTTTAAGAATAGATCAATAGGCTGAAAGCACGGGATTTTTGTGTGGAATGAACCTAAGATTGCACTCTCGATCAGTCAAAAGCTTCTGAGTCTTTCATTTTTGCAGAAATTAATTCTAACTGTAATGAAGCGTACCAGATATAGAGACTCCCTGACGACAAGGTCTGGTATGTCGTCTACTTCTGGCTTGGTGGATATTGGGTCCTT
This sequence comes from Margaritifera margaritifera, assembly GCA_029931535.1. Taxonomy (NCBI): domain Eukaryota; kingdom Metazoa; phylum Mollusca; class Bivalvia; order Unionida; family Margaritiferidae; genus Margaritifera; species Margaritifera margaritifera. The sequence goes on from JAQPZY010001420.1 coordinate 186,310, forward strand.
TAAAATGCACTGAGTGATAATAGGACTGAATATAGCAGGTGCTTCTCCTCCCTGCATCACTATAGTAGAAATCATCCTGCCAACGTGACGCAATACTCCTTCCTCTAGCTGACGGATATTATTACGCGGCACTAGTCCATTCGGAGTTTCTGAAATGTACTTTTGTTTTAAGCTTGGGTTAATTCAGTCACAATGTAAATATACATGTTCAATACTGCTTTTATAGGACTCAGAATAATACGGGATAACAAATTTATGTTAGAAATATTTATTTGGTTATAGATTTTATTTTGTTTTAAATATCGCTTTTATGTTTTGAGAATTTTAATTTAATAATCTGCGATAGTTGCTACATTTTAAGGTACAACTTTATAAAAAATATTACAATGGTATTTGAATTCATACAAATTATTTGAACATTGAAATAGTGTTACCAACATCGTTCCAAATCGCATGCTAAAAAGGAACTATACAAAACGTGCAGTTTTAATATCAAACGTGACAGAATAAAGATCCAATGTATCTACCCACGAAAGCACCAGATCTTTGACATATCTCTCGAATCAAAAGGCGGAAGAACTCTCTTTTCGGCCCGCTAAAATCCGAAGCTTCTTCTTTAATCCCGTCTTGTATTTGGAATTTCACACTCAGTGTTCCAAACTCTTTGATGAAATTGGGCTTTTTGAAAAATTCCAAAGCCGAATTCCACAAATCCTCTCTCTTGACTGTTATATGCCTCTTTGATCCTTTTACCACTCTGTCTGCGTGTTCCCGAAGAGATCCCGCTGATTTGTCCTTGCTTCCTTGAGGTGAAACAAACGTATTGAGGCTGTAATAAAAGTATGTATATAGTTGTAAAAAAGGTTTTCTACAGAGGTTTTATCATGATTGTGATTGCCATAGAAATTGTAAAGGTATAATTGTAACCAAGAATGTTTTTTTCAAGTCGCTGGCGAGATTCAATATAATGTAAATTTATCTGAATGCACTCTATGTGTTGTAGTAGATGATAATACGTCTTTTAAAAACCAAGGTCCACAAAATTCCATACAGTTTGTTTGATGCAGACAACAATTTTTATTGAACCTCCTAGTGATATTAATTATTTTTATTTTAGAAGAACAACTATACATATTGTCGCGACCAAGGACAACGATGATACTGAATAAATTTACCTTCATGATTTTAAAACTTGTTCTTGTAAAAAGTTACTCGCTTTAAATAGTCAAGCTGAGCGTCTTGGAAGCATCAATATAGAATAAATTACGTAGTTACAAACGGTGCTTCAGTCTGTATAAGCATGTTTTCTGTACCAGTGTTTTAAGAAATGTAATAATAACTGAGAAAAATGATGACAGTTTTTTTTTAAAATGTCAAAGATGTAAAAGAAATGTAAAGATATACTACAGATCAGCAAGTGTTTTAAAATTACGATGCACGACTTAAAATATAACGCAATATATTTACGTTTGATAATTAATATAGGTTTCCTTACACCATAAGAAGAGGCAACTATAGTACATTTTGTCATAAATTACGCTTGCTGGTTACGCTTTTAGTGATAGTCTGGTACCCTTAACGTCATTTGTACTCGTGCTTTGCTTGAGTGAAATAATGGTCAGGGTGCCAGAATTTATCCAGGCGTGCATGTCATTGAAAACACACCAAATAGCTTAGTCTAACTGATGAAACACACATCGTTGAATTCATTTCTTAATGTCAAATATACATAAAAATAATATATAAGAATAAGAATTGAGGTGGATTTTTTTGTTTTGTTTCTGGTGTTGTTTGTTTTAAAGCATGTATGAAGCTACGAACGCAGTATCTCCCACGAATCACTCATTTGCGGGTAAGCCACTGCATCCACAGCCCCACGAATACTCAAAATATAACCTTAAATCTATAAATAGTCCTCATGAAATAAATAAAGGAGATTATTATGTTGTACAAATACTAGTACCTTGATGGTTTGCCTTGACCAGTCACACTCCTTCTCATGGCTTCATTTTCTGCGTCTTCCTCCTCCATGAATTCCGCCGAGCTTAAACGACAAAAGATAGTAACATGATACATGTATGGAAATCCTATAAACCCTTTATGTAACGATAAACAGATAAACATGCTTTATAGCAAATACTTGGGTTTGTGAAACTTTTGGTGACACATCAAAGGTATTGATTTAGATAACACAAATATGTAACATATAAAGAAAGGAAATCATATTTAATAAGTAGACGTTTGAAGGGTATGTGAGGAACATTCCAAGATTAAATTAAAGAACGAATCGGAAAGGTTTACAGAAAGGTTTCGGGATGTAAGTTTACTGTGAGTGGAAGATACAACTAGAAGCAAAGAAGCAAATGGTGAAAATAACGAAGATTAATTTTGTAGGAAAAAACCGATATAACAATACTCCGTAAAAAAAAAACAAAACATATCTTATAGTCGAATTATAAATGCTGGAAATATAAAAGTGGTTGTAAAGAAAATTGGTACTCAAAGAATCCAAGCAGCAAATATTGGCAGCTAAGAAAAGAATACAAGAGGTGCAGGATACATGGATGTATGGCTTTTACATAACAAATTTCAACATGGCTGCTGTGGTGGCCAGATTGGCAACATGCTCAGTTAGGAGCAGCTTGATATCATAATAAGTGTTTTAGTGATATTGGCGGCTAGGAAAAGAGTAAAATCAATGTATACAGATTTAATTATTGCAGAGGAAAATGGTGGTCAAAACATTAACAGAGATGCAAAATATACGAATGTGCATGGTACAATTTACAAACTCAAGATTGTTACGTGCTGAGCATTAGGCTGACTGATGATTTCAAAAAAAGCTCTCAATAACTGATAAGTCCCTATATTCTTCTACTATGTCTGTATTTCCTTTTACCTTAATTAAAGGTGAAATGCATATGGTCCAATCCATCGAAACACCGCCAACGGAACACACATTGATTGCGATACAATTATCACCACATCAAAACTATTTTTAATCACATGACTAATACGTCAGTAATGTTAACATTGGTTGGTTAAAGAGACATATATATCACGATTGTGTTTTCATGAGTAAATGGCCGAACTTCCAGCAAATCTACAAAATATGAACATGATAATACACCCGGTTACATTAGAAGGGATTTCCGATCGCGGAAAGATCCGATATGTTGCGATTGTGCTTAAACTTAGGTGAAATTTTTTGTTTCTTTTCATGCTTTTAATTTTCTCCTCATATATATATATATATATATATATATATATATATGCTTAAGTATTGGTTGTAATTTTAGCATATATATAGCATGACTTTTCATGTCTTAACACGTGTATCTAAATGTTCACTACCTTGTTTGTCTGTGTGTAAGCGTGTACCTGACCAGATATGGCATATACCTTTACCTAAATGTACTCTAAATTGATCTGTGAGTGTTTCATCATTCTGTGGAGCTTTGTTTTTATATATATATATATATATATATATATATATATATATATATATATATATATATATATATATATATATATAATGCATTCGTGCAGACGTATTCATGTTTAAATTTTCTTCATTTAAATGTGAATTCTCTTTGGTGTTTGTGCGAAAACATGTTAGGTTCCCTTCGATCTTATTCATCACAGTGTAAATTCTAGTGCGATGTTTTTGGTTTGACTGTCCATTTGCAACGATTTGGGACCAATGATCATGCCCTCGGGAACTTTCCCAACTGTTATTGACTGGGAACAATTTTTAGTATAGATCTTCACAATGGAAGCGAGGTTATGATCTTATACGTGACATTTCTTCTTCATGGGGATTTCTGCATAAAAGCATGACATGAATGCAGTCACAGTTTTCCCATAAGAGAGTACATGTACACATTGCAGGTAATGTGATAATATGACCAAGGACAATACATCTGCTTTTGGAAGTCATTCATTTTGGGATTACGAGCCTTACATATGTGGAGCCGTGGTGCTCCATTTTCATAGATTCATTCATAATTAGAGGTATATCCGTTAAAGATCTGAGCCAAACATTTTTTTTAATGCAATAGGATTTCCTGGGCCTATGGTTGTGTTTGAAATGCTTCTTTCGTGGGACTTGATGGATCACATTCATAGATCTTGTAGTTCGCAGAATAAGACCGCACAGACTTAATTTCCTCATACCACACTTCTTCGATGTATTAAATTCTCAGTCCACAAAGACTCGAGGAAACCCTCTCAATATTGTAGAAATTTGGGCGCTCTTGCCCAAATATCTCTGTAGTACATTCAATAAATAAATGTTGCACGTTAAAGATTAAAGATCTTATGATTAAATAAATACATCTGAATATTTTTCTCGTACTATTCGTTATTTACAAAATTGTCACGATATTTTTTTTTAAGCTATTTCAAAACAAGATACAAATTTGAAATTGCAATTATTATTTTGAGTTTACCATAGGTAAATGGATCGATGTCTTTAGTTTTTTATTAGTCAGTGGCGTACAAAGGGTAAATAGCGCCCGGGGTGACGATGATTGCCCATAGGGCCAGAATACGAGGCCCGAATTTTTATCAGCTGTTTTGGTGCCCCAAGACCTCTGGCGCCCGGGGCAACCGCCTCGTCTGCCCCCCCCTCCTTTAGTACGCTACAGGTATTAGTCACTCATTTAGACTTGCCTTCTGTCGGTTGAGTCTCTTATTCAGAAAGCTGCCTCTAAAATATTGCGCCAAACAAGGTGTTTATTTCTAGTGAAAAATAAAAGAATGAAAAGGTCCTCTCTCGTTGCAATTCCATGTTCAATAAGTTGAAAATATGGACCGAACTGTTGCATACATTAACTTGACCAAACGTGTAAACAGTAATTCTTTTGAATAACTCAACCCTGTGACCAGTTTAATCACAATTATTAATTACATTACTGATGTCTGCTAAGTTTCTATATTAAAATAAATAATTAGATTATGAATACAAATATTATTATATATTGCAACAGTATGTCAGACATATGTTTCTCTTACTTTCTCTTAACTGTGCAAACAACGACTGCAAACAGTACACCAGCAAATGAGATATGTATGCCAAGATAGCCACCAACGTGTGCGGAAATACGAGTGTGAAAAACAAAAATGGTACGCTCACAATACTGAACGGTAAATGCAACACGTAAGATCAAATTATCTGCATGAAAATGAAACAAAATGGTACTCGTATATCTTTCATCTTGGTTTTGCCAATCACCTTCAGTTGGGCAATAGGAAACAATTAAATTGTATCTCACCTTCTTCTTGAATCGTTTCTCTCGCATTCAGAAAACACACAACTGGTGCCGAACGAAGAATCTGTCTCCTAAACAAACGATATACAGATAATAATATTATCAAAGTATTTCTATCTTCTTATTTCTTTCTTTTTGATGAATTGGAGGGAAAAATAATAGATTTTGTACTTTTTGTAACAAAGTCAACTACCTTAAAGGTCATCTGTTCAGATAACATTGGGAACTGGAATTACTTTCCATAACGTCCGTACTTTTTATTCCAGTCTAAATTATAATAATGGGGTTGTTGCTTCATAGGGAATCCACAAAATAAGTTGCTGTTGTTGGTGGTGGTGTTGCATTTTGAACTTATTACGTTGATCAAGGTGATTCATTGCTAAGTAATAAATAATATAGTCCTCAATGAAACGAATTAATAATATAGTCCTCAATTAAATGAATTGATAATATAGTTCTCAATGAAATTAATTAATAATATAGTCCTCAATGAAACGAATTAATAATATAGTTCTCAATTAAATGAATTAATAATATAGTCCTCAATGAAATTAATTAATAATATAGTCCTCAATGAAAGGAATTAATAATATAGTCCTCAATGAAAGGAATTAATAATATAGTCCTCAATGAAAGGAATTAATAATATAGTCCTCAATGAAAGGAATTAATAATATAGTCCTCAATTAAATGAATTAATAATATAGTTCTCGGTGAAATGAATTAATAATATAGTCCTCAATGAAATAAATTAATAATATAGTCCTCAATGAAATGAATTAATAATATAGTCCTCAATTAAATAAATTAATAATATAATTCTCAGTGAAATGAATTAATAATATAGTCCTCAATGAAATGAATTAATAATATAGTCCTCAATGAAAGGAATTAATAATATAGTCCTCAATGAAAGGAATTAATAATATAGTCCTCAATGAAAGGAATTAATAATATAGTCCTCAATTAAATGAATTAATAATATAGTCCTCAATGAAAGGAACTAATTCTTTGGAAGCTGAACAATTATCTAAATTAAGTTGTCCAGAAGTTTCCTCTTAAAATATTGTTTGTGAAAGGTGAATTAAATTAAGTTGCTGGATCTCACAAATATATTACAGGAAATGCTTATATTCTAACATTCTCACCTGTAATGTATATATCACGAAAAGTTAATCCCGACCTAGTATCACTAACTGCCGTGCCTATGACTAGAAAAACAATCGACAGGAAAAAGAAGGGGAACATGATAAAACAATTTAGCTTGAAAGATGGACGACTAAAATGTTAAAAAAATTTTATTTCGAATTCTCAAATGAATTATTATTATAAATATGTGTTTCACAGATAAATATTATTTTTGTTTGTGAAATACGTGCAGCAATTTCAAATCCATCAAAACTTACATAAAACCTTAGAAATTCCTGCCACATATTGCACAATGACTGAGAATAGGGACATACTATATTTTAATATCTCCAGTGATACAATCTTTACTCTCTTTGAAGAGTCCCTATAATTTGCATTATATAAAATGTTGGTCAGCATTCGCTCTAGTGGATGTAAATAGCCGGTGCATATGCAAGGCGCTAAATGAATCTTACTGGCATCTTTTTGGCGCTTGTAACATTTGTAGAATTTAACCCGTTATTATACATATAGATGCAATATTAGTTGTTGCTGTAGATACTATATTTAGAAAAGGGTTGTAAAGGGCGTTCAGCTCTTCAAGAAATGTACATTACGTGTAATAAATTGTTTTAGCAAGAAAGCTTCTGGTAATTTAACTAATCATAATATGGCAGAATAAAAAGTCAGATAATATCTGTTTTTCTTTTTGCAATTTTTTCACATATGGAAATGTTCTTACCCTGTTGACTCGCACCATTACATGGAGTTTCCCGTTCCCTATGAGCCGACGTAATTTGTCGCCGTCCCATTCAAATCCCGGCGGGGAGATGGGCAAATCAAGTTGCCCTCTGGCAGACTTTAGAAAGACCAAATCATCCTCATCGATGTGATGGTATCCGTGCTTCACTAACAACATGATTACCAATTTTCCCCTTATATCCTCTTCTTCGTCATCCAAGAAGATGTGTATATCCGTCTCCAGTATTAAACAAGTTCTCCAAGAATGATTACCACGGAGAGGGAGGCGATTTTTGGAATAGTAGCAGACCCTGTATACTCTTGTATACTGTCTTGATCTGTAGTGTCTTGAATTCCTCGAATAAGTCAAAGTCGTGGACGGATATGGTTCAGACCTATGATTGTTTCTTCGATTTTCGTTTGAACTATCGACTGTTGACACGGGTGATTGGTTGACTGCCAACGAAGATTCAGATGAAAGGGTGGTAATCGAATTGGGAAAAACTGGGGTGGTAATCGGATTGGAAAGAACTGGAGTGGTAATTGGATTGGAAAGAATTGAAGCACATTTTTGACTGGTTTTGTTTATCAAGTCCTGCATATTCATCCCAAATAGGTCTGAAATATATATGTATATAAAACGGATGCTAAATTTTCCCTAAGAATTATGGTGTGAAATTGTTGAATTTAGAAACATCTTCAGTTAGATACTCAAATTTCTGTTGCTTAAAAATCGTCAGCGATGTTCTTTTCTCATGAATCTACAAACATGGTTATCCCTGATTTTGAGGAAAACTCTCTCTCATCATTTTTATTTATGTTAGTTGTAATATTTTAAATACTATTTATAACATCTCTAATGATATCATTGTCCTCTTCGGTCACTCTAAGAATGAAATGGTTTGAAACGTTAATATTTGCACAGTAAACTGAAATTAGAACCAAAACAATGTAATTTCCTTCAATCCAAAAAGATACCAAAAAACTGTTTCTCTACCTCATCCCAAATCTGCATCCATATAAACTGCAAGAAAACTATTTTACGTTATCTTTTTCCAGTCTTTTTTAGACAACTGCTATTTCCACTTCAATAACAACTGCTGTTATCTCGTTTTATTATAGAATTAATATTTTTGATCATATAATTGATAAACATGTAACCAAAACATATTCTGTTAAACATTCATTGTCAATACCAATTTTTGCTAATCTTGGTATGGTGTATATCATGTCCTTAAGATTATGTCATGTCCTTAAAATTATGGCATGCCCTTAAAATTATGTCATGTCCTTAAAATTATGTATTGCCCTTAAAATTATGTATTGCCCTTAAACTTATGTCATGTCCTTAAAATTATGTCATGTCCTTACAATTATGTCATGTCCTTACAATTATGTCATGTCCTTAAAATTATGTCATGCCCTTAAAATTATGTCACGTCTTTAAAATTATGTCATGCCCTTACAATTATGTCATGTCCTTACAATTATGTCATGTCCTTAAAATTGTGTCATGTCATGTCCTTAAATTATGTCCTGTCCTTAAAATTGTGTCATGTCATGTCCTTAAAATTATGTCATGTCCTTAAACTTATGTCATGTCCTTAAAATTATGATTGTTTTACCTATTCATACGTATGAACATGTATATTGCTTCAAATATATTTATTCTATTTCAGTCAATATTGTACATCTTCGTTATAATTAACTTGCTAAATACGTTCTTTATCTGTTTCACGTACTCAAACTGAGTAGTATACACATATACATATTATGCATGCTATGAGTTCAATATATTTGCTTTATACATATACATATTATGCATGCTATGAGTTCAATATATTTGCTTTACACATATACATATTATGCATGCTATGAGTTCAATATATTTGCTTTACTTAGGAAATGGATTTATAAAAGTGCAAATTGCATCAATTGTATCAATGAAAGAAATTATACTCAATGCTTTGCGCATATTCATCTACCGCAAGTTTTTTTCTTTATATATATATATATATATATATATATATATATATATATATATATATATATATATATATTCGTAATATGTAACGTATGTAGAATAATAATGAATGAACACAACAAGGAGTTTACATCTACTTGAAATCGATCAAAGATTGATTAATTGCTCCAAAAATCTGTTATGTCACTGAAAGATCAGTTCAAGTAGTGAACCAACAAGAAAATTCGCAACGAAATATCTGCGAATCTGTAAAATCAATCAATCAATAAATATATCTATTTAAAGGTCTGTCTATCTATTTCTCTATCTAATTTTGTAAAAATGAAAGGACTACCTCTCCCGACACTGAATTCTTTATCTGGATTATCATGTTTCCATTCCTCGAAGGTTCTTCGAACTACCTGGACAGTCTCTGTGATGTAGCGAGAGTATTCACTCTGCAAAATTAGAATTTTTATGTTGATTCAGTTTGTAACAAAAATATCATATGAATGTAAATGGATACTGCAAACTTGCTTTTATTTTCATGCTATTTATTGTCACGGAGTTTGCAGATGGAAACTATCCGCGAATTTAAATAGCCACTAATGTTTCCTCAAAAATTACAAGTGCAAAAGGAGGTAAGTCCGTGAAACTGTCTGATATCGGTAAACCAACAAAATTAAATAGTCTCGAATAAAAGTAGGTTAAAAGTACCTGTAAATGAAACGTTTTCGGAAAGATACATGCATTGTGGGTAATACTCAAATTAGAACTTAAAAAATAAACAGAAGACAACTATTTCATTTTTTGTGCTTTTTCAAGGTCTTTGTCATTCTTCTTCAGTTAATTAAAAAACCATTACTATATTGTTTAGAGTTAGATAATAAAAACCTTATTTTTCTGAAAAGTTTCTGCATATTCGTTTTAAATTATTTAATTCAACGTGATAAAAGGGATAAACGTTTCAACACACAGCTGTACTCAGTATTAAAAGCATCATGGACATTTCAGAGAGATGCAAATACATTTACATATTTTATATAAAACGTAAAGGATATTCAAACACTTTTTAAAAAATCATTTTACAAGTATCCGCTACTTAAGTTTTTGCACATTTAAACAGTATGAAATGCGGACCACTAACCTGTGTGTTCGCAGCATTGTAAATATTGTTTTCAGTGTTTCGGACGAACTGTAATAACATTGAGTATCCACTGTAACGGTTGTTTCTGCTCTCTTCTGACAAAACGATTTCCATTCTGTTTTGAGAAAATATTATCATGACAGCAGTTGTTAGCGGCACATTTTATGGCAAGTGTACCATCCTCAAATGTCTTCTTGACTAGTGTGAACAGTGTAAAACCATTATGAGTATGATATGTTATGTTGTGGTATAATCCGGTGCTTTTTATTTAGTCTTGTGCGAAAATTTTAGTGCGCCTATCAATCTAATTTTATTTAAATTAGGATTCTCTCTGCAATATTTCCTTCAATGATTTTATAATCCTTGTCTCGTTCAAACATTCTCACATGACTCCAAGATATCTATGCCGTCTTTTCTGTATCACAGTTCCACAATTGAAAACGTGCTCGTACCGAAAGCAAAAGTCTCTTCTACCTTCACAGGTTCTTTTACCAAGTCGAAAATGTAAACACAAATGAAAGCATTGTGCATATTTTTACTCGACCAGAGTGACCTGACCGTGTGACATTTCAGTGGAAGATTCATTAGGTAATAGTCCACTGGAGCAATGGATATTGCAGACCAGTCCAAATGCAAACAACATAGATCCTGATCTGCCGGCGCATTATGCGATGGCAGATCTGGGTCTATGCAGTTTGCAGTTGGTATGAGATTATACGCGAGTATATACGGTATATCGTTTATATCAAGCATGTACGTTGCATACACACAACTGTAGCTTCCACTGAAGTGAACTAGGCCATAATGAATAGTATGACGAATTTCAATTAACCTTGTTTTAAGCGTTACAATCGACTTATCAGAGACTTTACAAGAATTTTTCAATTAGCCTTGTTTTAGGCGTTACAATCGACTTATCAGAGACTTTACAAGAATTTTTTCAATTAGCCTTATTTTAAGCATTACAATCGCCTTATCAGTGACTTTACAAGAATTTCAGTTAGCCTTGTTTTAAGCTTTACAATCGTTTGTATATATCTTAGCAGATTCTTAGTCTCGTTCAGCCATATTCTCGAGTAAATCTAAGAGATTAAATCAAATGGTCAGGTCACTCTCGTCGTGTGTAAGCATGCACTCAATACATATTTTTACGTGTTTTTCGACTCAGAGCATTAAGCCTGCACTGATCGAACTGGTCTTCGCTTCAGTACACAAACCTTGCTTGTCGTCAAAGTGTAATACACAATGATGAGTGGTATATACGGGTAAAAAGTAGTTAGTAAAGACATTTACCAGTCTCTCTCTCTCTCTCTCTCTCTCTCTCTTCTAGATCGCAGAGAGTCATGCGTCATGCAATGGTCGGCTTGAACGAGATTAGCAGTCTCGCTTGGCGAAGAGTTCACGAAGTCACGTGATAGTCGGGTTGAACGAGACTAGTACAATCCTCGGTCTTGTTTATGTTTTGTTTTGTGTGTGTCCCTTTTGTAATATCTGTGAAAAAGTTAATACATCTAAAATTAATTGATCCAATACACTTTATTTTTCATGGAGTTTGTTTCACTCAGCTTTTTGTAATATCATTCTAGATTGTAATTTAATACTTTAAGTTGTACAGATTCTCTGTTTTCTACATGGCAAAGTGAGATATGATATGTCATGTGATAAAATGTGAAAACTATCCACGATATTATACTGCCTGCGATAAAAGTTTTCATAGTCTTCTGCCTTTAGATAATTACTATAAGTAAAATTGTACGATTACCAAGGATACTTTTCGCGTCTTTTGGAGACTTACATGAGGACATCTGAAAAGTGTAATACATACGAAGGAGGTACAAATATGCACCAGACAGAGCGGGACGTGCTATCCCTGGATCCTACATGAGATGAGCAATATATCTGTTTTTTAAATTATAATTTAATCAATATGTGTTAGAAAGGACCAATATATAAGATAAGGAACACTTTTAGAACGAAAATTGTCCGCATGTTTATTAATATATCTCAATATATCTTTATGACAGATTCTTCAAGGATTTTCTCGACAATGTAGAAAGACCTGCTCATAATCTTGCCAAAATTATTTGGTTGTTTTCCTGCGTCGTTATATTCATCCCTCATAAATCTGATTATGAAAAAAATAATTGTAACAACTCTCGTAATTTATATTGAAATACACTTGACATCTAATCAATAATAAACTTTTACACTAAATGTTTCTTCCGTTCCATATGCAGGGTTATAGGTAAGTATAGGTTCAAAATTAATTATATGTCTTATAAAGTTTTAAACTCTGAAAACTATGAAAATATATAATTTTTATGGAATGAATACAGCTGATTAAGATTCGTAAAGGAACGGGCACATATAATTTCCTAAAACTCCACTGTTTAGAACTCGATCATACAGAAACCAGACCTGTACTTTGGTGGAAAATGGCGGATAGCAGAGCGTGCTACTGTACTTTGGTGGAAAATGGTAGATAGCAGAGCGATTGAGATTACTTCGCAAAATTTCTATTATCTGTATAGGAAAAAATAAAACTCGTATCTCTGCCATTTAATCTCGAGGCATATCCTTTATTTATATCATATAGTATCATATCAAATAGAATCACTTTCGTGTTTTCTAAATTAAAGTTCGAATGATATTTTCTTACATTCCACAGAGATTTTCGTTCCTACGTTCCTGAGGTAGATTTACAATCCTCGACCGTATATTTGTATCGTTCACACTGTATTCACGACCGTTTTCTTGTCGTGTGTGCTCTGTGGCGCTAATCTCCTCCGCATCCGTTTCTGGAGATAGAAATTCGTCAACATTGAAGACACCGGAAGCTTCTGGAACGGATAATTCTTCCTGAAGGTTGTTCGGTTCGACGAGTAAATCACCGCCGGTGGTAACATTTGATGGATTATTACCGTATTCAATCGGGTTTCCAGGAAGGAAAGCTATTGCAATTAGAGTCCCTGAAATAAATGTTTGTTGTGTGATTAAAAAAAAAAACAATTACCCATAAAAAACTATAAAAAAAACAATAGAAACATTCATCTTTAGGGTCCGAATTTTCATAAATTGTCAAGACAAAACAAAACTATGATGATTTATTGACATTTTCCAGTATTTACTAAAATGCATTATCGTGTACAATTTACTGGTCATTCGGTTAAAGGACGAATGAGTGGATTACAATGTTTTTAAAGTCACTAGCTCTCTTTTTACAGTTTTCAAAGTTAACAGAATAAAATAAGTCTGACGAAGTCAAAGTCCTCATTAATAATAAGGCCAAAGTCAAAGTCATCATTAATAACAAGGCCAAAATCAAAGTCCTCATTAATAACAAGGTCAAAGTCATCATTAATAACAAGACCAAAGTAAAAGTCCTCATTAATAACAAAATCAAAGTCGAAGTCCTCATTAGTAATAAGGCCAAAGTCAAAGTCCTCATTTATAACAAGACTAAAGTCGAAGTCCTCATGAATAACAAGGCCAAAGTCAAAGTCCTCATTAATAACAAGGTCAAAGTCAAAGCCCTCATTAATAACAAGGTCAAAGTCAAAGTCCTCATTAATAATAAGGCCAAAGTTTGGGGATATCATTTGTGCATTTACAAGCAGCATGCGATATTTGTGCACGGGGACCTGTACATAACTTGTGTGGTTACAAATATTTTTTCAAATCATAATTTATTCAATATGTGTTAGAAAGGACCAAATAAATGTGTAAGGTGTTCCCATAAGGCTAAAAATAGAAGATTCCAAGGTGTGAACACATGAAATTGTATGTCAATATTAAGACATTTTTCTTTACCAACAAATCGTATCAGATGTAACAATAGAGTTATATATTCTGGTAGATTTATACACTGCTGAAATTAATTTTTCGTCCTGTAGACCACCTTTTGCAATATTATTTTCTCCGATGCCTTCTGACGACTCCCAACTGTTCCATACGGCTTCCTTGCGTGACAAAGAATTCCTATCCCAATGCATAGATCAGTAACCCATACATAATGCTGCCTTAAATGCAGATATATGTGTAGGAGTATGTGACCCAACACTTATTTATATGGCTAAAACCAATACTCCTGTATTTGAGTTTGTAACTTAAGTTTTGTTAGTTGAGTGTAGAATTTAGTGAGAAAAAACCCCACCACCACCACCACGAACAACAACAACAACAAGAAACAAACAAACAACAAAAACAGCAAGAACCCCTTAATCATATCTCAGTCAACGCAACTTTTCCAATATTCGATGGTGCCCTGAGTGATCTATTTCCGATGGTGCCATGAGTCGTCTATTTTCGATGGTGCCATGAGTGGTCTAATTTCGATGGTGCGCTGAGTGGTCTATTTTCGTGATTGTGGCACTGAATATCATACAATAAAATAAAACCTCAGATTGCAATATATTTTTACATCCGGAAACTACCTAAACACGCCAGATATTTTCAGCAATTAACTTTTCTACTTTTTCGGCACACGACATATAAGTATGCATTTAACTGACTGCATCTTTGTTCCCATCTTATGAAACAAGAGATTGCCAAACTTGAACAATGAGTACCCTGATATCCTTTAGTTAAGTGGTTTATGTACTTTTTAATTCATTTATCCAATTTTCGATGGTGCCCTGAGTGATCTATTTCCGATGGTGCCCTTAGTGGTCTATTTCCGATGGTGCCCTGAGTGATCTATTTCCGATGGTGCCCTGAGTGATCTATTTCCGATGGTGCCCTGAGTGATCTATTTCCGATGGTGCCCTGAGTGATCTATTTCCGATGGTGCCCTGAGTGGTCTATTTCCGATGGTGCCCTGAGTGATCTATTTCCGATGGTGCCCTTAGTGGTCTATTTCCGATGGTGCCCTGAATGGTCTATTTTCGTGATTGTGGCACTGAATATTATACCATAAATAAAACCTCAGATTGCAATATATTTTTAGATCCGTAAACAGGATACAACATAAAGCTATGATAGATTGGGTATTTCATTGTGAAGCAGCTCCAACTTTTGCATCTGGTGGGGAAGAGGCTAGCTTGCTTTATATTCTGTACATGGCGCCCCACCTTGTTGTTGTTGTTGTTGCTCCTATACATCTAAAGAATGGTAATATAATGTACTGTCTACATTCGGGAAACTTTGGAAAGATACTGCATGCATTATAAGCAGTAATTAGCTTAGAATGAAATATTTGGGTTACAATTGATAGAGAGCATGCCGATCATAAAAAAGACTAAAAGTATAAGATTGAAACGTTTACACATGTGTCTGCAATGTTTACACGTGTGTCTGCAATGTTTACACGTGTGTCTGCAATGTTTACACGTGTAAACGGCTTAGTTTAGTTTACTGCCTGTGAACGTTGACAAAACGGTAACAGTGTAAACGAACGTGCACCATGCACGTGATTCTCTGTGAAGCAGGAACTACCCGTTCCAATTAAATGATATATTTCCACATCTATGCTTAAGACGACTTTTTAGTAAGATTGTTCTGTTAAATATTGTCTTAAAGCATGGAAAATGTTCGTGTCAAATTTGGCATCGCTAGGAAAAAGCTGAAGTTGACAAGAATTGGTTATACCGCACATTAAACATCAGATTGATTTACTGATCGTGCTGACAAAAAAAATGTGAACTATATTATTAACCTTTGAAAAAACCATGTTCGTTACCAGAACCTTTGATGAGTAACATTTTATTTTTAAGAAACACCGTTTCAAGTTTGTAAGCCTCTGCAATTTCCACTTAGGAGGAGTAGTAATAATAAGATATTCAAGATGGCTGCCATGGTGGCCACGCTGGATTCAGGCAGTCACCATTTTCATTTAGTACCAAACAGACATCATAAGAAGTCTGCTGGTGAAAAACCAGTGTCGATATGACTTTCCATCTAGGAGGAGTAGCAATAAGACTTTCAAAATAGTGCTGTGACGGCCATATGGGATCTCAGATCGGCACAATTGTTACGACCAACTAGACACCATAACAAAATCTTCAGGTCAAAACCCCATGCTGGTATGACTTTCCGTTTAAAAAGAGTAGCAGTAACAAGATTTTCAAAATGGCTGATGTGGTAGCCAAATTGAATGTCAGATTAGCACCGTTTTCATTTAAGACGAACTAGATATCATAAAAACTCTTCTAAGTGCAACCAAATGTTGATTTGACCATCCATTCAGGTGGAGTAGCAATAACAAGATATTCAAGATGGCTGCCGTGGTGGTCATATTGGATGTCCGGAAAGCACCATTTTCATTTAGGACCAACCTGACATCATAATAAGTCTTCTGGTGAAAACCCCATGTCAACATGATTTCCGTTCACGAGTAGTAGCGATGACACGATTTTCAAGATGACTGGTGTGGCAGTCATTTTCATTTTATACCAACTAGACAACATAAGAAGTCTTTTAGCGAAACCCTATGCTGATATGACCATCCGTTCAGAAGCAGAAGAACTAACAAGATTTTCAAGATAGCCACTGTACGGCCATATTGGATGTCTGAGCGGAACAATTTGCGGAACAATTTCATCTAGGGCCATGCCGATATGACTTTCCCTTCAGGAGAAGCAGCGATAACAAGAGGTTCAGCATACCTGCTATGGCGGCCATATTAGATGCCTAAGCAGCACCATTTTCATTTATGACCAACTCGACCTTGGGATGAATGTGTCTAAAAAGTTTCATGCCAATTTTCTAAGTAGTGTAAGATGATTAGCGATAAAAAAAAACTTGTGCTGACGGACGGACAGACGTCAGACGACAAACGACTAACAACGGACGACAGACAACAGGCCATCCAAAATGCTCTTCTGGTCTATCACCAATAGAGCTGAAAACCGAATCCTCTCATAACAAGATGTACAGCAAATGAAACAAATGCAAGCTGAGCGAATTTCGACATGCACATTATCAATGGTTTTATACAAAATAGCCGTCAGCTGTAAGCCTAATGTGCAGATTGGGAGAAAGGTGGAGTTTCGAATAGTTTCTATTAAACGGCATCATTTCGTTTATTGTAAACCGTATACACATTTAGAAATATTGGTAAATGGTGTAGCTTTACAAATATTACTTATTCTCTAAATCCATGGAGTAGTTTGATGATGATGACTATGTTTGTGGTGACGGTAGTGATGATTGCTTGAATTGATGCTTTTAACTTTTTCCCTGCAAAATAGACAATAAGAAATGCCAGGGTTGGGGACCTGTAATCATTAATTTACAACATATATAAAATATGTAACGAGCACAATTCTGAGCTTGACTTAATTTTAGATAATAATTTTACAGTATCAAAATACCTTAATGTTCTAATATTTATTAGCACGAATATAATTCTGAAATAAAATTAAAACCGAGGAAGAGTTAAAGAGAAATGTAAGTACGATGTTAGAGAGAAAATAAAGAAGGAAATGTTGTCTTATCAAAACATTGTTATTGTACTATCCATCAAGAGTCAGGGCAAATCTACGGTAATCTTTGGTTAATAGAAACAAACTAAACAGTATGAGTGAAACCAGTTCCTTCATATGAATTCTTTGCTTCACAAAGATCCTACATAACAAAAGGTCTTCATCCTATACTCTCAACCCTTCTCATGTGTCATAGATCGTGATCCGGTGTCTCACGAATTGTACGCTGATGACACCCAAATATACAAATCTAGTCACCCAATTGAAGTTGATGCTACCATCCAAGACGTAGAGATGTGCATTTCCAATGTGAAGTCATGGATGGCATGTCACAAGCTGCAGATGAATGGTTATAAAACTGAAGCCATTCTGATCACCACACAAAGATTGTATCATTCCCATCCTTTACCTGACACAATAAGTATTGGCAACACCAAAATTAAATTCACACAATCAGTACGAAACCTAGGTGTCACTCTCAACAGTACTCTTTCATTACACCAACCTGTCATGAACATATGCAAGGCTGCATATCTGGAGCTGAGACACATCAGCTCTATTCGCAATTTTCTTTCATTTGATGCCACTAAAACACTTGTGTGTTCCTTAGTACTTTTTAGATTTTACTATTGTAATTCTCTTCTATCTGGTTCGTCTCAATATCTACTACAGAAACTTCAAAAAGTTCAAAACACAGCTGCTCGGATCGTCCTTATAGTACCAAGAAACGAGCACTCCTCCCACCTGCTCTGTGCCGTCCACTGGCTACCCGTTCGCTCCAGAATCAAGCAGAAAATCTGTTCTCTTTGCTACATTTCGTTTACTGCCTTCAGTCCAAAATACCTATCTGACCCAGCAAGATACTTACGCTCCTCTTCTGACTCTCGTATTGTCATTATTCCCACTATCAAAACCAAGTGCTACAGACAACGTTCTTTTGCGTACTTTTGAACTTAGACACAATGACAATGTGATCTCATTCAAGAGTGCTCTTAAAACTCACCTATTTCGACTGCAAGAACAGACTTAAGACTTAAGAATGTTTCCTTACCATTAATTATCTTCAGTGTGCTTTATGTTTGTAATTTCACGGTGTTTGTTTTTGTAATATTGTTTGTACCTATCTATATATCTATATCTATATATATGTCCTTATGAGTTGACTAATAGTGTAAATAGCTTAGAGCTTCTAAATTTTAAACGCTGTACTAAGTCCTCATTGTTTACATTATTATTATTGTTATTATTATTATTATTAACTGAATTCTTAAGTATGAGCACCTTGCTACACAAAGGTCTTCTATAACTGAATTCCTAATTATGAACACTTTGCTTCACAAAGGTCCTCTATAACTGAATTCTTAAGTATGAGCACTTTGCTTCACAAAGGTCCTGTATAACTGAGTTCTTAAGTATGAACACTTTGCTTCACAAAGGTCCTCTATAACTGAATTCCTAAGTATGAGCACTTTTAATTATGAACACTTTGCTTCCCAAAGGTCCTCTATAACCGAGTTCTTAAGTATGAGCACTTTGGTTCACAAAGGTCCTCTGTAACTTAATTCTTAAGTATGAGTACTTTGCTTCACAAAGTTCTTCTATAACTGAATTCCTAAGTATGAGCACTTTGCTTCACAGAGGCGGATTGAGTTCGTACCAGATTCCTATTAATCCCATTTTTTAAAAAAGAAAGTCTTCCATTTACAGTACGGTCGACTTATAATTTAAAATATATATTTTAAATATATTTCTTAAAATTTAAAAGAAAGGTAATTAGGTTGTAGATCTTTCCTTGGAATGACAATATTTTTGCATTCCGTTGAATAAGATTTAATTTATTGCTTGTTTGTTTTGACACTGAAGTATCAAATGGTACTTTCTTTTAAGATAAAATACAAATATTATCATGATAACTCTTACTGTTTATTCATTTAACTCAACTGTATCAATTTGACTAAATTGTTTTCAAAAATTCAGAATTATTTGACAATCTCAAAAAAGAATGTCTTAAAGTCGAAGGTTCTTGTTGGCAAAATACATATGGATTAGTCTCTGACATGCCAATATTTTTTTTTATAAAAATATATTAGTAATAATGATTCTATTATGGATTTATTGTTAAAACCATCTAAACTTAGGGGTTTTGTTAATTTGAAGTGTAATTGAAAAATAAAACACAAACAACATGTTTCAAATAATTTTCTTTTTTAAACTTATGCACTCTATGCTATTTTGAACATGTAGAAGGTTTTTCATTATGTTCTACAAGTTTCTTATATATTTGCCGACACCCCTTTTGTTCTTTATTAAAAAGTACTCATTGAGGAACGTGTTGAACATATTATTTTCCACACTTTTTGCATGCCAGTTTTGCCTTCATAATGCACCAGTGGCTGTGAAAACCCATTGAAAGTGTTAAAACATAACTGATATTTAATACAATTCTTGAAATGTTTCAAAACACATCCAATTTCCATTCCCATCACACACGTCATTAATAATATTGATATTGATAGTGATATTAATCCCTTTTTAAATCAGTTCCTTTTAAGCTTTTAATAGCAACTATATCCCCAAAATATTTAAGTGATCGTTTTTACCATTCTGTAGTTACATTTGTAATTTCCTTTATCTTATTTTCATAATTAGTATTAACCAATTAGTTAATTGGGGATTAGTAGAAAATGTAACACCCAAAAGAGTGAATTCATTATTACCCTATCCAAACTGGTAAGGCGAGCACAGTCTTTATTTTCTACTAGTTTTTCTGTCAAACCAGATTAGTTCTTGTTTCAATATTTACACATAATCATGAGAATTTCGAATAGAAATAGAGGAAATAATAGTGCAGATTTGAACGATTGGTATGAACCATCTAAAGAAAGTATCATCTGCATATTGTGAGATTAAATTATTAACTACAATACATTTGACTGATGGATACTTCCTAATCATCTTGTAAACTAATATATAATAGATGATGATGATGATGATGATGATAATGATGACGACGCAATAGCTAAATATACACATCCGTAACAATCTTTAGTTCAATCACCTGTGATTATTTGGTATTAGCTTTTGTTAGCTCACCTGTCCGTAAGCCAAAAAAGCTTATGGGTATAACAGCGTCCATCGTTCGTCCGTCAACAATTGCCCGTTACCACTCTGGAAACCATTTTTAATCCGTTTTTGATCAAACTTGCAATATAGGCTTATATCATCCAGATCTCAGAAGAGTTCGACAATAGCGGGATCCACTCATACTAATGAGGTTATCTTGCCTCTGATTGGCTGATCTTACTACGAATCGGGAGCCATATTTCTGATCCGATTGTGATCAAATGTGAAATATAAGCTTATATGATTAAGATCTCGCAAGAGATTGAAAATAAACAAGATCCACGCACATTAATGAGGTGATCTTGCATCTGACTGGCTGAACCTGTTACCACTCTAGAGACTATATTTCTGATCAGATTTTGATCAGACTTGGTAAATAGACTTAAATCATCAATATCTCTGAAGTTTACAATTATAAGCGAGTTGCATGCATACTAGTGAGGTGATCTTACATTTAATTCGCTCAACTTTTAACACTATAGAGACTGTATTTCTGATCAGATTTTTACCAATCTAGGTAAACAGGCTTTTATTATCAAGATATCTAATGCGATTTAATTATGAGCGAGATCCATGTATATTAATGGCGTGATGTTGCTTCTGATTAGCTGAGCTTCTTACCGTTCGAGAGATGGTATTTCTGACCCAATTGTAATCTAACATGGTAAATAAGCTAATATCATCAAAATGTTGGATGAGTTTTATTATGAGCAAGACTTGTGCATATTTAGGAGGTGATCTTGCATCTAATTGACTGAGATTTTCATCACTCTAAAAACTATATGATAGGAGTTTTCTTTAAACATAGTAAACAGGCTTTTATCATCAAGATATCCCATGCGTTTTAATTAAGAGCGAGATCAGTGCATGTTAATGGGGCGATCTTGATCTGATTGGCTGAGGTTCTAACCACTCAAGAGTCGATATTTCTGACCCAGTTTTAATCAAACATGGTAAGTGGGCAGATGTCATCAAATGTTTGATGAGCTTTATTATGAGTAAGATTCAGATATAATATTGACGTTATTTTATAAGATCCGTGCGTATTAATTAGATGATCTTGAATTTGAATGGCTGAGCTTGTATACGTCTCTAGATTTAGACTAAATATCTCACCCAGTTTAGATAAAACTTGGAAAATAGGTTTGTGTCATCAAAATCATAGGTGTATTAGATTATGAGCAGATGGCTTTGCATATTAATTATGCCTTTATCTTTGGAAATAATTTTGATCAGACTATAGTAAGATAAGTACAAATGACATTATATAAATTCTGAAAGTTAGTTTACATACGGTTGTATTCTGACAATTGTTACGGAATTATGTATCATTTCTTTTAAATAATGGTATAGCTTTATTAGTTTATGACTTCTGTATAATAGTTTAATAGGTGTCGTTTTGCAGAGTGCACATATACGGTAATTTCAATGTGACTCAGTACATTGGTCTTGGGAAAATATTGTCGGTTGAAGCATGTGTCATATCACGTGATTCAGCGCGTGATGGTTGTCCTTTTGACCTGGATTCTATGTTCAATAAGAAGTCAATACGTTGTTGACTGGTAATAACGTCAGTGCACAGGTACTTTAGCGATGTCACGTGATTAAGCTAGTGAGTTTTGCACTTCTGACCTGACCTGGATTTAGCAATATACAGAGAATGATTCATTTTGTTGACCAGAAGTTAGATTGTAATATCGTAGTAACTAGGTGTTGATTTGAGACGGAATAAGGAATGGCTTATGTTTGTTTGCAAGACGCAGATTAAGAAAACTATATATTAAGATTTATCGCAGCGTTCACCATTCTTTCATAGTTCGTCAGCTTGAGAAGTTATAAACGAGATTGGTTCATTGTGTGTGATATTCTGCTTCAGAGATATATTATTATACAGTACATTTTGGATTTAGTACTGCTACTTAAACTTTAAGAATTATTCAGCTCCGTTGTAATTATTATCGGAAACATCTTTAGAACTTGCGTGATATTCTATATTCACAAGGATTATTTGGAATTAATAATATTTGGATATAACTGATTCTTGTTGGCACTAAAGTACATTGGAGGTTTCATTCGGAATACTCTTCATTCGGAATAATTTGGATTAACTTCCGGATCAGTAAACTTTAGAACAAGTTAGGACTTTTTAGGATATTCTATACTGTAAGTTATTTTTAATTCTTTCACTTTGATTGTTTGTTGAAATATTTTAATATTTTAGGAGATTAAATATTTGTATTTTAAATCTTGAAAGCTTGTTTGAGTCTTTTCTTCTGTTACATTACCCCTAGTCGTAACACAATATTATATAAGCCTGCTTAGTCAAATGGTAAAGTGTTATATTATGTAAGTCAGCTGAGTGATATTTGACCCACTTGGGCCTCTTGGTTTTCTCTTCACGGGTTCATATGACGGCCTTTCTGTGATGTGTTATCATTAATACGCAGGCAGAAGAACTTAACTGTTCTTCATACATTACAACATAACTAGTCCTGTCTAACAAAGGAGTAAGATCAGTTCCGTCTCACTTTGTTTTCACCTTCTTCACACTAAAATTGCAGTACTTGCATATGTGCAGTACACTGAAGTGCAGTAAAGCTGCAGGAACATAACATGTATATCTTCCATATAACAATGTATACTGTTTAAAAAACAGAACTTTATTTATACAATATTAATGAAAACGGAGACTCTACCTTTAACATCCCACCCATCTACAGAAGCAAGGAATAATTTTACCTGTTATCCTCGCTTGACGTCATCTGGAGGTGGCAACTGAAAACCCCATCTTACTGAAACGGTTAATAGCATATATTTATCTTATATCTGGTTATGTTTGGGTGGGAATAACACAATTGTGTGTGTTATTACCATTTTGGTGCTTAAAAAATTCAAATTCGTTCTAATTGTTAAACATCAAAGGGCAATGAGGTAAAGCACAGCGAGATAAATTACCCATTGAAAAGTCTATATCACAGCCTGTCGAGCTACGTATTGAATCGGCAGCCATGGTAACACTGGGTGTTTGTATTGCATTTGGCACACTCCCGACGGAACATCCAAGGTCTAAATCCATGGGAACTATCTGCTGTTGAGTAGGTAAAACAATTTGTCGTACAAGTGGCAACCGCCTTTGTAATTGCCCATGTTGTTGTTGCTGTTGCTGCTGTTGTTGTTCCTGTTGTTGTTGGTCTTGTTGTAGCCCTCTCAGTTGTTGGGGAAACAATAAGTTGATTGGTTGTTGTTGTTCACTACCTATGCTTTCCATCGCTGTATATCCCTGATAACGCATCAGACCATGGTGGTCTTAAGACGGAGACAGTACAAATGGTAATTGTCACCTGAAACGATATTAATCAAACGAAACATTAACGGTATTGTGGGTAATCCTGCAGAGCCCTGTTCTTGAAATCATCTTCTTCTGCTTCTTCCTCCTCTTCTTCTTCTTCAAACACCACACAATGTAACCACTGCTGCCATTAAGGGTAGGTTCTATGCTTAATGTACTTCAGTTTTAAGATATTGTATCCTCTAACTTAAACAATAAAGTATACAGATTTACCTTGTTGTCAGTTGGTGTCATGTCAACAGATAGAAGTTTATGTCATACTGGGCAATTGGAGCAATGTGCCTTGCCCAGGGACACACTAGGAGGACTGACAGTTACCTGGTCTGGGCAGGATTCGAACCCGAGCCCTTCTAGTCACGAGTCCGCTAAACACTGAGCTTCTATAAAAAAAATCTTTTTAAAAAGTTATTTTTATAGGCAAAAATGAAATTCTTATGTTCAGTGTCCTTCCAATTTAAAAAAGGATCGGGGTTGGTGTGTGTGGTTGGGTGGGATAGTTTGAAGATGTACATGTGTGGGGCATGCATTTTAGTAATTTTGGCCGGCTTCAATTTTTGTACTGTAGATATTTTATAACCCATTCGCTAAAGATGTATAAAGTTATCCTAAGAACAAAGGTAGTTTTTAAACAAAATAATTTTCATTTCTATATTTTCAGCACGTCATCTAGTTCAAACATGTTTCATAAGTAGATATAAAGGGAAACATAAGTTTACTGCTTGTAAGTTCCTTGGGTGCACTCCAAGGGATTCTCCTCCAATCACTGGTCAAAAAATGGACCTAAACGTAGTAACTGGAAATAGTGCATGCTTTCGACAATGCGAGCAGGAGATTCCTTTCTGTGTAAATGAGCACGTACCAGCTGTAAACTTCGTTCCACTTTCTGTTTTCAGGTACAGCATTGTTTCCGTCGCGGTATTTTGCAATAAAAGAGGATGATATTGTTTAACGCATGGTACGAGCTATTAAAGTGAAGTATACTCGTTGGATTTATCCCAGATAAAGGTAAAAGCAGTAATCTGTAATGGAGAATGATCTATTTTACAATACCGTAGGAAACAAAGATGACGACTGCCTGTCCTTGTCTTTATTACATAGAGGGTACGATCCCGGGGGGAAAAGTTGTTGACAGTATCTAACGTCAAACTCCTGAAGTTTGTTGATGTACCAGATACCTGGCCTCTCGTGGTGCTCTGTGACCAATGATGTAAATTATATTATGTGATTTGTTTCGGATTTCAATTGGCTTAATATAAGTCGACAACACTGTCATGGCCGAGATTTATAAACACAGATGAGTTCATGTCGACAAGGGTCTGAGATGCTTGTTGATTCAGGTAAATACCTAACAGTTCAGTGGGTTAAATACACACGTTACCATTCCAGCAAACGGAACGGACTAGCATTGTACAAGTTATGTTCAGTATATTAGTATACTATACAGAAGCGTTATTATAGGTGTTTAGCATGAGGATCTAAAATCCCTAATTTCAAAGTGACTTGTCTAAATTTTAAATTCACGACGTACCAAAATATTGTTATCAGCGCATAAAAGGCGTCATAACAATTTTGCAGAAATTTTTTCAAAAATAAACATTAAAAAATATAAAAGTCGAACTGCCTCCTAGCTGATTTTTTTCATTTCCTGTGCCTGAAGTGCTTTTCAAACATTCGAAAGAAAAAATAAATTGGACTTACATGCTTATTTGATAACAAAAAGTACTGTCAACACCGCTTTAAAGGAAAAGAAATTGCTTGTGAATAACAGATTTTATTAAAAGTAAAATGTGTTGAAAATTCGATATTTACCGAAGTTTTACTTTATAGCACATTTGTAAAGGATAATTTCTCAATTTCTTTTCCGCAATTGATGATTTGCTAGATGCACATGATGTTGCCATATCTGTGAACCATTCACCCTTGAAAGCAGTAATTTCCCATATTCACATAATAGCGACTTTTCCATGCCCAGATTATGGATACGAAAGTTTGAAATTAATCTGCCATATCTTTACAACTGCTCGGCAGATTTGAATAAAATGTTGGTATATATTTGATTTACGTACTATATTCGTTCAAGGCACATATGAAAATACAATCCCAGGTTTGTTGAGTGCAATATTTTATTTCTTTAATTTGAATATAATCCAAAAGTGCCATACAAAGATATTTTAGATTAAGGTGTTTTTCACAACAAAATGAAAACTGGCAGCAGTATCAAAATTTGCTGCTGATAAAAAGAATGGCTCCAGCCGCTGTTAACTGGAGGAGCAATAGCTAATGGTTTAGCATTTACAGGAAGCAACTACCTGCTAAAGTTATTTGATCCTAATGGAGCGGGAGAGTAACGAATTAGACACGACAAAACGATTAACGGAGAATACCTTTAAACTTAAACTAACACAGGCCAGTACTTAAACAAACAGGACTATGTTTTTTCACCGTATTTGTCTACTTATAGTGATGATGGTAGACAGGGTTTAAATGATCCGAACATTGAAAAACAAAGGAAACCTAAAATGAATTTTATTTTTGCAACCTTCAAATAAACAAATAAAATATTAATACATTTTTGTTGCAAATGTGATGGGCGTTCGAGTGTATATTGTCTGCAGATGTTTTAAAAGGCTTTTTGTAACACAATAATTAACGAAAATACGTAACTCCTAACAAGCAGGCGTAGATGCCTCAGGGCGTAATACCGCAATCAAACACATGACTGTATCGCTCTCACACACAGCAGCATTAAACCAGAAGAAACATTTGCAAATTTGTATACCAAAGCTCAGATCAAATATAATGATTGTACCTGGTATTTTGTTGGTGGCGTTTGAAAAGAAGGTTAAAGGAGATGCTAACAATGCTGTGGTAAACAATTTCGGTTGAATGCTGGTGCAATACATAGCCATATCATAACGAAACTATTATATTTTTAAGTTAAATGACTACAACATTTTCACTACATACAAATATTTGTGGTTATTTGTATCGGTTAGGACAAACAGTATTGAGCAAGCTATTATGAGTGAAAAACTGAGGAAGTTGAGATCAGGAGCGCAAAATACAGGTACCGAAACTAAATTTCTTAATGTCTGGCAAGAAGTTTAGGATACTACTGTAATTATAGATACTAACAGATTATTGTGCACTAAATCCATCTGCTCTTCAACAAGATTTCAGATTGAAGATACTCGCCAAAGCGGCTGATAGAAGGTGGTAATCAAATAGAACACAATTGTCTCCACTATGATACCGTTACATATTAATCAATTGCTCAATCGCTGAATGAAAAATATAGAAATGAACTCGCTTTATGTTATGACTTCGTCGCCAGAGACAGAAACAAGAGACATAGCACAATAAACCTCTAACGAATACTACTCTTGATTCTCCCAGAGTGAGCTTTGATACTGTGCAAAAAGGCCCGGAGAAGTACTCAAGTAGCGGTCTTAAATTAGCAAACTGCAACAAGGTATCCATTTTCAAATCAACAGAAAAGAAAATGGTGATGCTCACAAAATGTATATCTATTTCGTTTCAGACGGTCAGGTTAGCATTCAAACAAGTTAGCTCAAAACAATAATCTTTTAGACACGCATAAAAGTATCAAAATAAACCCCATAACATGTTCATTTGTGGAGTGACACATTGGGGTAAAACATTGTTTGTACTAAATATGTTGGAGACTTAAGGCAAAGACCTTTCCGATCACAGCTTTATCATTTGTTTGGCTTCTTCGTGGAATAGGTCATGCGATATAACGTGGATATTTAAAGATAAAACGATGGCTGTGATAGATCCAGAAGATAAATTGGACAAGAGGTAGAGTTACCGGTTGATATGTACCAATGAAATAATGCTTTCTTTCTAATTGATGACTGGGGGAATCTCGAATACATGAAAAACAAAGCTACTCATTTAACCAAGCTAGCTTTTAGTAGAAGACATTATGGAATATATGTATGGATGATTGTACAGAAGTACAACCTTTGATAAAAGATTTCAGGGGGAATACACTATTATTGGTTGTAATTTTACAGCAAAACAAAAAGCAATGGAAACGATGATTGAAGACAATTATTAAATACCAGATGAAATAAACTCAGAGATTATAGGTACATTAAAACAGAGCAAACGAAACAAACTTTTGATAAGGTTAGAGTTTCCCTTTCAGTTCAACGTATTGTTGTGACCATAAGGTAAAGTATTTACGTTGTCAACCAAAAACCTTCATCGTGCAAAGGCAACGATACTTTGTTCATTGTTACGCTATACATCTGGTGATTGTATGACCTGAGTAAATGTATTACATGGTAATTTTCCTTGTGATTGAATATGCAATCTTTGTTCATCTCAGATTGTATATTCTTTCTGAACACTCAGTCTTTTAAAACTTTTGCAAACTTTCTCTTTGTCGTTATCAATCCCGTAAGAATAACGTTTTGCCCTTAATCCACAAAACTCTTTGATTGATGTGCCATTTAACTCTATTTTGAAAGTTCAAGGAACTTTTTGTACTCATTTGTGGTATTATATTAACACATTGTCCTTTTCAAATACACTAGCAACATTGTTCTTTTCAAATACACTAGTAGCATTGTCCTTTTCAAATACACTAGTAGCATTGTCCTTTTCAAACACACTAGTAGCATTGTTCTTTTCAAATACACTAGTAGCATTGTCCTTTTCAAATACACTAGTAGCATTGTCCTTTTCAAATACACTAGTAGCATTGTCCATTTCAAATACACTAGTAGCATTGTCCATTTCAAATACACTAGTAGCATTGTCCATTTCAAATACACTAGTAGCATTGTTCTTTTTCAAATACACTAGTAGCATTGTGCTTTTCAAATACACTAGTAGCATTGTTCTTTTCAAATACACTAGTAGCATTGTTCTTTTTCAAATACACTAGTAGCATTGTTCTTTTTCAAATACACTAGTAGCATTGTCCTTTTCAAATACACTAGTAGCATTGTCCTTTTCAAATACACTAGTAGCATTGTCCTTTTCAAATACACTAGTAGCATTGTTCTTTTCAAATACACTAGTAGCATTGTCCATTTCAAATACACTAGTAGCATTGTCCTTTTCAAATACACTAGTAGCATTACCCTTTTCAAATACACTAGCAACATTGTTCTTTTCAAATACACTAGTAGCATTGTCCTTTTCAAATACACTAGTAGCATTGTCCTTTTCAAATACACTAGTAGCATTGTCCTTTTCAAATACACTAGTAGCATTGTCCTTTTCAAATACACTAGTAGCATTGTCCTTTTCAAATACACTAGTAGCATTGTCCTTTTCAAATACACTAGCAACATTGTTCTTTTCAAATACACTAGTAGCATTGTTCTTTTCAAATACACTAGTAGCATTGTCTTTTTCAAATACACTAGTAGCATTGTCCTTTTCAAATACACTAGTAGCATTGTCCTTTTCAAATACACTAGTAGCATTGTCCTTTTCAAATACACTAGTAGCATTGTTCTTTTCAAATACACTAGTAGCATTGTCCTTTTCAAATACACTAGTAGCATTGTCCTTTTCAAATACACTAGTAGCATTGTCCTTTTCAAACACACTAGTAGCATTGTTCTTTTCAAATACACTAGTAGCATTGTTCTTTTCAAATACACTAGTAGCATTGTCCATTTCAAATACACTAGTAGCATTGTCCTCTTCAAATACACTAGCAACATTGTCCTTTTCAAATACACTAGTAGCATTGTCCATTTCAAATACACTAGCAACATTGTTCTTTTCAAATACACTAGTAGCATTGTTCTTTTCAAATACACTAGTAGCATTGTCCTTTTCAAATACACTAGCAACATTGTCCATTTCAAATACACTAGCAACATTGTCCTTTTCAAATACACTAGTAGCATTGCTCTTTTCAAATACACTAGTAGCATTGTCCTTTTCAAATACACTAGCAACATTGTCCTTTTCAAATACACTAGTAGCATTGTCCATTTCAAATACACTAGCAACATTGTTCTTTTCAAATACACTAGCAACATTGTCCTTTTCAAATACACTAGTAGCATTGTCCATTTCAAATACACTAGCAACATTGTCCTTTTCAAATACACTAGTAGCATTGTCCTTTTCAAATACACTAGTAGCATTGTCCTTTTCAAATACACTAGTAGCATTGTTCTTTTCAAATACACTAGTAGCATTGTTCTTTTCAAATACACTAGTAGCATTGTCCTTTTCAAATACACTAGTAGCATTGTCCTTTTTAAATACACTAGTAGCATTGTCCTTTTCAAATACACTAGTAGCATTGTCCATTTCAAATACACTAGTAGCATTGTCCTTTTCAAATACACTAGTAGCATTGTCCTTTTCAAATACACTAGTAGCATTGTCCTTTTCAAATACACTAGTAGCATTGTCCTTTTCAAATACACTAGTAGCATTGTTCTTTTCAAATACACTAGTAGCATTGTCCTTTTCAAATACACTAGTAGCATTGTCCTTTTCAAATACACTAGTAGCATTGTTCTTTTCAAATACACTAGTAGCATTGTCCATTTCAAATACACTAGTAGCATTGTCCATTTCAAATACACTAGTAGCATTGTCCTTTTCAAATACACTAGTAGCATTGTCCTTTTCAAATACACTAGTAGCATTGTCCTTTTCAAATACACTAGTGGCATTGTTCTTTTCAAATACACTAGTAGCATTGTCCATTTCAAATACACTAGTAGCATTGTCCATTTCAAATACACTAGCAACATTGTCCTTTTCAAATACACTAGTAGCATTGTCCATTTCAAATACACTAGTAGCATTGTCCTTTTCAAATACACTAGAAACATTGTCCATTTCAAATACACTAGCAACATTGTCCTTTTCAAATACACTAGTAGCATTGTTCTTTTCAAATACACTAGTAGCATTGTCCTTTTCAAATACACTAGCAACATTGTCCTTTTCAAATACACTAGTAGCATTGTCCATTTCAAATACACTAGCAACATTGTTCTTTTCAAATACACTAGCAACATTGTCCTTTTCAAATACACTAGTAGCATTGTCCATTTCAAATACACTAGCAACATTGTCCTTTTCAAATACACTAGTAGCATTGTCCTTTTCAAATACACTAGTAGCATTGTCCATTTCAAATACACTAGCAACATTGTCCTTTTCAAATACACTAGTAGCATTGTCCTTTTCAAATACACTAGTAGCATTGTCCTTTTCAAATACACTAGTAGCATTGTCCATTTCAAATACACTAGCAACATTGTCCTTTTCAAATACACTAGTAGCATTGTCCTTTTCAAATACACTAGTCGCATTGTCCTTTTCAAATACACTAGTAGCATTGTCCATTTCAAATACACTAGTAGCATTGTCCTTTTCAAATACACTAGTAGCATTGTCCTTTTCAAATACACTAGTAGCATTGTCCTTTTCAAATACACTAGTAGCATTGTCCTTTTCAAATACACTAGTAGCATTGTTCTTTTCAAATACACTAGTAGCATTGTCCATTTCAAATACACTAGTAGCATTGTTCTTTTCAAATACACTAGTAGCATTGTCCATTTCAAATACACTAGTAGCATTGTCCTTTTCAAATACACTAGTAGCATTGTCCTTTTCAAATACACTAGTAGCATTGTCCTTTTCAAATACACTAGTAGCATTGTTCTTTTCAAATACACTAGTAGCATTGTCCATTTCAAATACACTAGTAGCATTGTTCTTTTCAAATACACTAGTAGCATTGTCCATTTCAAATACACTAGTAGCATTGTCCTTTTCAAATACACTAGCAACATTGTCCTTTTCAAATACACTAGTAGCATTGTCCTTTTCAAATACACTAGTAGCATTGTCCTTTTCAAATACACTAGTAGCATTGTTCTTTTCAAATACACTAGTAGCATTGTCCATTTCAAATACACTAGTAGCATTGTCCTTTTCAAATACACTAGTAGCATTGTCCTTTTCAAATACACTAGTAGCATTGTCCTTTTCAAATACACTAGTAGCATTGTCCTTTTCAAATACACTAGTAGCATTGTCCATTTCAAATACACTAGTAGCATTGTTCTTTTCAAATACACTAGTAGCATTGTCCATTTCAAATACACTAGTAGCATTGTCCTTTTCAAATACACTAGCAACATTGTGCTTTTCAAATACACTAGTAGCATTGTCCTTTTCAAATACACTAGTAGCATTGTCCTTTTCAAATACACTAGTAGCATTGTCCTTTTCAAATACACTAGTAGCATTGTCCATTTCAAATACACTAGTAGCATTGTCCTTTTCAAATACACTAGTAGCAATGTCCTTTTCAAATACACTAGTAGCATTATCCTTTTCAAATACACTAGTAGCATTGTCCTTTGGATAGTCACTAGTGTCAAAAATGTCATCCTTCATGTCACTGTACAAGTCGTCTGTCTCAATATGAATGCACAGATAATCTGCATCCGTTGCCAAGAGTCGCATTCTATCACCGTATTTGGTTTTCAGTTTCCATTAGGATAGCGTTAGCGCAGTAAAACCATCATGTATAGGTTTGGTTAGTTTCATGCTTTTAATTTTGAAACTGGCTAGTTCCAAGTCATCATCTATTGCTGTCCTTCTGGCAAAGGGTATATTATTTTGGCATTTGAAAAATTCATTTTCCTCTGGACATATTTTAACTGTTGTTCTTTCCTGAGATTTTCCTTCTGTTTCCCAAACAGCAAATTGTTAGCAAGTTTTAAGAAGTCTGTATTTAAATCATTGGTAGTAGCTTTTGTCTCAAACTTGTATTGAGCTGTATGTATGATTTCTGCCAAGGCTGCTATTGATATAAGACGACTCTGTGTATATTTTTTTCAATATTCAAACCCAATTGCATTTAAAACTTCAAGCTTCTGTAGCGAGTGACATATTTTGTTTGTTTTTTAATGTACACAATAGTTAGTATCCACCTACATAATTTGTTTACCACTCGGACATCTGAGATATTTTACTGGCATGTATTGGATTATTGCCCAATCGTACAAACTGCTGGCTTCTAGGCACATGATATACGACATTGATCTTTCGTACTCTCCATCATTTTCTTATCTTTCCGTCGGATTTTGTTCTAGTTTTGCTATCATCAGCATAATATTCATTATATGACTTGGCTTAACTGTGTTGCGCCTCTAATTCCACTCTCAATCATCAAACGCATGTCTTAGTCTGTAAGCAATAGAAGTTATACACCTGATATCTTTAGACTGGCATCACGGGCTAAACCGGGTGCATTGTAATAGTGCGCTGGGTCACGTCTGTAGTTCGTATTCATACAATTCGAAACTCTTCGAAAATGCCACACAACAACATAGTGTCTTTCTTGACGTAGTAGTCATGAATGTCACCTAGTGTGTTCAATTTAAAGTATGTAATTACATCGTGTACATACTTTAATCGTTATCTGATAAGTCAGCATTACTCAGACTTGTATACAACCTTTCTTTGGGTGATATAGATACTTCCTTAAATCGTTCAAAACTATCCATGCATTCATATGGGTACATGTCTTTCCTCAAAAAATTAGGTTTAATAGCACCAACATGTGTCAGTGTTTCTGTAAATTTGTCATCGTTTAAATTTTCAGCCAGCTTTTGTAATGACTGCTACATGGACTGAAAGCTATCTACAAGTCTAATCGGTCTTTTAACTATTGTTTGCTTGTCCTCCTTCATGAACCTATGTACTTGGTAATCCTTGCTGGATGAAATGTATTTCTCATTGTTGTTGGTTTTTACTTCATCATCTGGATCATTTTTCACAAGTGTCTCGGTGAACTGATGACTATCATACCCTGACAAATTATAAATGGATAGTGGGTGGTATTTTTGGTATCTGAAATTCAAATTACACTCTCTATGACATGACCTCTGTAATTTCCTGTTTAATGATAATAGTCGCGAACTATATCTTTTAGTATTTTACTCTAACAGATATGACACGTACTCATATGTGAATGCGATAGGTTTTGCACCGTCCAGATCGTTGTAGACTAATCTCCCAAAATTACCTATACAATCAGTACTTCTGTAAACTATAGGTCTGAAACATTTTTTAGTTAAAATGACATAAATACAGAAACTTGATGGGGTGTGCTTAGCTGTTTGCACTGTCCATAATGTATTGGTTTGATCTGTAGCATCAATACAATTGTGTGGTGAGTAGCTCGTACACAAATTGCAATCAACGACATATAGGTCTTTTAACTGATGATGATAGTTTTTACATATGAGAACTGATAACTATTCTGGCAATATGCCTATCAAGTTGTATACGCTGTAACACATTCTTGTGTGATCTGATAACTTTTCTGGTGCATTGAAAAAAACATTCAAGCATTGTTTGCTTACATATTTCTTTCCGTCGTGTATGCGTATTTGTATTGATACCAATCTGGAAAAATATCTTATGCCAACGTGATGGTATTTTCCCATTCCATCAAATAAAATCAATATGTCAACCTGCTTGTCTTTTTCATTTTCAGTCACTCAAGCCGCTCTTATGTATTGTCTTCAACTATTTCATACGTGTTTACAGATATATCATATCCAAGTTCTGTTTTTTGTATGGTATCGATTCTTACAGAACATCTATTGAACCAATGACTGTATTTAGCCACAATGTAATTCGATTCCTTATGGGGATCTATTGAGGGAGTATTTAACACTTTTTCTAAGCGTAAAAGAAACATCTATTATCCGTCATTTACACGTCGGCACAAGCCTTTTCACTTTTCACCCATTCTGGTAAATCAAGATATGAGTTTTCTTTTATACATCAGTATATATCTACGTGTAATTTTAAAAATTAAATCCTTTCAGAAAACCATCTCGTGCTTTGACTTATTTCCTGTCTAAACTTTGGTATGTAAGATGTCAACCAAACGTTCAATTACATTATCTATATCACTTCTGTTCATTGTGTTCATAGGTCTTGTTATGTGGTTAAATTTCCTGTATTCAATCTCCCTCCTGTGCGATCCGTTTCATAAGCCAGATAGTTAAGTCTATCTGAACTTTTACAGAACCTAATTGACAGATTTTTCGAATGATGGCTTTCTTCAAGTACGGTTTAGTGTCTAGCTGAACTTTTACAGAACCGAATTGACTGATTTTTCGAATGATGGCTTTTTCTTCTAGTACGGTTTAGTGTCATGGGAAAATTCATACAAGTCTTGAATTATACCACTGTAAAATCTGTACTCATTTACTTTTCTCTTGAAAGAATCTGTCAAACTTTTAATGCCGATTCTGTGTACATTTTGCTTATCTATACGTCTTAATTCTTTACCAAATGTAATCGTATTAAAGGAGCTTTCAATTTAATTTTTAAAATGGATTTGGAACAGATTGATAAAGTACTGAAGTCTTCACAATTTATTTGCTTATTTATCTAATTTTATTTCAAAGTATATTTGAATAAACTGTTTTGTTTAATAATCTTAATTTCTATGTATATTTTGCTACACTTTGTTTTATTTAGTTGCCATAAATATTTATCAAAAACCCACCTGCCAATCTCTGGAGGCAGCTATTTGTTCTATATATTTGGGAGGTGGGTGGGGTAGGGGATGGGGTACTAGCCACCGCCAGGGACATGATTCATCGTCCTTTCTTACGGTGAGTTTGCAAGGTTGTTGCATTGTTTCTATTTTTAATACTTTTTTTTTAACCCTCGAGTCAAGACCATGTAACATAATCCACTGTCATGCTTAAGAAAACTGAATAACTGAGCTTGAATATTTAAGGATTCAAATTGCCTTATATACTGTTCTTTTCGCCATTATTTACAAAACTGTATGTGAATATTTACAAACATACATATGTTTTGCTCAATATATTTTTTAATGTGAAAACTCTTTCTGATATTCCTTTAAAAAAGGTTGAGGCAAATACATCTTTTGTTTATTTGTTTTCATTTTTTCAATTTCTCATTGATTTGTTTCAACTTTTTTAAAAACATTTTGTAACAAAATAGCAAAACTTGTAGTAAAAAAATGTTACTAACAAGGAAATCGTACAAACTTAGCAATATAGTAAGATCTATCTCCTTTGATCTTTTGCATTGAAATTTTTCAGTACAACAATTATAGCTTTTATTTCAGTAGTAATATTTCTGTAGCATGATAGTAGATGGTCCAGTGATCATTCGCTTATGCCAATAATAGACTATGATACATTTGCTCTCAATGCTCTTACTGACAACATCATTACATTCTTCTCTAGTTTTGGCCATTCTTTCTATCCTACTTTCATTTGCCTGCTTAAATTTCATATTTATTTTTGTTTTAGCATGCTGGTGGAAACATCTGCATTTGATTTTCCTACCACATATACACATAAATGTGTAATCATAAATCTCTGCAAGGATGTAAAATACGCTTTTGATCTCCGCCAAAGAAGATGGTTTGTAAATGAACAGCTAAACAACATTGCTTTCGAGTATTTCTACGTTTTGTTTTAGCATTTGATCAATTCCATTTAATGTATTAGTAATATGTCAATTGTATGATGTGTAAGGTGACAGCAGATTCTGGACCATATCTCTAAAAATTTGGTGACAAGGAAAATGCGCCAGAAATGATGATGTTTTCTTTATGCAGTAGTTGATAGTTTTGCTCCTACAGTACGGTTTTAGTAGTACTATAATTGGTACTCAGTAGCTGGGGGGCTAATGGGAGTTATGGCATTTGAACTAATAAGCATATCACTTTTATTTATTTATTTTATTTTTTTATTTTTTTTTGGGCGTGGGCGAAATTTATTCACTATTTTAAATGTTACCTAGTGCACCAGAACTATCATTAGCCCTCTACATGTACAGCTTTGGAACATTAAAAGGAAACGGAAGCAGGAACCCGAGAAAAGAAAAGCAACTTGATGAATATATTCTGGCAACGAATTTGGTAGGCACTTAAGCACAAGATTGGGGCCACATTTTACAGTGCACTTGCAACGTACTTGCTCGACCTGTAAGTTTTTGTATGTTTAAACAAATTCTTTCTTTATTTATATATTGAAAGACATTTTAAATGAACCCGGAAAACGAATAATAAATTTCTACAGGATGTAGATTTCCTAATAAGTTCATTTTTTATTTTCTTCATTCATCTGTACCATTGTGCTGCTGAATAAGAACAAATGCATTGCATTCTTGCAATGAGCGCCATTTTGGGTAAGTTTGATAAAATAGTAATTTATTTCGTGTCACAAGAAAAAACAAATCTGCCACTATATAACGTGTTACTTTATATTGCACTGGGGTATATTTGTGATGCCTTGCTGATTATTGCACTGGGGTATATTTGTGATGCCTTGGTGACTATTCAATCACTAATCACTTACTTGTGACAACTCAGGATCTGCAAATGTTTCTTTTTTTAACAATATACCAGCAATTTGCATATTTTTAAAATCATCACCAAACTTTTAATTTGTCATTTGGTACACAGCTTATAAATCTTAAGTTCTTAAATTTAATTTATATCTATGTCTTTGGTTTATTCTGATTTCTCAGTTAGCATCTGCATCAAAGTATTATCACAAGAGAGATAACCAAAACATATTTATATTGTAAGTTCATATAATTCTTCAATCCCAACCATCGGAAACTTATCAGGTTCGACAGTAATATTACAAAATAGCGTCGTTGGAAATGTACAATTAAACATTTGATATGAAGCTTGTCAAAAATTTCCTTCTTTTCTTCGCTAAGGCTTTCAAAACAAAATAAATTATTCCATTCGTGTAATAAATTTCATTTGAAATGAGCACTCATGAGAAAAGCTATATGTGTTAAATACATGTATAGTTTAAAAATGAATAATATCTGGTACCAATTATGCCAATTATGTCTTTTCATTCTTGAACTGATCACCATTATCGCATGTGTTTGCATTAAATATCGCTTTTATACTACTATTTTACATCTTTTGAACTTAGAAAAAGGTTTCATATGGAATAAAATAATTGGATGAGAAAAGCAACACACACACCCCAACCTAAATTTACTCTCTCTCTCTCTCTCTCTCTCTCTCTCTCTCTCTCTCTCTCTCTCTCTCTCTCTCTCATGCAAACATTCCTTTTGGAACCCGTATGGATCCCCCCAGTGTATCTTGCATACATGGGATCAGGAGTTGTTTAAATTTACATCGCGGTAGACGGTAATATAATAATGGCAATTACTAGTTTAATTGACAGAATAGAACAGGACAGAACTTTATTGCCAAGTCTAACAATAGACATATGAGATGAAGTACACATGCAAGTAGGTGGTGTAGCCAATAAGAAAAGGTAATTAAAATAAAGAAAGGTAGATACAGAGATATTCTGATCAATATTTTGGATATACATGACAAAATGGGATGAAAATATAATATAAAATAGATATAGCTATTTTTAGTTTGCATGGTAACAGAATGATGTCAATATCAGTTCTATAAATTTAATATAAACAGTACTTTCACATTTGTGTTAATTGGCAACAATAAAAATAGGTTGGGTTATTTATGTTGTTGTTTTTTTTTTTAAGTTATAGTGATAAGTCTACTAACATGAGGTTATTACTGTATCTAGTAATTGTATATTTAGATTTTTCTCAACAGAGTATGTACTTTCCGTTTATTGACCTCCTCCACGTGTCAGATGACGTATAGAGCTCCGTTAGCCGATTTCGAGGTCATAAATTTATTCAAACAATGAAGAATACGAATCGCCCCATGTACAACGTCCTGGATGGTATTTCTAACTTATTTTGCACTAAATCTCTATTGAAAGTATAAACGAAGACGAAAATGAACATATTCACCGATTATTGTAACACAAATATACGGGTTGTGCCTCTTTAATTTCATATGGATCTGCAAGGCACGTGTAGTTTGGTAACCTGTTCAGGTTATATACACGTGAGTATTGAATACGTGAATACACGCTTACGTTTTCCTGCATGAAATCTTAATTTGTTGAGAAATTTCCGTCTTGGCGTATCAAATTACCTTAAGGGTCTTTGTTATGTTGCGCTGTCACTTATGACCAAAGCTTTTGCATCTCAGTGATATTGAAGTTATTGAATCCGTTTAGAGTTTAAGGTCAAAGCTTTTGTTGAACTGAAATAACAAATCTGTTGATTGTTGTTGCTGTACCTTTTATCGTCTGCACATTTCCTAAGATGAATCATTTCAGATATGTTGTTTATTGTACATTTCATCTATGCGACCTGTACAATTTGTATTAGTCAGTAGGCAAATTTTGGCCAATCATATATGTTGGTCGGTTGAGGTTTTAGACCCCGAATTTATGTCTAGTCTTTCGACTTTGAGACCGACCGCGCCACCAAAGCAGGCCGCAATGTGATTCGGAGTGCAGTGTGCAAAAAAAAAAAAAAAAAAAAAAAAACAGAATCACACACACACACAAAACAACAGTGCAAGGCGTGACAACGAGAGAAATTCTCAAATATGAGTCAAATTGAACAATATTGGATATCTGAAAAATTATAATATTATTTGATTTGTAACGTCTATCTTTCATCTTGTTTGTATATACATTTGAACATTTCTTTTTGATATTATTCCAGTGGAATTATTTTCCACTATAAATCTTGTACACTTTTGTGCATTTACATATACATCACTTTTCTACTGGTTTGGGAATACATCAAAGATCTACCAGAAATTTACAATAATAATAAGTATATGAAATTACTTCAACCGCCCAAGAAACAAAAAGAAATCAAACAAACTGCCTTTAAAAGCAGGGATCAGAAAAATTATGTAATACATATGAAAACAAATATATATATATATATATATATATATATATATATATATATATATATATATATATATATATATATATATATATATATATAATTTAGTCAGAGGGGATGAAATAATAATAATAATAAATATAGGGGAAAAATAGATTCAGGAAACTTAAGTTCAAATTGTAATTAAATCTGGGAAATGTGGGCTAAGTCAAAAACACAAACGAAAGTAGTCACTGATACTAACGTTGTATAATTGTCACCTATTTACAAGATGACAGGTGAGTTAGCACCCAAAAGGCCTATGAACAATTATAAATTATATTCCTCCATGCCCTTTATACGGAAAGGGATTTTACTCAACATATTATTATCCAATGTGCTAAAACAAAAGCATTAGGAAAATCTATTATACCTTACATAAAATAATTATGGAAATTATGATGTAAACCGTATATTATACACAAACCAAATTGATAAAATATGTATGCATAAAGATTCAGTGGAGTACATATTACGAGAACATACACTATATAGAAGATTATTTAGCTCTTCTTGGAAAAAATGTTGGTTACCTAGGATGGGAGAGGAGCAAAGTATAGCCACTGGGGGGAGGGGATTGGGGACGGGGTCGCTATATCACCCTCATTAGGGGAAGTGGCAGAGCTTACCTGCCAGGCAAACTCCCACCCACAAATTCTACAAAATTTCCGCAAGCATTTTAAA
This sequence comes from Margaritifera margaritifera, assembly GCA_029931535.1. Lineage (NCBI taxonomy): Eukaryota > Metazoa > Mollusca > Bivalvia > Unionida > Margaritiferidae > Margaritifera > Margaritifera margaritifera. The sequence continues at coordinate 226,994 of JAQPZY010001420.1, forward strand.
AAAGAATTTAATATATTATACACTAATATATTTTGAAATTATAATAACTTTATGTCTAAGGTAATCTTTTGCTCTTTCATATAAGTGTTCAGGTGTAAGAACAATAGTAATAGATATAAGAAAAATAATATATCTTTTGGGACAAATATAACATATCAAACAGAACTATCTTCCTGAGGAGGAAAAACAGTCATCGGAGTCTGAACTACCGATAGCTGACAGGAGGGACTGAAATTATGGTCACTGATGGGGCTTGGAATGGCTATATCACCTATGTAGCCATTACCAAGATGTCTGGAACCATTCCCTACCATAATGTGCCAGAAATGCAGGTAGGTACCCCCCCCCCCCCCCGCCCCGGGAGAAATTATGGTTTTCAGTTTTTTTTTTTTTTTTTTTAGCCTCCAACTATGGACGTCCGCAGGGGAAGTGGCAGAGTGTATATATATATATATATATATATATATATATATATATATATATATATATATATATATATCCTTGCGCTTTCTATTTGTATGTAAGAATAGAGGCTGAAGAATGACATGAATATTAAATTTCATTTTATAGTTTCGAAATATTTCTTAAATGTAATAAATTATTAGTAAATAACAATAATGTCTCGGTAAAATGTAACTACTATAATAAACACAGTATTGTTATGCACCTCAGTACTAAAGTACTCAGGCCCTTTAAACCCATTATAAATGGCGTGTACAATACTAATATTTGCTATGTCAAATGCACAATTGTTAATACGTAATATACCGTAATACTATAAATATACCTAAGTTTTTTATCGCAATTTAATGTAAAAAAGGACTTTAACACTAGCTGTGTCTACCCGTTCACAATATATGAATGACTAAGAAACTACACTAACCCCCCCCCCCCGCCCCCAATTTTGTTTCATCTTCTGGCCTTTAAATATATATATATATATATATATATATATATATATATATATATATATATATATATATATATATATATATATATATATATATATAATTAAACAAAATATGTACGGAAGAATATGGGGATATCTGTATATGAGAAAAGATAAAAATCATGGATGGACGGTCAGTAATACATAATACATAATCCTCTTTTTACCACTACGAGCGCAGCAAAAGGACGTTAAATCGTCCCGTATCAGATATTCTAAGAAGACCACGTCATAATACTAGAATCTCCTGTTTATCGAGAGTATTTGATGAGTGCGTAAGTCCGATAGTGCAATATTATTTTAAACTTGATGAGTCAAACACAATATGTAGAACACGCATTATTTTGATCGATTGAACGAAAATGGACCGATACAGAAGAAGAAGAAAAAAAAAAAAAGCTCACGCTGTAGAGGTTTCAAGAAGCGTAACTTAAAAGAGACATTGGCAGTTTTAAAGCAACTCTAGTACTTGTCTCCGTATTGATTGCGACATTTTAGAAACGAAAGGGAAAATATAAATGGGGGAGAGGGGGAATGGGACGGGATGGGGGAGGGAGGGGATAAGTGGGCAAAAAATCATACTGGAGAGCCCAAAATACACCGCCTTCTCTCTCTCTCTCTCTCTCTCTCTCTCTCTCTCCCCCACCCCCCGTGAAATTGACTACTCTCATTTGGTCTTTTATAACGAGAGAGAGAGAGAGAGAGAAACAGAGACAGAGACTGAGACAGAGATATAGCGTTTTTCACGACGGCTTCTGAAACAAACGCCATTTGCATATAATTTACAATTCATGTAGAGCTTTCGCTTTATCAGCTGATTCATATTCGCTTACCTAAAGAGTATAAATCCTTTAAATAATGAATCTTAAATACACGACCTTTCGCCATCAATCACTGAATGGTATTGTTGGTAATAGACACGGTTATCTTTCTTGTGTTTTTCCTAGAAAAGTGTACTATTTATAGCCCTGACGTGTGGAAAATTCCATAATACTTACTCCATGTTTTGGTGTCGAGGAAGAATCTACATCATTTAAACTGGCTAGTGTAATCAAATTTCACATAAAACAAACACTGCTTTACAAATTATATCGGCACGGATTTAGTGGGGTTGCTATAATGCGGGGTGGGGTGGTGGGTCTTTTTTCAGTTATATTTTCTAATAATTTGAAGCATACTTGTGTTGCAAAGCCTTCGTTTTGAAATCTTGAGCTATATCAGCCATCTTTAATCTTAGTCTTTTCTTTGTTTTGGAGTCATGTTATAAAATGTGTGTGTGTGTGTGTGTGTGTGTGTACGATGAGCTTCAACGTGTACATACTGTCATTGATTGTGAAAACAAATTTGAGTGCAATGCCGACAACTTACAGGTATAATACATAACTACGACATTCAAGATCGATATTACGAAACGATTTTTTGCTCACTGGTCAAGAATAATAGTATTGCCCACGCTCAATGAATAATACGTGTAGTATCGCCTGCTTTTGTGAAGACAGACGGGTTGATGCGAACACGGATGGGGACGCAGGTTGGTTCACGTGAATACTTAACGGTTCAGTGAGTTAAAATATTCAAGTTTACAGAACGCTGAATGGAATAAGATTATTTATATATTTTTCAACAAAATTACTTTACTATACCACATAGCAAAAGTTATTACATGTATGTAGACCGGGAACCCCTAATTTGAAATGGATTGATCAGTTCCCGGATATGCCAAAAAACACTGGTTGTTAACACAGCTGTTACACGTATTTGATTGCGAACAACATAATTCCATTGACAACAAATAGCGTAGACCCTGATCTGTTGTGGATTGTGTCGATTCGTATTGCAGGGTATATGATACAAATCCAATAACTATCTTGGACCCAGACAGCACACCCACGTTGCTCATTTGCCCTCTGCTGGGCAAACGTGTCAGGCCAATGTTAGCTCAACGTTGAGCATTGTTGAATCAACGTCGGCCCAGCGTCACAATTTTATGATGATCCGTCGGGCCAACGTTGGACATCGAGCCAACAGAGGGGTACGAGCAAAATTACGTTGGGCCAACGTCATTTAGCCAAGTTGGGAAGATGTTAGAGACAAACTGGTATCCATGGGGACAATGTTTGCCCAACGGAGGGCCAGTGAGCAAAATGATATATGACAGTCAAGTGTCAAGTGACATTTTGCATGAATCAATGAGTGTAATGTTTCAAAATAAAGATTCTATCCCGGCTGATTTAATCCTCAAACGAAACAACAATTAAGCACAAAATCTTAGATCAAAAAAATAATGAAACGGTCAAAGTTTACCATCCCGGCCATGATATGTTTCAATAAAACCATGCAGTCTGGTTTCCATGAACAATTATATAAACTCTTTGCCGAATACAATTCTCATCTATATGTAAATATACAACTCCTAAATTCATGAAAATAAATCTACTTACATGATGCAATATGAAAAATAATCCAAATAGCTGTAGAGCACATTTAAAAAAAAAAAAAAAAAAAACACGTACTGACACTTCAAAGAAGTACTCTGCTTCACGTACTGGTTCTACGGATATAGTCTCAAGGGGCATCGCGTGATTTATTGTATAGGTAGAAAAAAATATTAAACTGGAAAGACTTGGCCCAACATTGGGCCAACGCATTTATCCCAACGTCGGCATAACAACCACAGAACAACGTTGACCCAACTAGTGTTTTCCCAACGTCGGAAGAACAACCGCTAAACAACTTAGGCCCAACAAGTGCTTTGTCAACGTCGGCAAAAGAGGAATATTCCGACGTTGGCCCAGCGTCATATACCCAACGCCGACCACGTGATTATCTGCTAATGTTGGCCCAACGTAGGTGTGCTATCTGGGTATTACCCACATTTTGTTCATCGCCACCATGAAGAAAAAGTGCTGAGTCCCAGATATGACTGAGTCACTTTATTTGCTCTATGTCTATTGTACAAGTTCTAAGAACTTGTCAAATATTCTTGATAAAAGTGGGGATATTAGTAGCATGAAGTGGTCTTCTTAGAATATATGATACGGGATGATGTAACGTCTTGCCATCGCGATCGTAGAGGAAAAGAGACCATTATATGTTATTGCCCTCCATTCATAAGTACGGGCGTGATGTCGTACATCTCCTCTTACACAGTTTAAGATAGAGACTTTGTAGTTTAGGATATGGTAAGTGGTAGATGTGTGTGCGTGGGGGTGGGTGTACTTTTACATGGTTGGAGGTAAAACGTAACTCGAGTAAGCGCAGGAATATGCGGCTTTGCTGGTGAATTTTGTTTTAAATGATTTTTTTTGGTATGTTTTTATGCGTGTGTGGCCACTTTTCAATTAATCTGTTAATAAGTGTTGTTCCTTTTAACTGAGTTGGTTGATCATTGATTATTTTCAGTGAAATGACCAAAAAATCAATTACATTTCTGTTATCGATTTCGGTTGAAATCCAGTTTCGCGTCTGCATTAAATTTTAGATTATTTGAAAATAACCCGGTTTGGGCAAGATGTCCTGTCGACAATGTATTCGATCGCCACTAGGTAAGCAGAAAGTGGTGATAGATCCTAAAATTTTGACCGATTCCAAACGTTGAAAATTAATAATCTGTATTCGCTATCTGAGTTGTGTCCCTTTAGTATCACAAGTAATGACACAATTAGCCGTAAAAAAAAATAAACAAAAATACCAACATGTTTGATCAAGTGTAGTAGAAAAGGGCTGAACGGTAGAATTATCCCGTGCCTGATCTGATACCTATTCAACTGTAGTCATTGCCCGTCATTATCTAGTATTATCTTTCATAATACACTGTTTCTCTGAACATTTTCTTTCTAAGCGTTTACAATTTTAATTTATTGCTAAATTAAGCATTTTTGCATGTTTCTTTACTAGGAAATTTAGTCGTTTAAACAAATTTTACAACTCGAAAAACGTTACACTAGTGGATGTCTGCGACTTCAAGGCAAAAATAGGCAAGCCACAGCACAAGCTTCTACATTTTCAACCGCTAAAAAACTTTTCTTGACTCGTAATATAAACATTTTAGTCGCCTTTAGCGATTTGGGCGTTCGCTAGCGCCAACATTGGTTAACGTGGCATTGAATTCTCCCGTTGCAAAAGAGACTACTCCCTAATAACAAAGAAGTTTTGTCATTGCTGTTTATTATCAAAAGCACCGGACGCAGTCTTGATATTGAAATGAGATAGCGGTGGATTGGTGCTTAGCGTGCCAGGCTAGCGACTAGAAGAGTGCAAGTTCAAATCCAGCCATCGGATCAGTCTGGGTTGGTTACTGTGTTGTGTGTCCTGCCGAAGCACTTTACTCCAATTGCCTCGGCACGATATAGCTTTCATGTGTTCTGTGCCGTAAAACACCAAACCAAATTAACAATCAAGAAAATATTACGTATTAAATGAAGATAACGGGTATTAAACCCTTCTAGCACATCATAAAATATGTCCCTTTCGATAATTATATAATAAGACAAGGTTCCTAAATAGAGATATTGCAGTTCACGTTTAACCCCCCGATTTGTATTGGTATTCGGGTAAACAGTGATACATTGCAATAATCTAAGTGTCATGTTCATGTGGAGATATTTTACTTTACAACAGGAAGTTAAGGAGTTGTATGCGTTACATCGATGAGAAGTTAAGAGCTAGAGGATGTCAAAGCTTTTTAATTTTCTAGCTTGGGCAACATTGTATTTAATTGATTTAACGTACCTTCTAATTTTATAAAGAAAAAAAAAATTTAAATTCAGCACAAGTTCACAAATGTCAACTGAATTCTTACCAATTGTAAATCTATATTTATCATCTTTTTTGTGTACCAAAATTCAAAATCTGTGTCTTAGCAATATTGATACTCAATTTCCATAGTGTTGAATATTCGTAAAACAAATTTAGATTAAGTTGGAAAGATTTTTCGTCAGTACCAAAATTACAGTGTCATCGGCATAAAGGAGTATACAATTTCGAAGGAAAACGGACAAAGAGTGGTCAGAAAATTATAAATGTACACCAGTGCACTAATTTTCTAACAGATATTTTTTCTAAGTCATTCATATACATGATGAATAAGATTGGCAAAGTATTTTCACCTTGCCTCACGCCCTTAGTACATTGGAAGAAAGCGCATTGCTGCCGCGAAAAACTGACACAAGATTTCAATGTATGATAATACTATTTATCATTCTAAAAATAAAATCCTATTACCATTGTTATCTAATAGTTTTATCCACAGCCCTGACCTCCAAACATTGTCAAAAGTACTACTAAAATCAATAAAAGCACAAAATAGTTTCATCTTGCTAGTTTTTAAAATTTCAGTCAGTGCGTGAAGACAAAATATATGCTTTGTATTTTAATCCGGCTTGATTTTCTTTAAGAACCTCGTGAAAATCTAAATACTTCTTAAGTACTTTTTCAAGTACATATGTAAAAGTTTACGAAAACAGATTAAAATCGTGATAGGCCTATAATTATCATATAAGCTTGGGTCCCCGCTCCCCTTATTTATTGGTCTAGTTATTGCTTCAAGCCATGCGTCGGGAATCAGACCGGTGTAAAATATAATATCGAAAAAGAGACATGCAAAGGCATAAGCATATCAGAAGTACATTTCATATGTTCCTTTACTACATTATCGAACGACGGAGTTTTGTTATACTTAGGGCTTTAAATACAAATAATAATTTTTGATTCAGTGATTGCAGAATTAAGAGTTCCATCATTGTCATCTATTGTAATATTTCAATCATCTTCAGAATCATCTTTTTCATTTACGTTGTCAATATTACTGTTTTGAAAAAATTCACAGAGTTATTTGAATTTAACAGTTTTATGCTCCGCCCCCTTTCCTAGATTATTTAAAAATTTCCAGTAATTCCTTGGTTTTTGACTTCTCTTTTTTTACAATTTTGTTTCGTTAAACTTTTCTCACTGTTTATGTAAACAATCATTCTTCTTTTGTATACTTTTCTTTAGTTTACAAGATTTGTTCTATTTTATTGTGTTGGGTTATTGTTATGCATTTTTCTCGCTAGGTAATATTTTCTGCAGGCTTTTCGGCATTTAGCTCCAAACCATTGTTTGTTATTTTGATTACAAATTGTATTTCTAGTATCTATTACAAAACATTTAGAAGTAAAATCATTAAATAATGATGAGATCGAAAAATATAGACTGCTGATAACATTCTTATCTATGGATTCTATCCTGTTCTGTGCATCCAGAATCCTCTTTACTATCTCTTCAATTTTTACCGGTATCTATGTATTTTTAAAAATAAAATCAGTCTTTCTATTTTCTTGCCATCTCGATTTTCGTGATGATGTTTTATTATCAACAAGTAAAATTTGCTTGGTTTTGTGGTAGAAACTAAGAACATGTCAGCAAGCATCTTTTCGTATATCGTAGTAAGTATCGACTCCTCCATAAATCATAATCAGGTTTCCCACAAAAACATTCATGTAAAATTGCATTGATGAAATGTATAGACCAGTGGCTACTAGCGATCGAATCGGGCGAACTTACTGGCGCAATCTTGATTGGTTTTAAAAAAAGCATTCGATTTGGTTGACCATTCGGTGCTCATTAAAGACTATCAGCCTACAAGTGTTTTTCAAACTCAGTTACTTCATTTACATCGTATCTCACTAACAGACCCCAGGTTGCTTGTACGGGTAAATATACTTCCGATTCAAGTAATATTTTAAGTAGTGTTCCTCAAGGCTCTATATTAGGGCCTCTTCTTTTTCTATTGTTTATGAATGACTTAGCCTCGTATCCAGTGCACTCTAACACTGATATTTTCGCAGACGCTTCCACAATGCTGACACCTGGTAAATCTTTTGACTCCACTGAAAATAAACTTCAAATCTATCTCAACAATATATCAGTTTGGTGTCAACAAAACAGAATGCATATTAATGCATCTAAAACGAAATGTATGCCAATCGGAATAAGGCTGCACCCATCAACTAACATGGCTTTACTTTTAACTCAAAATGGCTTAGAAGTGTCTAGTGTTAAAAATAAAAAAAAACTTCTTGGTATTTACATTGATCAATACCTCAGATGGAAATCACATATCGATCATATATGTACAATGATCGTCAAACGAATAACTCTGTTAAAATTACTGTCGAAATTTCTACGTCCCCAGTCACTTTAACTTTTTTCGGGATACCACTGATAGACTACGGCTGTAGCATATAGGGAAACACATCCAATTATAATCTATCCAGAAAGGAAAAACTCCAAAAAAAAAAAAAAAAAAAAAAAGGTTCGCGCGAATAATTCTCAAACTTCCTATTACTACTCCCTCGAATGTTTTGTTTTCACATCGACAATGGCTACCTATCAAAAATGTATTCTTTATTTTAAAGGAATCATGACGATTTATTTAATCCATGTTAGTGGGTATGTGCTACCTTGCTCGATCTTTCTCCAGATTATATCTCTAACCTAATTCAACTAAGATCATCAAATACTGAGCGTAATCTCCGATCAACAAGTAATAACGAACTCCAGATTATAAGGTCGAAAACCAACCATTTCAAAAGCTCTTTTACGGTATCAGCACCTACCTTCTGGAATTCCTTACCCCTGAGGATATTCAAATTCCCTTGCTTCGTTTAAAACGTCATTAAAGAAATTCTTTCTTGACCAGCTGGAATGATGTATTAAAGCCTCCAAATAGAGAATTTTATCATTGTACCCAGAGATAATATGTTCATGTATAATTCTGTCTGTGTATATATGACTTCTGACATGCCGAAATGTGTATACCTCTGTATAGTATGTTGTTCATATACACACCTGTTGACCACTATAGTTACATTTATTAATCCATTTTAAATCTTTGTGAGTACGTGTGCGCGCTTACCTGAGTGTGTGTAAGTGACTCTTTTTTATAACATAACCTGTAAAAAAAAAATTGAGGACCTCATGGCGGATGGGTCTTTCATGACCAAATGTGTTATCCTCGTTAATAAAGATTATTATTATTATTATTATTATTATTATTATTATTTAATTAATTATTTAATTAATTAATTACTTAATTAATTAACAAGGAGAGACCTTTTGTAAAAAGTGGGTCAAGTTCATGAATTTCGGAAAGTTGAAGAACCAACACTCGTATCGTCACCACATCTTCCATTTAATATAATTAGATTATTATTTCTACATATGTCCATCAGTATTTTCACAGTGGTATTAATTTCCTTATCTAGTGTTACTCGTTTCTTCGGCAATTTATACTCAGTGGGAAATTTCGTGGTATCATTGAAAATATCAACGTAATGGGCGCCAAAATCGAAGTGTTTGAGAAGGAACTCGTCTGCTTTCAAATAATCATTTATGTTATGAGTTCTGGCATTAAAATCTCGCATTAAAAACGCATATTTATTCAAAGTACACGTGTTAGTAATTTCGGATGCAAACATATATATTTCATCTTTTGCATAAAACCTTGAAAATGATGGAGGAACATAGTCGACTCCAAAATAAACGTCGTCAGTTTGAAAACCAGTTTTCTCGACTTTAAACCAAAGTATGTAATCTTAGTCAGATTGAATGATAGTTACAAAAGGAGGAAGAATTCTTAAAAAAAAAAAAAAAATTGCTTGATACCTCTACTGTAGTATACATCTTGTCTTGAGAACGGGTGAAACCAAGTAAGAAAACGCTGGTATATATAGCCAAGATCGGATCGAAACGGATCGAAATTGTCCACTAATCCAAATGCGCGTTACAAAAGGTAGGGTCTCTTCCAATCAGAAGAGAGCGGGGGTGGGGTGGGGTGGGGGGGTGACGTCACATGTTATATTAAATATTATGTTGTTTTTATACGCTGATGACACTATACTTGTCGCTGATAATCCTGCTGACATGCATGCAATATACCCTTGATATGTTGTGTAGATATTGCGATGACTGGAAACTTACAATCAATACAGAGAAAACACAAATTATTGTATTTGGTTCTAAAATAGATCAAACATACAAATAAGACGAAATGACTATATTGATGTTGTAGATGAATATAAATACTTAGGCCTTATATTTCACAAGAATGGAAAGTTCTCCAATTGCTTAAAAAATCTTGTATCTGTAGCCAATAATGGTATTCATTTACTTTAAAAGCGTATACACATCTAGTATCTATAGCTAATAAAGGTATGCATTTACTTAAAAGGCGTATACACATGTAGCATCTTTAGCTAATAAAGGTATTCATTTACTTTAAAAGCGTGTATAAATCTTATATCCATAGCTAATAAATGTATGCATTTACTTAAAAAGCGTGTACACATCTAGTATCTATAGCTAATAAAGGTATGCATTTACATAAAAAGCGTGTACACATCTAGTATCTATAGCTAATAAAGGTATGCATTTACTTAAAAAACGTATACACATGTAGTATCTATAGCTAATAAAGGTATGCATTTACTTAAAAAGCGTGTACACATCTAGTATCTATAGCTAGTAAAGGTATGCATTTACTTAAAAAGCGTGTACACATCTAGTATCTATAGCTAATAAAGGTATGCATTTACTTAAAAAGCGTGTACACATCTAGTATCTATAGCTAATAAAGGTATGCATTTACTTAAAAAGCGTGTACACATCTAGTATCTATAGCTAATAAATGTATGCATTTACTTTAAAAGCGTATACACATCTCGTATTTATAGCTAATAAAGGTATACATTTACTTAAAAAGCGTGTACACATCTAGTATTTATAGCTAATAAAGGTATGGATTTACTTAAAAAGCGTGTACACATCTAGTATTTATAGTTAATAAAGGTATGCATTTACTTAAAAAGCGTGTACACATCTAGCATCTATAGCTAATAAATGTATGCATTTACTTTAAAAGCGTATACACATCTAGTATTTATAGCTAGTAAAGGTATGCATTTACTTAAAAAACGTGTACACATCTAGTATCTATAGCCAATAGAGGTATGCATTTACTTAAAAAGCGTGTACACATCTCGTATTTATAGCTAATAAAGGTATGCATTTACTTAAAAAGCGTGTACACATGTAGTATCTGTAGCTAATAAAGGTGTGCATTTACTTAAAAAGCGTGTACACATCTAGTATTTATAGCTAGTAAAGGTATGCATTTACTTAAAAAGAGTGTACACATCTAGTATCTATAGCTAATAAATGTATGCATTTACTTTAAAAGCGTATACACATGTAGTATCTATAGCTAATAAATATATGCATTTACTTTAAAAGCGTATACACATCTAGTATTTATAGCTAGTAAAGGTATGCATTTACTTAAAAAACGTATACACATGTAGTATTTATAACTAATAAAGGTATGCATTTACTTAAAAAGCGTGTACACATCTAGTATTTATAGCTAGTAAAGGTATGCATTTACTTAAAAAGAGTGTACACATCTGGTATTTATAGCTAATAAATGTATGCATTTACCTTAAAAGCGTATACAAATCTTATATCCATAGCTAATGAAGGTATGCATTTATTTAAAAAGCGTATACACATGTAGTATCTATAGCTAATAAAGGTATGCATTTACTTTAAAAGTGTATACACATCTAGTATCTAGAGCTAATAAAGGCATGCATTTACTTTAAAAGCGTATACACATGTAGTATCTATAGCTAATAAAGGTGTGCATTTACTTAAAAGTGTGTACACATGTAGTATCTATAGCTAATAAAGGTATGCATTTACTTTAAAAGTGTATACACATGTAGTATCCATAGCTAATAAAGGTATGCATTTACTTTAAAAGCGTATACACATGTAGTATCTATAGCTAATAAATGTATGCATTTACTTTAAAAGCGTATACAAATCTTATATCCATAGCTAATGAAGGTATGCATTTATTTAAAAAGCGTATACACATGTAGTATCTATAGCTAATAAAGGTATGCATTTACTTTAAAAGTGTATACACATCTAGTATCTAGAGCTAATAAAGGTATGCATTTACTTTAAAAGCGTATACACATGTAGTATCTATAGCTAATAAAGGTATGCATTTACTTAAAAAGCGTATACACATCTAGTATTTATAGCTAATAAAGGTATACATTTACTTAAAAAGCATGTACACAATTTAGATCTGCCTATTGATTCTCAGCTAAAACTGTTCGATCAGACCATTGTACCCATTTTAACATACGCTTGTAAAATTTGGGGATTTGTAAGATCAGATATAGTTGAAAAAAACTCATCTTTCTTTCCTTAGAAGTGTAATGATTGTCAAAAAATGTATTTCTCATTACCAAAAAATATATCTAAAAGCTTAATTAAGTTTAATACTGCAAATCACAGGTTTCCTTTTGAATCTGGCAGATGGGCTAATGTTTCCTATTACAAAAGATATTGTACACTCTGTCAGTCACAAGAAATATATGATGAATATCACTATCTTTTGTCGTGTTCTTATTTTCATGATGAAAGACAAAAATTTACATCTCATTTTTATATTTCCAGGACTAACGTTTATAAATATACTCAATTGATGAATACATGTAATACGACTCTTGAACAATATTTGCAGGTTCTTAGATTGTTTTTTTCCGAATTTTGTAATCCCTGTTATGCATTATGTTATGATATCACGCGCTGTATTCATATTCCTTTTCTTATATACCTCGTATGTTGTAAACTTTACAACCTGGGTGTAATAAAATCTTGTCTTGTCTTGTCTTGTCTTGGTATGAGCTCATCACTACAATTGTAGTTTGAACACTCCACGTACTCCTAATTGATATTCCTAGCCAGACCTCTATTTCCTGAGAGCTATTTGATTGCGCATTGAAACGAAGATTTCTGATTAGCCTAAAGAATTGGAAGGTCACTACGTAAAGACTCTAAACAATTTTAACCAATCAGCTGTCGTCTCGGCTTTGTGTGATATAGAAGTGGATTACAATGGCGTATCGTCCATAAGCTGGTAAAAGTCCATACACACACGGGTCTAAAAGCCGCTATATTCACTCTGTACGTAATATTTGCTTGACTTAGACCCGTGTTAGTATCTAGCATGAGTCAGTTACACGTGATCATTAAGTAAAACAGCAAATTTGTCCACTAACCCCCCGAGTAGGAGATGTTACTATTTTCACCATGTTAGATGATTTTTCTTTGGTGGTGGTGATAATCAAACAAGGATATTTTTGTTTATGCTACATGGACGTCTGTTTTGTCAAATATGTCCTTGTCAAAACGAGCGAGTGTTGTTCTTTGATGTTTATATAAAGTTAAAAGAAAGCACTATTAGCAGATACCAAATACCGTGTATTATTTGTAGTGGTAATTGGAAAAGGAATAGGTACTGTACATACTATATGAAAGCTTATAATGAGAATGCGTAACGTTAGTAAATGCATGCAAAAAATATTTTTAAAAAATGAAGTTTTTCTGAAAAAGATTTTAAATTTTTTTTTATGGGTTTTAGGATTTGAGGTGTCTATTTGTTTCTGCACTTTTACATATTTTGTGTCAGTCTTTTTGCCGATCCGTATTGGTAAGTAGCAATTTTGCATAAGCTAACTGTATTTAAACGGGGGGGGGGGGGGGGAAACCTAAATAAAAATGCACATCTGAGATGTATTTATTTCTTATTCTAGAACAGTCATTTTTCTTCTTTTTATCTTCCACTTTTCATAGAAAAGGTGACAAATATTAAATTTAGACTTTCTGTTTGTTCGTTCTCAATCAATATGTCTGCCCCACATTCGTTACCGTGCTATGGCTTGTTGTCCCACATGTATATAGTTCTAAAATATGGTCTGTACCGAACCATGAAACTTGGATAATATACTTTTTATTAAACTTTTCACGCTATAAATTGCCCATTGGTACTGTTTCTTATTGATTCTATGCATATTTAACTCTATATTGTACATGTATCCGCCAAATGACTTGATTTTCTCGTTCGGTGCAACAAGGCTGTTCAAGTTTGCCTCCACTTTGTTATTTAACAAATTGATTCTCATTCAGATTCGTTCTGCTCTATTGGGTTGCACAGTACTGTATCAAAGAGCGAAATCGGAATGTGTTTGGTTCATTTAGTTTCCAATCGCAGGGGCTGATCATGAGGGGCGGAGCTGCCCCCTCCCCCCCCCCCAAGATCCCGAAACGTGTTTAGAGAAAGTTTTCTTGACAGATAGATGGTTAAAACTATGCTCTGGAAACGCTTAAAATGCAGTAGCTTCCGAAGGCTTCGCCCCTTGGGCCCCCAATGGGGTAGAATCCCACGAAACTTTCGCCTACTTATTTGTGCCCCACCCCCATCCCAAACAATATTTATGGATCCGCACTGGGTTGTTAGGTTGTCAAGGGGTATATCATTCTCCTCTTGGTAGGTTATCTCCGTTCCAGTTGGGCATGTATGTATGAAGGAGCGATTAACAGCACATCAGTACAATAGTGGTTATATGGTGCCAACTAAAGGAATAACGCCGCTGCCCCCAAAACTTGAAGTCTGCTAGAAACTTGCAAAAAGATTTATTCTCAATTTAACTTTGCTTTTTAAAGAGCCAAAAGTAAGGGATAAAGTGTACAACTAAATGCTTAAGAGAGCAGATCTGACGCTGTCATAGTAAATTTGTCTATCTTTTAGTCAAAAAGTCATCGCTAAAATAATATAAACGACATTTCAAAACCTGGCTGCCCCTATCCCCGGGGCAAACGTAAGGGCAGACAATTGAGTTGTTTATGACGTCATCTTCTGGGGAGCTGTTTGAGTGTATATAAGGACGCTGTTGGGCGCATCTTCAGTTGTGTCCTCGGCCGTCAAAACGTCCAGACCACGATTCCATAGATTTTGTCATTGTGTCGTCACATATAAGAAATCGGTTCCCATTCCGGATATTGCTAATATTAAAGATACTTATCATAAATGTCCACTTTAACTCAACGAGCGTCTGTTTAGTAAGGGAGACCAACTGTTTAGTAAGGGAGACCAACTGTTTAGTAAGGGAGACAAACCGTTTAATAAGGGAGACCAACTGTATAGTAAGGGAGACCAACTATTTAGCAAGGGAGGCCAACTGTTTAGTAAGGGAGACCAACTGTTTCAGTTTCTGCTTTTTAAGTTAGGGACCTTCAATTAGCTAATTGTCTGTATTAGTTACCTTCAATAAGCGAGTAAGTGGCCTAATTTTCCCCACATTTTCATAGATTTTACTTATACAAATAACATTAATAAGGATATTTATTCTTCAAAGAACTTGTATTGCACGAGTTAATTTTGCACTCATTTTTTGCGTGGGTCTGTTTCTCTGCCTACGCATCTTTCCTAAATTATATGATTATTTAGGGTAATTACAAATTTTCTTAGTTATATATTTATGAACTAAGTATTTTGTTTTAAAACTATTGAATACAAGTTATTGTTATTGAGTTATTTGTACTCTTGATTGTAATTATTACATATTCATCTTTCCTACTGTCTACTTCTATCACATACACCAGGTTTACATTTTTGCATAGAAAATACTATTTTACACACTTGTGGCAGTATACATCTCACAGCCTCACAAATAACGTTTCTCACATTCTTATTCTTCCTCTCTTCTTTCTCTCTATCTAAAGCTTGTAAAAGCTAGCAATATTATACAAAGATCGACATTTAAACCGGAATTGAAACTCTCAGCTTTGATTTGGTGTTGTCCAACATAAATATCAGCTTGGTCAGTCTTTCAAGAATAAACACAACAGAAACAGTTCCACCTCTATCACATTACAATAAAAAGACCCTCTTTATTATTGGATGTCGACCAGATTTGACAAGTAGTTTTGCATTGATCAATTCTTGTATGAATATGAATTTCATTTTTTTTAAAAGTATTTTTTTTAAAATCGTCATCATTTGACAGAATATTTGCACTTTGATTATCCAAAGATCACCCTTTTTCATTTGCACACAAATCTCTATGACCATTGGATTTCAAACAAATTTTGTATGCAACTTTGTATTAAGAAGTTATGGAAATAGAATGATTCTCAGAGTTCTACTTTATCATTTGTTAGAATTATTGTCCTGATTGTCCTCATTTATCTTTTTAATTTATGCAAATAATCTTTTTGCTTTTTGAATTTCAACCAAATTTAGTATGCAACATTAGATTGCTGAGATCTCAGAAAAATTTAATTTTTAGCAATCTACGTCATCATTTCACCTATATTACCCCTGGTTACCTGAATTACCCGTTTTAATATCTGGTAAATAATTCTATTATTTCTGATTGGAAATGAATTAAATTTTATAAGCCTCATCATTTTAATAAGATCTCGAATGCTGTTGATTTCCGGCATTCAACATCATCATTTGGTAGAGAGATCGTCCCTGATGGTCTGAATCATTTTTTTCTTTTATTTCTGGGCAATAACTCTATTTTGATTATCATCAGATTGCAACCAAATTGAACACGCAGTTTTAATTGTTCGCTATCAGTTAGGTGTAATTTTCAACGTGCTACATTATTATTTGGTGTTAAGGACCCAACACAACCAAATCAACCTTTTTTCATTTCCGCACAATAAATCTATATATTACTTTGAGATTTAAATCAAAAGTTTTACAAGAATGTTAATATTGATACCGTTTCCAAGTAGATGTCCAAAGGTCTGCTTTATTATTTGCTCGAGTTATGGTCTTAGATTATGGAAATCTCTTCATTTTCGCTTTGTTATTTTGGTGAATTTAAACTAAGTGAGGTGTGCTGCTTTACACTGACATGGTCTCAGATGAGTTTTGTTTGTTAGCATTCAATGTTGAGTGGCATCATTTCATGGAGTTATTGCTTTTGATTGCCCGAATCTTTTTCATTTTCGTAATTTTTACAGATGAATTATGCTCTGTTTAGTGCATGTAATCTTGTATGTCGCTCTACACTGGCAAGATCGCTGACGGGTTCATTTGTCAGCATTCTTCTCATTAATTGGCCGAGTTATGACCCCTAATTTTCTAACATATGAAATCACCTCTACTCGTGCACAGTGACTCTCTTTTTATTATTAACTTGTTTCAACCAAATTTTGAGTGCAGCTTTATATTAACAAAATCTTGGACGAGTTGGATTTCTGACTCTTCACATTATCATTAGGCAAAATTATGACACCCTATTTGTTATGTACTCAGTTTACTTCATACACAACATTCATGTTCATTTATATTCCGTTTCAACCGCAATTGATTTACTACGTTATATTGATGAGGTCTCCAATAACATTACTTTTCTGCATCCTACATCATCACATGAATCATTATTTTGCCATGGATTGTTTGATTAATCTTATTTTGTTTCCAAACAATAATACTATTGGTTCTCATTCGATTTTTATTTTGCCAGATTTTGCTTTGCAGCCGACTATAGATGAGTATAAAGCTGACTATGGATAAGTATGCAGCTGACTATGGATGTGTATAAAACTGACTATGGATGGGTATGCAGCTGACTACGGATGGGTATGCAGCTGACTATGGATGGGTATGCAGCTGACTATGGATGGGTATAAAGATGACTATGGATGGGTATAAAGATGACTATGGATGAGTTTTAGTTTGTGTTTAATCGTAAAAACAATTGAGATTGATGATATAAATTTTATTTCATCACATGGTCAGGGTTCTCAAAAGATTTCAAAACTGAAGAGTCAATTGACCCTTGACACCAAAATCCCAATAGTCAAAATGAAAATCTCGACGAGTTAAAACTGAAATCTCAAAGAGTCATTTGTTTTTTAGTCATGAGCTCACAGCTGGGATTGTTCCTTATTTATACAGCAAAAAGATGCTAAAGAATTTTTTAGAACTTTAGGAGATTTATTCTCCTTCTCAGAATTGTTACTAACTTTCTGTTTCGTTGGAGTCTGAGGGTCGGAATGATCATCACTGGCAGGTTGTTTCCGAGACTGAGACCGAAAAGAAAATATACTTCTTTGAGCCATTGTGATTAATTAATATGAGCCAGTGTATGACAATTCAGTGAAAAAGGAATAGGTGTATATCTTGTAGTTCACTGCAAGGATTTTTATTTGGAAAATCCACAAGCATTTTTAATTTCCTTCACAAGATCACCGACTGGTGACTACTAATGACATTAATTGTGATTATTAAGTTTCACACTTAACAGGCTGTCAATAGCTTTCTGCCCCAGATTTCCCCTTGAATCACTTTACTTTGCAAAGAATGGAGAATGTCTTCTCTATATCATTAGAGTGTGGCAATGACAAAACAACCATGCTCAGCCTGCAAGAAAGTTCAAACTTCGTTTTTTCTGTGGCTGGGTTTTTAAGGTTGCCGACTGCTCTCCAGTACTCCTCGATTCTAAGTTCATCATGATGAGTAAGTTTCTGAGTTGGACATAAGATGTAATCCTGAGTTTCATATTTATTCACCAGTGTTTTTTTAGCATGCTATGGCATTGGTAGAAATCCTATGTTTCAGCATTTTGACACGAATTGAACTAAAACATATATCAATTGCCCTTAAATATTCCTCTAAAAACATCTTGAACAATGCAGTAACAATTAAACAATACAACAAATCAAAATACCTACTCGTGTTTCTGTCAAAATAATTTATTGGTCGATCTCTTCTTTTTATCTCACCTCCGGCAAAGGTCAGCCGATATTTGAAAGCGATTACCACCTATTATCCCTTTATTACTTATAACACCCTCATAAAACATTCTGCATTTGGCCTTAAACTCTCCAGATTACAACAGTAAGGTAATCAATCAACAGCTTCATGTGTACACATGTTAGCTTTTGTAATCTGATTACTCAGCACCACATCATTGCACCGGTACAAGATTTCCGATCCCCAGTAGACTTGTTCCTGCTGGTTTCTGTAATGTGTGGATAGAATGCACAAATATACCAAAATGTTGGTCCCAAAATAATAATAATAATAATAATAATCTTGTAGTTTTCAAAAGCGGTAGGGTAGATTTCAACAATAAAACGGTATGTACAGTAGGCGGCCTTTAAACAGTATTTTTGTCCTACCACTGGTAGAATCACATGTATGTTGATGGGCAAACAAACAAATGCCAATATTTGATTTAAAAGTTGATCAAATCAAGTCATAATTGATTCCCTCTTCCTCTATCATAAACGTCAAAGATAATCTCAAAACAATCTAACCTTGGTTAAGTTATGCCCACCTAAGCGTGCCATCAGTGACCTGTTAGCTCTGCCCAGTTCATATTGATTTTGTATAGGTGTGATATTATTGGCTGATAAGGTGTAAACAGTAGACTATCAAATGTCGATCCCTGGCACATAGTCAATTTGTTATGGGCAGCGTGCGCACAGTAGGAAATTATGCCAGAGGTGAATCAAGGGAAATTATGACTGATGCTCCAGCCCAAATCAATGTGCGTCATCAAAACGCACAGGTTGGAATTTCTGTGCATCAGAAATGGTTCAAATTTAAATTCCAAGTGTCAAAACCCAAGGGTACTTGTCTACTGAGAACCCTGATGGTGCAAATATATAAGACTTGGAAGGATTTTTTTTTCAGCATTGTATATCATTGTTGAGTTAATTGATGGCCTCAGCCTTGACTGAAACCAAAGTTATGGTCTCAGCCTTGACTAAAACCAAAGTTATGGCCTCAGCCTTGTCTAAAACCAAAGTTATGTCCTCAACCTTGACTCAAACCAAAGTTATGGCCTCAGCCTTTGCTCAAACCAAAGTTATAGCCTCAGCTTGGTCTAAAACCAAATTTATGGCCTCAACCTTGACTCAAACCAAAGTTATGGCCTCAGCCTTGTCTCAAACCAAAGTTATGGCCTTAACCTTGACTCAAACCAAAGTTATGGCCTCAACCTTGACTCAAACCAAAGTTACGGCCTCAACCTTGACTCAAACCAAAGTTATGGCCTCAGCCTTTGCTCAAACCAAAGTTATGTCCTCAGCCTTGTCTAAAACCAAAGTTATGGCCTCAACCTTGACTCAAACCAAAGTTATGGCCTCAGCCTTGTCTCAAACCAAAGTTATGGCCTTAACCTTGACTCAAACCAAAGTTATGGCCTCAACCTTGACTCAGACCAAAGTTACGGCCTCAACCTTGACTCAAACCAAAGTTATGGCCTCAGCCTTTGCTCAAACCAAAGTTATGGCCTCAACCTTGACTCAAACCAAAGTTATGGCCTCAACCTTGACTCAAACCAAAGTTATGGCCTCAGCCTTGTCTAAAACCAAAGTTATGGCCTCAACCTTGACTAAAACGTAAGTTATGGCCTCAGCCTTGTCTAAAACTAAAGTTATGGCCTCAACCTTGACTCGAAAAAAACTTATGGCCTAAGCCTTGTCTAAAACCAAAGTTAAGGCCTCAGCCTTCACTCAAACCAAAGTTATAGCCTCAGAATTTGCTCAAACCAAAGTTATGGCCTCAGCCTTCACTCAAACCAAAGTTATGGCCTCAGCCTTTGCTCAAACCAAAGTTATGGCTTCAGCCTTGTCTAAATCCAAAGTTATGGCCTCAGCCTTGTCTAAAACCAAAGTTATGGCCTCAGCCTTGACTCAAACCAAACTTATGGCCTCAGCCTTGACTCAAACCAAACTTATGGCCTCAGCCTTGATTCAAACCAAAGTTATATTCTTAGCCTTGACTAAAACCAAATGTACTAACTTAACATATTACCTTGGTACAAAAATTGATATGTCAATCAATGTATATATGTAGCTTTATATAAAACTTAGACCTACAAAAGTTTACATTTCCCGTTTGAATTATGTTTATTATGTACTATATACAAATGATTTAACAGACCCATGCTGGATAGAAAAAAAAACTTCTCGGTTATAGCATCATAAAAACTGTGAATATTACTTCCTGGAAATTAGCTTATGTTTGATTAAAATCCAGCTAAATATCTTTTGAATGTGCTTTGTGGCAAATATCGTCATGCTGTTTCATACTCTTTTTCTCCAACTTGTCATTCTAAATGTCATTGTACTGACAATCAAAAACCATGCATGAAACAAAGTGTATTGAGTGTGTTTATTTGAAAAATAGAAAGATAACATTGTAAGTCATTGCATTCTTTACACCTGCTTGTAAAAAGGAAAGTTATATTTCACAAAAATCAGTATCATTTGCACACAAACTCAATAAAACATGTTTATACAGGCATAGGATTGCCTGATGGGTCTACCATTAAAGAAGTGTTGGACTTTACACAGAGGCTGCATTGAGCTGAGATAACAACGCCTGTTCATTTGCATACCAATTTCTATCCAATATTTATCTCTTGAAAATTGTATACCTCAATATTGCATACATTTTCTGTTCACAGTAAACATTTCACAAAAATCGGATTTAAGATAGTTAAAATAAAACAATTAAAAACTGTACACGTTTTCTAGCGAAAACTAACATGGTGTTTATCCATGAGCAACTAATGCCATCTCAGAGTTAGACAAGCTTAGCATTCAAAGCGTCATTACGTAATGATTTATGGAATCAAATATAGCTGATCATGCCATTGGTTAACGGTCCATTAGATATTTGAATACACAACGGTTGACTGACAGCTTGTGGCAGATAGGTGGAACTTTGCGACTCGTCGATTGCTACAAGAACCATATTTGTCATTGAATGTATGGATTTCAGCAAGTTTTATTGAACATGATAAATTGACCTATCTTAAGTAAGATTGGCCAACAGTCCGTATAGTGGCTTATCAATATCAAGAGTGGTGGATATGATGCTACATCACTGGTGTGCTGCTGCTAATCTTGGGACACAACCATTAATCTAAGGCTACACATTTTTTCCATTTACATATATGTACAACACATGTAGTGCAATTTTCTACAATGTTGGCTGTTTGAATCCCATTTAAAGAAAAGTGTGAATTTCTAGTTTATTAATGTTCATATTTTATAACTTGCACATTCCTGTAAGTCAAATTTTTCAAAAATATAGTTGGAATTTAAAGAGGGGAGATAAATAACCTTCAGGCACAGAATAATGGCAGGGAAACCAGCAGAAAGTCAATCTATCATAGAAACTCCCCATTTCAGTTAAAGAGCTGAATATAGCTGACAATTCCTCCAAAACGAGACCCATGTTTGGGAATAAGTATAACATAAAAAACCATAACAAAACAAAACATTTTGAATACTTTTTTACAACAAATCCATATAATCTATTCTTAAAAAACAAACAACAATGTTTAATAATTGTATCATACATTTAAAACAATCATTGATGAAGCAGTCTGATTGTCATATAATCCAATATTTCACGCTTGAGGATTTTGGTCATTAGATCAGTGTTTTTGAGCTAAATTAGTGCTAGCAAGCAAAATTGGTGATTTTTCGGGGCAGTGGCCCTGTCTTACAAAGATATTTTCTATGAAATTCAGCTTTATTCCATTGGAAATATGAACTAAATGATCATGTAGAAGTTGTTCACGATACCTGCATAGATGATATTGCTTCAAAACTTGATAAAATAATGTATTTTGATTGTATGGGATCCATACTTTGTCGAAATTGGGGTAAAAATTTTCTAGGCAATCAAAATGCAGCTATTGATTTGTATCAGACTTGGGAACAATCTTGCCTATACGAGTGTCATGAACAACTTCTGCACAATCGTATACCAAATATTTAGAGTGGGATACAGTAGAATTTGACAAATAGTGCCATTGTCAAATAGGACACAGTGCAGAAAAGCTCCAAACTTTTGCTCTCAAACACTAGTACGGCAAACAAACACTGGTACAATAATAAAGAATCCTTTAGTGTGATTTTGCATAAACATTTACATACATATATATGTAGGCACATACAAATATATTTACATCAATACATACAACACTGGAATAAAAATTTGTCCAAATCAAAATGCAGAGAAATAAAAATGTGTACAACAGTGGCATACTGAGTACAATGTGTACAAACAGTGGCATACTGAGTACAATGTGTACAAACAGTGGCATACTGAGTACAATGTGTACAAACAGTGACATACTGACAATGTGTACAAACAGTGGCATACTGACAATGTGTACAAACTGGCATACTGATGATGTGTACAAAGTGGCATACTGACAATGTGTACAAACTGGCATACTGACAATGTGTGCAAACAGTGGCATACTGATGATGTGTACAAATAGTGAGTGGCATACTGACAATGTGTACAAACAGTGGCATACTGACAATGTGTACAAACAGTGGTATAACTACAAACAGTGGCATAACTACAAAGTGACATAACTACAAACAGTGGCATACTGAGGATAACTATACCAGTAATTTGTTTCATTCACACAACAAATTCTGTTGCAGAATTCTGTCAGGGATTTAGATAAACATTTAATTTATTCTCATTTCACCTTAATTGCATTTATAACCAAGCAGACATAACCATATACTAATGTAGAAAATGTTATGATATGCAGAAACTATTTGGGCTATCCAAGATCAATGTATAGTAGCATATATGCTTTGCCCTATTAGACTGTGGTCTCCAGGCACAAGATCTGTCAGACCCTGCCTACACAGAAATATATTTTTGGTGGTCAGCCGAACCCGAAATGTTCTGCATTCATAAGTGTTTCCACCATGATCTTGAAGAAGCTGCTCTTGTCATTAACTGTTTTGTCATTCACGTACATGACAAGTTTGTTGCCACATGTGTGGGCTGATGGGTGGAACTTCTCATCATTATGGGTAAAGGTCACATGAGGGTCCTCTTTGAAACCCAGAGCTGGGACTTTGCTTGATCCCGTGCAGAATTCCAGTAGCTTGGAAGGTTTCATCGCTGATATGAAGTCTCTTTCCTCAACGGTCAAATCAGCAATGCCATTGTCAAGCCTATGCAAAAGTGTTGTGTCTGAAATGCAAATTAATACAATGGATCAAGTTTAACAAGAGACCCAAGTGGTCCCGATATTGCTTACATGGCTTATCTAACTTAAGGGTTATGTAGTATTGTTAGAACATAAGCTATAGAAAACTTAAACTTTATATTATGTCAATATTACTTATTTCACTATAACCTGATACAAATTATTTCCAAATATAAAGTCATAATTAATATGGATAAATTCTTGCTCATAATTGAAGTCATCCAAAATCATTAAAATTAAAGTTTACTGACAAAGTTTTAATTTGTGGTTCACAGAGTCACATAGCAATGACACCATTTGAAATTGTAATTCACATATTTTTAAGGCAATGGGTTTTGTGACCACTGGTAATTATATTTGGAAGTGTTTCATGAAAACATGTTGGGGGTCCTTTTTTAAAACAAAGCTAAAATTATGATATCTAAATTTTAAATAATTTGTGAGTAATGGCACTGAACAATGACATAAAATAATGCACAATACATGTACTAACAAATACATGACAAATGTTTCAGGCACTTTAACATGGCAATACTAGCGACTGTCAAACTCAATTTTGCCAAATATATATAACTTGATTCAAAATATTTAAGAATTTAAAATGTGATAAAGTTTTCAGAAATAACTCTCTGAAAATAAATGTATAAACTTTGATATGATTTTTACAAGAAATATGTTCTTACTTTAGGATAAAAGCAATTGCCTGCAAACACATATCTTTAACTATGTAAATAAATTCTTATCCATAATTACAACATAGTTGGATAGTTTATGCTAGTCTGCAATTGTACATTGTCTCTACTATCAATGCATCTAATTAAACGTTTTATCAGCTATCATCATCCACTCACAACACATCTTTCTAACCGTATCTTGAGTTTGTAACAATTCAGCTGTTTTACATACTCAATCTTATAGCCAACTGTTTTCTCTAATTAGAGTGTTACTTGTTGTATTTCTATTTTATATGTTTTCTTCAGTCATAAATTACGAATGATATATTTTAATCCATAGGTATATTATTTTGTTAACAAATGGTTCTATTCAAATGTATACATCTTGTATTCTATTTTTTTCTTGCTGGGTTTCCATTTTGTGCAAGGGGAAGAACTCTGTAACCCAAATCCTATGATTTGCAATAGTCAAAATCATGGGTTAATACTTCCCTTTCTTTTCTTTAGCGACATAAGGTCTGTTAAATGAGAAAACAAATTGATTATATATCATACGAGTTGAGAACTATTTTTAACTGCGTTGAATGTCATTAATATGCACAGATCTTGTTTATTATAAAACGCATTAGCTATCTTGATAATATACGTGTATTTATTAAGCTTAATAAAAAGCTGACCTGAAAGTCACTAAATAGTTGATAAGCTCAGCAATCAGATGCAAGATCACCTCATCAGTATGCATTGATCTTGTTCATAACTGTATACATTTTAGATCTTGATGATTTAAGTCCATTTACAACGTTTACTCAAAATTGGATCAGAAGGACAGTTTCTAGAGTGGTAATAATTTCAGCCAATCAGATGCAAAATCACCAAATTAATATGCGTGGTAATTATGTATTAACTTTTCCAGGGACTGGCGGAAAAATCGCGCTTATATCAGGTTTTAGAGGCCCCTAGAGGCTCCCAGACCCCAAGCACACCCCTCACCCTGTCCTCCAAGGAAATCTCCCTGTATCCCAGTGGGCCAGTCAGACCCTGAATTCTTCCAAGATCTTGATGATATAAGCATATATTCTAAATTTAATCAAAATCAGATCAGAAATAAGGCCTCCAGAGTAGTAAGAAGTTCTACCAATCAGATGCAAGATCACCTCATTAATATGCGTGGATCTTGCTCATCAGCGAATTCCTCCGAGATTTTAACGATATAAGCCCTAATTCCGAGTTTGATCGAAATCGTATCAGCAGTATATATTTTCGAGTAACAAGCAATTGTTGACGGATGGACGAAGCACGACGGATGCAGGCCGATACCATAAGCTCACTTGGCCTTGCGGCCAGGTAAGCTAAAACATGTGTATAATCTTCTCTGGTTCCCTGGTTTAAAAGCATGATTATTTTTCCTTTAGTGCATATATTTGTTGTCTTTCTTCAATATTATGACATTTGCAGGTAAAGGAGTTGCTACTGCTCTCATACAGCATTCAGATCTCTAGTTTGTTTAACATCGTAAATGATGTGGACACTGCTTTTTGACTCACGATTAATTAAAAAAGAAAGTAATGTTTCTAAATTTTATATAAATTCTCCAGATGTTTTATAGACAAGGTCCATGATCGTGATCGGTAAGTTAGATGGTACATTTCAGTAAGTGTAAAGACTTAGTAACCATATTTTGTATAATTTTGTGGGACCAAAACTATCTTTCCGATCGAAATAATCTGGAAAGCAACTATGTTGCTTGAAAACCGCCTGTAAAATCTACAGCCATTTTCTTCAGCGCTGGGACTAGCCTAGTTAATGTTTATGATGAATTGGGGCGTATGAGAGATAGGTAGGAATATAACATCATTTGACTAAAGGGACACTGTGCATCATGCATCATGTCCATGCATCTGAAACCAATGAAATATAATGTGACGGTCTAAAAAAGGATTAGATTGGTTACCAACATCATTTGCTTTAAACGAAATAGGCGAATCAAAAGATCCCGATACTATCTGATTTGCAGGATAGGATAGTTCTTTTCTAAAATAGCCTTAAGTTTTCGTATACAGAAAAACGAGTTGATCATGGTGTGACTACTAAATTGACCATTTCCACAGACCTGAGCACACTAGCCACTGACATACTGTGCTTACCCTCAATCAGCTGAAGAAACTCTTTCAGATTGGAGAAAAGCTTTTCTTCTCTCTCTTTTCTGCTTGCCGTATATGAATATTCTGGTTTCATCATGGCTATTAAGTCCTTCGCAAAAACGTCATCTTTCTTGTATTCCAGAATACTACAAATGAATGGTTTTCTTCTCATTAGCTCGAGAAGCTGGAATAAAATAACAACACATCTCTTTAAAAAAATAGATAGATCATGCGTACAGGAAATATCTGATCTGTATATCTGGTTGTTAGGTGTATCTAAAGCAAAACTTTATCAAATATTTCGACGGAAAAAGGAATAACAACAACAGATTCTTTACTGATATTAAAATATTTAATGGATGAAAATGATTGCATATTATTGTACTATAAAAGAGCTGATACCGCAGACATAAGGAATATCTAGCCCAGAGTCTCAATGGCAATAAATGTACAATATATGGTTGTTTTTTTCTTGTTGAATTTACAAAGGGATATGATCATGTTTTGTTTCTGGACTTCTTGAAAATATCAAATTAGGAAATCCCAAGCTATATGTGTTGTCGATCACGGGCGTTGGTGATGTTTGTGGTGCTTGAAGACGTAATAGTAGTACTTTGATTATTTGTTCAGTATTTAACAGCACAACACGTGAAAGGTTAGATCGTGCCGATGCAATTAGAATGGAAGTAGCTGATGTTGTTCTTCAGTTGTATGGCGGTGGCAATCAATTGTAGTGGTGGTGGTCGTGGTTGTGCAAGTTGTAATAACATACCAAGCTGTTGTTATTGTGATAGTATAGATAGTTTTGGTAGTGAAAGAAGCATAATTACATCATAGTATTCAAGTCCTTGAAGAAGTTGTTGAATTCCCGTTTGCCTCTGTAGAATCGCAAAGTACATAGCACTAGACTGTATGAAGTCCTCTTTGTTTTCCATTTTAATGAATAAAGGGAGGCCATCCACGTCAAAGCGCCACTCGCAAGAATTCAGGGCCTTTTCTAATGATTCCTGGTCATTTGCTTGCTGTACCTAAGAAAGTAAAGTGAATGTTTGTTGTTTTTTTGTTTATTTTTTCCTTGAAGCATGTGATATAGATGCAGAACAACACTAGAATAATCAATAATTACATTCAAGAGGAGATAATTACACATTCAGTCTCAATGACGAGAAGACGATTCTAGAAGGTGATGCGCATACTTCATGGCAGAACTATAAAACGCAACAAGAGTCACAACGAGCACTGTCATATATGTATATTGATATACCGGTAAAAATCCAAATTTCAAGATATTTGGCTCAATGACTTTCGAACTCTATCACAGGGAATAAATGAGAGATCAGTTCCATTTTGTAAAGAGGGTTTTTCATTTTTTTTTTAACAGCACCTCTAATGCAATGTTGGTTATATTGTGCCGAGAAAATGGGAGCTAAGTGTCATTTCTAATGGACATACCGAGGAAACCGATCTGGGCTTGCCTGGCTGGGTATCGAACCAGTGACCCTCGGATTACAAATCCGATGCTTGAACAGAGAGAGAGAGAGAGAGAGAGACAGACAGAGAGGCTAAAAGGGTGACTGAAGGAAACGATGTTGGGGGTATTTCGTACAAGTTCTCTTTCTTATTGTTGAGAGCAATAGATGAAGTTTTTGTTTTATATAATTGATTTATCTCAAAGGTCACAGTGATAAGGACCTTTGACTTTTTGATCACTTGGTTTGGTTTGGTTTTTAGTGTTTTACTGCACAGCAACATGGGACGCTTATATCGTGCAGAGGCAATTAGAGTAAAGGTGCCTTGCCCGAGAACACACCACAGAAGCTGACCTTAGCTTATTCGATGGAGGGATTAGAACCTGCACCCTTCTGGTCACGAGTCCAGCATAATAACCACCGACCTACCACTAATTCCCATCATAAAGATAAATAGATTGAACTCATTTGATTTTTGAGAGGAACGAAACTAAGAATAGACGGAAGAATGGAACTTTCAACCAGTCAAAAAACTTCTGAATCTGTAATTTCTTGCAGGAATTACTTCTAACTGAAAAAAAGAATACCAGCTTTAGGGACTCCCTAACGACAAGGTCAGGTATGTCATCCAGATCGGGCTTGGTGGATATTGGGTCCTTCAAAATGCATTGAGTGATGATAGGACTGAATATAGCAGGTGCTTCTCCTCCCTGCATCACTATAGTAGAAATCATCCTGCCAACGTGCCGCAGCACTCCTTCCTGAAGCTGGCGGATATTATTACGCGGGACTAGTCCATTTGGAGTTTCTGAAATGTATTTGTATTTTTAAATCTGAATTATTTAGTCAAAATGTAAATATACGTTTTCAATATTGCCTTTCTTTGGATTCAGAATATTAAGAGATACGAAGTTATGTAAGAAATATGAATCTAGCACACTTCTAAAGATATGATTTTTTTAAAAAATATTTAGATTTTGAGAATTTTCATTTGAAAATCCAAATGTCTACATTTTAAAGTAAGACTCGAAAAGAAAAAAAATGTATTACAATGGCATAAAATTTCAACAAAAATATTTAAATATTGTTATAATCTCATTAAATGTGTTCCGAATCGTATGTTAAACAGCAATTATACTGTTTTAGTATCGAAGGTGACAGAAACAAGATCCAAGCTATCTACCGACGAGTGCACCAGATTTATGGCATATCTCTCGAATCAAGAGGCGGAAGAACTCTCTTTTTGGCCCGCTAAAATCCGAAGCTTCTTCTGTAATCCCGTCTTGTATTTGAAATTTCACACTAAGTGTTCCAGACTCCTTGAAGAAATCAGGCTTTTTGAAAAACTCGAGAGCCGAATTCCATAAATCCTCTCTTTTGATCGTTATGTACCTCTTGAATCCTTTGACCACTCTGTCTGCATGTTCCCGAAGAGCTCGTGCGATTTTGTCATTACTTTCTTCGGGTGAAACTGCTGTATTTGGCCTGTAATAAACGGAATTTTCCTTTGGAAGTTTTATAATGGTTTTGATTGCGCTCGAAGCTGTACAGATATGAATTTTTTAATCACGAGTGCCTTCTTTAGTCACTTGTCAAATTCAATAAAATATAAATTCAGCAGAATGCAAAACACTGGATATAATACGTCTTCTAAAAACTATGGTCCACAAAATTCCAGTCAGTTGGTTTGATACACAAAAAACTATTTTTATAGAACCTGCAGTTAATCAATCAGGGAGATAACAATTATTTGAATTTTAATTAGCAAATATAAACAATGTCATCAAGAATGGACAATGGTGATATAGCAACAAATATCCATTTATGATTTCAAACATTTTCTTGTAAAAACATACTCACTTTAAATACAGTCAAGGTGAGCATCTTGGACGCATCAACACTGAATACAATTCATAATTACCAATGGTGGTATAGTTGGTACAATAATGTTTTCTGTACCTTATTTTTCAAAAAAAATATAATGGTAACTGCGACAATGATGAAATCATCTTTACTATGGAGCAGGACTAAAATAGTTCCATTTCCAGATGTAACAAAATATAAAGATATACTACAGATCGGCAAGCGTTGTTAAAGTACGATGCATAACACAAAGGTTGACGCAATATATTTACATTTGACAATTATTATACAATTACTTATCATATAAGAAAAGGAAACTTTAGTTCATTTAGTCATGAATTACTTTGGTCAGCCAAATTCGTGCCCCTATTCACTATCACTGCTAGCCTGGTACCTTACCATCATTTCACTCGTGCTTAGAATCAAATAAAGGTCACAGTGCCAGGGTTTATAAACTCGGGTACGTCAATTAAACACACCAAACATCTTAGTCGAACCAAAGAAACACACACACACACACACAGTTGAAATAATGTCTTAATTTCAAGTTTACACAAAGATAATATATAAATACATAAACTGAAGCCTTTATTTTGTGAGCATTTATGGGTTTACGAACATAATAGCTCGCGTGCAGATATACAACCAATTACTAATTTGCAAGTGAGTTAAGTGTTACATTCACAGCCCCATGAATGCGTAAATGTAACCTTTAGTCGATGAACAGTATTCACAAAATGAACAAAAGATATTGTAATAATGTACAAATACTAATACCCATGTGATTGACTCCGATCGGCCAGACTCCTTCTAATAGCTTCATTGACTGCTTCTTCTTCATCCATAAATTCCACCGAACTTAAATGACAAATGCTGATAACATGATATATAAACCCTTCATTTAATTATAAACGTGTTTTATAGTCAATGGTTTAGTTCACACAATACTCGTCGACGGTTACAATATGTCGACAGAGAACAAAATGTTGTAAGAAATAATGAATGGAAATCATGTTTAGAAAAGTCAGTACTTGAAGGGCATGTGAAGAAAATTCCAGAATGAAATTAAAGCAAAACTGAGTCGGAATGGTTAAAAGAACGATGCTGGAATGTCAGTTCAGTGTGAGTGGATGATACAATTAGAAGAAAAGAGGTATCATTAATGCAGAAAAGGAAGCAGGCAGATTTCATAGGAAAACAACATATATAACATCTGAACCAAGTCAGTAAAATGCAATATAAATTTTAGTTAAAGTACAAGTGCTGGAAATATAAAAGTGGTTGTAAACAGAAATATAGTGAAAAGAATAAAATGCTACGAAAAGAAAATAATACTTGGGCAAATGAAAACTTAAAAAGGAAAGCAATGCACTTAGATAAATGTGTTAGACGAGAAAGCAGCTGGATGGTATTGGTTGTTTGGATGAACAAGACGTAGAAAG
Source organism: Margaritifera margaritifera (assembly GCA_029931535.1). Lineage (NCBI taxonomy): Eukaryota > Metazoa > Mollusca > Bivalvia > Unionida > Margaritiferidae > Margaritifera > Margaritifera margaritifera. The sequence goes on from JAQPZY010001420.1 coordinate 258,436, forward strand.
TAAAGTTTCATTAATCTCAACGGACACAGCATCATTGTGATGCAACAAAATAAAAATATGCAAATATACAGGATGTAAAATCAATACGTTTTACAGGGAAAGTGAAGAAAGAACCAAAGCAGCAAATATTGGCTGCCAAAAAAGAATATCAGATATACAGGAACATAGATGTGTCTTTTCTACATATCGGCGGCTAAAAAAAGACATAGTCAAGTGCACACAGACTTAATTATTTCAGAGGAAAATGGTGGTAAATACATTAGAAGAGAAACAGGATAAATGGATGCGTATATTATACTTGACAAGCTCCAGATGGTTATGGGCGGTACAATCTCCAGATGGTTACGGGTTGTACATTAGGCTGACAGTACAAGCTCCAGATGGTTACGGGCTGTACATTAGGTTGGCTGTACAAGCTCCAGATGGTTACGGGCTGTACATTAGGCTGACAGTACAAGCTTCAGATTGTTATGGGCTGTACATTAGGCTGACAGTACAAGCTCCAGATGGTTATGGGCTGTACATTAGGTTGACTGAACGAGCTCTAGATGATTACGGACTGTGCATTAAGTTGACTGTACAAGCTCCAGATGGTTATTTCCTTTTGCCTTGATTCGATGTAAAAATTACATGGTAATTCATCCATTGAAACATCGCTAACGGAATGACACATCGACTGCAGTACTATTGTCGCCACATCAGAAGTAGTTTGAATCACACGACTAATACGTCAGTAATGTTAACATTGGTAGGATTTGAGAGACATATATTTTACGATTGTGTTTTTGTGAGTGAATGGCCCGACTTCCTGCAAATCTACAACATTCTAACACAATAATACAGTGTAAGATGCGAGGGGTTGTCCGCTCGCGGAATGACCATATATGTTCCGATTGTGCTTTCATAACTTAAATGAAAAATTGTGTTTCTTTTCAGAAAACTACTATGGACGAATACTACTGTACCCTTGGTTCTATGAATACCATTTCGTGGTGTATTAAGTATATATGACAATTACTGTCATTCTAGGTTAAAACTGAATTTAACACACTCTTCTGTTCATTGTCGATAACTACTTGTTCATCACAGGCTCAACTGACGGAAAATATTCCTAAAGTACCTTCAATAAATAAATTCTGCACTTTGCAGCGTTAAAGATTTTGTATGACTAAATAAATAGATGTACATATTTGGTCATACTATTAGCGATTTATATATCACAACAGTTTTCCTCTGCAGCTATTTCACAGAAAGATATACATTCGAAATTGCAATTTTGTTGTTATTTTTCACAAAGGTAAATGTGTATGTGTCTTTTTCAGTATTACTCACTCATTTCCGGTTGCCATATGTCGGTCGAGATTTGATCGTGGAATCGATGAAGATGCTGATTCGGAAAGTTGCCTGTAAGATATTGCAGCAAGTAAGTTTTTTTCTTTTTGTTTTTTCTAGTGATAATAAAGAGAATGAGCATGTCTCCTCTCATTCCAAGTACATCTACAATAAATCGAATCTTGACTTTAATTTCAAAACATGTACCCAAATGTTGCAAAAAAATCACCTGAGCAAAAGTGACATCAATAATTCTTTTGAATTACTCAACCATGTGATTACTTCAGTCACAATTATTAAAGACATTACTGGTGACTGAAAAGATTCCATAAGTTATTAATTAGAACATATAACATGACAATAAATAATTTTATAGATGACAACAGTATGTCAAACATATTTGGTTCTTTTATGTTGTTTTAATTGAGCGAACACCGACGGCAAACACCTTTCCATTCACATAAACCAGCAAATGAGACATTTATGCTAAGATGGACGGGCATCAAAGTGTGCGGAAATATGAGTGTGAGACAGAAGAAACGGTCGGCTCACCATACTGAATAGATCAAATTGTCTGCATGAAAATTAAACCGAGTGGTACTTGTATATCTTTCATCATCATTTTTTTTTTTGCCAATCAAGTCTAGTTAGGCTATACAAAAAACAAAGAAAAAAAAAAACAAAAAACAAAACAAAAAAAAAACAAAAACTTGCATCTCACCTTCTTCTAGGGTCGTTTCTCTCGCATACATCAATCAAACAGCTGGTGCCGAACGAAGAATCTATCATCTAAACAAACGATACACAAAGTACAATATTACAGAAGTCTGTATACCCTTTTCTATCTATCTTTCTTTTACAAAAGAGAGGGCAAAATCACAATTGATATATTTAGTAATAAAGTCAAATAGTTTTAAAGATCTTTTATCCTGTTAACACTGGGAATTGGCATTAACTTCAAAAACGGTCGTTCTTCCTTTCATTCCAGGCTAAACTGCAGAAATGGGGTTGTTGCATCATAGAGAATCCTGAGAAGATGCTGCTGTTGTTGCATTTTAAACATGTTGTGCTAGGTGATTCATTCCTAAATAATAATTAATAATTCTTTTGAAACTGAACAAATATATGAAACATTATACTTTAAAGTTCTCCACAAGAGTGCCAGTTACATTGTCTAGACTTTAAAATGTAGTTTTTGGGGGGAGTAACTATTATTAAGCTTTCTCCTTTCCGCATGGAAAGACCTCGTCCATGCTAGATGCACCAACTCCATGTTCTTGAAGTTTCTTAGTACATCAACCCAGTCTAATCTATGTCATCAGCTCGTGCTCCATGGAGCGTCCTCATTCTTTTCAGGATGTGAGACTAATGAAGGACATCAGCGCGGTGTGGGAGGAGGGCATCCAATAGTGACAGGTAAGTATTACATAATTAAAATTAGTTTTACTCCCCCCAAAAACTACATTTTAATGTCAGTAATAACTTACCTGTCACTATTGTTAAGCTGAATTTGTCAGTAAGGAGGGTGGCTGATGGACTTTGAGAAGAGTAGAAATGTGGAAAAAATTACTCGCCTTCCAGTCCAAGCAGTCAACTGCAGTTTTAAGTGGCAGTTGTCGGGGTCGTAGATTGTGCTGCGACGATCGGACCCAGAGAGAAGATACCTTGGTTTTGGTTTGCTAATGACAGAAGGTAAAAAGACGAGTAGGTTGTGTGAGCGCCAAAAACGCAGCCTTCATAATATCGTCTAAAGATGAATGGTTGAAATATGCCCAGGAAGCAGCAATAGCCCTGACTTCATGGGCTTTAATCTTCATGAGCGATAAGTCTCTTTCCGTGAGAGATGCATAAACTCTCTTGATGCGGAGCGAAATCCATCGAGAGATAGTGGATGCTGAAATATCAGCTGAACCCCTAAAGGGGAGAAAAAGTCTTTTCCTACCCCTCCTTCTCCCTTTAGCAGATGTTAAATAGAATCTAAGTGCCCTAACTGTGCAAAGAAGTCTATCACTATAATCCCCAGCACAGATACGACTAAGACTGGGGATTTCAATCGGGGATGGGAATACTGAAGGAAGTTTGTTTTTGGCAAGAAAACCAGGCTGACACAATAGGGAAACGAATTCATAATTTCCACTGAAGCGTAAACATCCCTCTTCAATTGATAAAGCATGTAGTTTGCTTCTTCTCCGGGCTGACACAACGGCCAGAAGAAAAACGGTTTTAAACGTGAGATTTTCAAAAGAGGCCTCACTCAAAGGTTCGTATGGTGTTTTTGTCAATGCCCACAAAACACATGAAAGGTTCCATTTTGGTGTCAATGAGCGAGACACTGGTCTCTAAAGCTCGAAATACTTTATAAGATCCGACAAGTGAGGATCTGAACCAATGGATCGACCTTTTGAGAATTTAAGAGTGTTTGAAAGAGCAGCCCTATACCCTTTGATTGTGGAGGTTGAACAAGATCTCTCCTCCAAAAGGAAGAGAAGAAAATCTGCTACTGCATCGATATAGGGTGAGCACAGATTTACTCGTTTCCTAACACACCAATCACAGAAGATTTTCCACTTTGCATTGTAGACCTTGCATGTAGAGCATCGCCGGGCATGTACGATGCAGTCGGCAACTTTGCTAGAAAACTTTGCCTGGCAGATCGATCGCTTGAGATAAGCCAAGCATGAAGGTGGAGAATCTGGGGATCGGTGTGAACTAGAGTGCCTCTGTGTTGTGTGAGAAGATTTTTCCATGGAGGTAATACTCTTGGTTTGTCGATCAACAGATCAAGTAAGTCATTGAACCACGACCTTTGAGGCCATATAGGTGCAATCAGGATGATCCGTGCGGTGGACATCCTGATCTTCTGTAAAACTTGTGGAATCAACCGGAAGGGTGGGAATGCGTAAGCTGACAGTCGATCCCAGTTTAGGTTGAAGGCATTGACTGCCCAGGCTGGCTGATCTGGGACTGGGGAGACATAAAATGGGAGCTTGTTGTTGAGTTTTGTCGCAAACAAATCCACTAGAGGTCGCTCCCATAGACTGAACAGAGACTCTGCAACCACTTGAGGAGACCATTCTGTTAGGACTAACTTGTCTGTTCTGGACAGACTGTCTGCCAGAACGTTTTTCTTCCCTGGAATGTGACGAACTAGGAGTGTAATCCCTTCTGACTGTGCCCAACGTAGAAGGCTCCAGACTTCCACGCAGAGTGAAGGAGCATGAGTGCCTCCTTGTCATCTGAGGTATGCAACCACTGATGTGTTGTCTGAGGAGATCATGATGCAATGCCCTTTGACGTGTTCTAGGCAGCCTTTTAGGGCGAAGAACACGGCTTTCATTTCTAGATTGTTTATATGGAGAAGACTGTCTTCGTGTGACCACTGGCAATGGAGAAGTACTCCTTCTGGCTCTAAATGAGCCTCCCAACCTGAATCTGATGCCTCGGTGTACAGATAGGAGTGGGGTTCTGGGGCATGCAGGGGAACTCCTCTCAGAAACATATCTTGATTGAACCATCAATTTAGGTGGTACTGAAAGGTCGATCATAGAGAAATTCGCATTGAGAGGGAATCCTTGTGGGGTCTCCAAATGGCCAACAGGAGAAACTGAAGAGGCCGTAAATGAAGTCTCCCTAGATGAACCATGTTCGACTCTGAATTCAAGGTTCCCAGGAGGGAGAGATACAGATGAGTCGACAATGAAGTCTTGGTCTGTAATGTCCTTAAAAGTTCCATGATTTTGTGTATCCTCTCTGGGGGAACACGAACGCGGCCCAGGGATGTACATGAAATCTTGAAAAGGAATGAGTTCAGACTTCTCTAGATTTAGAATCAGTCCCAATTGCATCACCACAGACCAACAGAGGGTCATGTGGCTGCATAGGGACTGTTTGTTTGTGTTGTTTAGTAGCCAGTCATCGAAATACTGGATTAACGGAATCCCCAAGTATCTCAAGTGTGCAGCTATTACTCCCATGACTCTGGTAAAGATCTTGGGTGCTGAGGCGAGACCGAACGGCATGGCTTGGAATTGAAATACTTCCTGTCCGATCGAGAACCGGAAATATTTTTTTGCGGCGGAAAAACCGGGATGTGGAAGTACGCATCCTGAAGATCGATGGAAACTGCCCAGTCGGCTGGTTTGATAGCGTTCCATCTGAAGTTGCAGCTTCTATCTTGAACGTTTCCATTTGCAGAAATTTGTTTAGGGGGGAAAGGTCGATAATCAGTCTCATTTTTCCGCCCTTTTTGGGACCAGAAAAATCCGGGAGTAGAATGCTGGCGAATCGATGTTTGAACCCTCTCCACTGCGCCCTTCCGAAGAAGGGTGTGCACTTCTTTCTTTAATTTGAAAATGTTTGATTGATGGAAGAGGATGGGTGTCCTTGAGAGAGGAGGGATTCTATGAAGCGTAGACGTAAACCCTCCTTGACAATAGAAAGGACCCACTGATCTTCCGTGATGTTCGACCAGACCTCCGAAAAGAGGGCCAGTCGAGCATCTACCTGAATTAAAGGAAGAGGTATGCACTGCAGGAAGAGGTGAGGTATCCCTAGGGACGACCTCTCTTTCCCCCTTTTCGCCTCTTTGGGGAAGAGGGAGGCAAGATTAGACCGCTTTCCCCTGCCCCTGCCTCTCCAGTTACTACGTTGCGTATCTGAAGAGGGTTTACAGGTGGGTTTTCTACTTTGCTGTCATTGTTGCGTACCACGTTTTGGTACGAATTGTGGTTGACCCATAGCCCTATCAGGACGTATGTGAATGTTGGCAGGTTTTGACAGGTCAGCAACCGATGCGAGGGACCCATGTTGTTGGTCCCTGAAATCCTAAGAGGCAATAGAAGGAATGAGACTGCCCAATAAAGTCTCTGAATCTAGGGGTGCAGCCCTCAGAAGAATTTTGTTATGTTCCAGCAAAAATTTAGAAAAGTCCAGTGCTACATCTCTACGTAGGTGTAGAAGCTCTGCCGACAATGCCATTGCCATAGACGATGCGTGTCGTGAAGTTTTAGCCACAGCCTCTAACAGTAAACTGAAGGAAGCTGCTGAAAACAGTTCAGCATGAGAAGCTATAGTCACTATTGACCTGGCCTTTGATTCTAATGCTTCCAAGGATTTAAGCGATAGGTGAGCACAAGAACCCACTGAAATGCCCACTTGTGAAGCTTCGGTGTCCAAGTGTGTGTGTGTGGGGGGGGGGGGGTCAACGGCCAGGCAGGTAAATGGACCTTATAGCTCGAGACTGAAATTAAGGGCCTCAGTGTAGCAGAGGGGACAGACCACCCTTTAATCTGTCGCACTGATTCTTGACCTTTGCTCAGCCGTTTCGCATCTTCGCTAACCATCGGGGAGTGCGGAAGTAGCAGTAAGTCCGGTCTGGGCATTGCTCCTGACAGTTTCTCTAAACAAGAAAGAATCTTAGTGTCACTTGGACAATTTGGTTTCGGCACATGTCAGGAGGAAGAGGGCGGTATACTTCGTTTACAGCCATGTCGAATGACCGTGTCTCCCCTTCCTCGACCACTTGAGACGATGGTGGTGAGGGGTTCAGAGCACTTTGAATGGTAGGGTATATCCTATCCTCAGGAGTTTTAGGAAATTCCTGCGAATCTACTAAGAACGACAAGCATCATCTTCCTGTTCGAAAGCTCGGTGTGAAGCAGGAGAAATGTATCCCGAACGATCCCTCGGCGGGGCCGGCCGGGAAGTAGGGACATATCTATTCTGTGTCTCAGCACAGGGAGCGACAGAATTGTCCTCAATGGGTGTTATGTATGGAAAGCAAGAACTCTTCTCGCCTCTCTTTCGTCTCTTAGTGGGAGGGGAATTAATCTTCCCTTCCCTTGACGACCTATTCTGCAGAACTTGTGATGGTCGTTGGATCTCATCACTCGTACATGCAGGAGGCCACAGACGACATCCATGGTAGAGGTAGTTCTCTCCCTTGCGGGGGAAAGTTCCACATACTAAATGGATTGAAAGGGAACATGGGAAAGGAAGGGACATCGGTCCGATTTCCTATCCCAGAAGCGTGTCTATTTGCACGTTCTGTCCCTGTTGTGTGACAACTAGGTAATGTAGCGAAAGGGGGGTATTCGAACCTAACCCTAGCGCTAGACCTAGATTTGGCATGTCTTGCTGACCTATACCCAGTATATGGTATGTCTGTATCTGGTGACAAGTGGTCGGTCCGTGACCTGTCATTTATAGTGAAGGGCAATCTAGATACGAGAGAACGACGGCTAAACCCCTTGGGTTTGCTTGATGTATTGTTTGCCTGACTTCGGATACTATGGAGGTCTTGTTCCTGCCCCAAAGGGAAGACACAAGGATTCTCCATATTTGGTCTAAGTGTAACCCCTTCCAGGTGTATAACTGTGTCTGCTTGTTGGTCAGTGCTTCCCCAACCTCCCGTAGTAGGGGGGTGAACTCGGACCCAGCAAGTTGATAGCCCTTAACGATAGAAGCTGCTTTCTTAGAAGTCACTATCATGACTTGGGAAGGTGCCGCTCCACCCTCTTATATTCGGGGGATTGCACTCGAACCCTTGAGAGATAACTGTTACCATCTCACCAGTAGTAACATTATCTCTCTCTTGTCTAGGGAAGGTGCTGCTCCTCCCACTTTTATTTGGGGAGCGCACTCGAACCCTTTAGAAACATCTGTTTATACCTCACAGGTAGCACTAGCATTTCTTTATAAGTGAGATTTATTTGATTTAGAAGGGGGAAAAAAGTGCTTCTTTCCTCTTCAGATAAGTGTGACGACTTTCATACAGATCCCAAGTGTCGTCCGACCATAGACAACACATGGGGCATACGTCCATACGTTTACATTTTGTACATGACAAACAAGTTTGGTGAGTGTCCCATGGCCCTTTCTTATGCCCTCAATTACCAACTGATCAAGACATCTGAAAATTAAGTTCTGAAAAAGAAACTTAGTTAACAAAATAACAGAGCAATGTTAATAATAAGGGTTGCGTCAGTCCGTTGTATCTCCTTACTACTGATTTTTTTGTTGTTGGTGTAAACAAGAATGTCCGAGTTTATTCGGTACTTCATGACGGAGATAAACACCAGAGCATCATTGTAGGTTAAGGTAATGTTACAGAAAACATTTATGGGCCCTAGACTCTACAAATAGACAACTGTTATGAGATTCCGTCTCGTGACCAAGTTATTACGTTAATAAATAATAATGACAGTGAAGATGAACCCCAATGTCGCAACACTGTTTTTTTTTTTAAAAGTAAATTCTGAATACTTATTGCTACCACTATGTCCCAAGCCCTTTACGTAGAAGAGGGAGAGGTGGCTCGTAGTGCGTTAACAACGCACGAATGGCGAATATCAATGTCAATATTATCAATTACGAATTTGATAAATACGGACAGAGGTTAACGTTCAGTATAGAGAATATTCATGACAAGTCCTGGTTATTAGCATTGAAACCATTGCACTTGTAGATATTTTCTTCGTCATAAAGTTTTTCACGTGTTGACTCGGCGGTCGTCCGAAAAAGAATGAGGACGCTCTGTGGAGCACGAGCTGATGACGTATATCAGACTGGGTCGATGCACATGTTCTAAGAAACTTCAAGAACAGGGAGTTGGTGCATCTAGCACGGACGAGGTCTTTCCATGCGGAAAGGAGAAAGCTAAATAATAGTGACAGTTATTACTGACATTAAAATGTTGTTTGTGATGTAATGTACGTGAAAGGTGAATTAAATTACGTTGCAGGATCGCACAAATATGTAAAAACAAATGCTTATATTCTAACATTCCACCTGTAATGTATATATCACGAAAAGACAACCCTGACCTGTTCACACTAACTGCCGCGCTACAACAAGAAATACATTCTGAAACAAAAGAAACGGAAGATGCTATAAAATTGAAATTGGAAAATGAATAGGCTACAATTACAAGACATTTTCCGAATTCTCAAATGAAATATTTTTGGAAACATGTTTTACTGACAAATTTCATGTATGTTTTGTGATATATATTCAGTAAGTGAATAGTTGTTGAGAATAGGGACTCAAGATTTTGTAATATATTCCATGATACAATCTTCACCCTCTTGGAAAACTACTTATAAGTGCATTCTACCACATGTTTTTCAGCATTCGCTCCAGGGGAACAGCCGGTGAATATGTAAGGCACTAAATGAATCGTACTGAAATATTTTTGGCGCATTTAACATTTTGAAATTAAACCCGTTGTTATAAATACAGATGGAATATTAACTGTTGTTATAGATACAGATGCAATATTAACTGTTGTTATAAATACAGATGCAGTATTAACTGTTGTTATAAATACAGATGCAGTATTAACTGTTGTTATAGATACCGTATTTGAATAAGGGTCGTAAAAATTGTTGACATACTCAAACAATTTACATTACATTTGATTGCTTTAGCAAGGAAGTTCCTCATGATTTAACCAATCACAATACAGCAGGACTAACAGTCTGATAATAACCAATCACGATACAACAGAACAAAGAGTCAGTTAATAACCAATCACAATACAGCAGGACCAACAGATAATAACCAATCACAATACAGCAGGACCTAACAGATAATAACCAATCACAATACAGCAGGACTAACAGATAATAACCAATCACAATACAGCAGGACTAACAGATAATAACCAATCACAATACAGTAGGACTAACAGATAATAGCCAATCACAATACAGCAGGACTAACAGATAATAGCCAATCACAATACAGCAGGACTAACAGATAAAAACCAATCACAATACAGCAGGACTAACAGATAATAACCAATCACAATACAGCAGGACTAACATATAATAACCAATCACAATAAATCAGGACTAACAGATAATAACCAATCACAATACAGCAAGATTAACATAATAACCAATCACAATACAGCAGGACTAACAGATAATAACTAATCACAATACAACAGAACTAAGAGTCAGATAATAACCAATCACAATACAGCAGGACTAACAGTCAGATAATAGAAAAGTTTTCTGTTCTCAGCTTTTTCACATACGGATATTTTCTTACCATTTCGATTTGTACCATTACATGGAACTTCCCGCTCCCTATCAGCCGACGTATTTTGTCTCCGTTCCATTGAAATTCCGGCGGGGAGACTGGCAAATCTAGCTGTCTTCTGGCAGACTTTAAAAAGACCAAATCATCCTCAGTGATGTGATGGTACCCGTGTTTCACCAACAACAAGTCTACCAATTTTCCCCTGATATCGTCTTCTCCGTCATCTACTAGGATCTCTATAACCGTCTCCAGTATAACATGAGTCCAAGAGTGATTAACACGGAAAGGTAGGTGACTTTTGCGATAAAAGCAGACCGAATATGTTCTTATATACTGTCTTGATCTGTAGCGTCGTGGCGTTCTCGAAAAAGTCCAACTGGTGGACGGATATGGTTCAAACCTGTTATTGTTTCTCGGACTTTCGTTTGAACTATTGGCTGTTGACACGGATGGTTGGTTGACTGTTGAAGTAGCTTCTGATGAAAGTGTGGTAATCGGATTGGAAAGAACTGTGATGGTAATCGGATTGGAAAGAACTGGGGTGGTAATCGGATTTAAAACAACTGGGGTGGTAATCGGATTGGAAAGAACTGGGGTGGTAATCGGATTGGAAAGAACTGGTATGGTAATCGGATTGGAAAGAACTGGGGTGGTAATCGGATTGGAAATAACTGGGGTGGTAATCGAATTGGAAAGAACTGAAGCACATTTTGGATTCGCTCTGTTGAGGATGTCCTGCATGTTCATCCCAAATAGGTCTGAAATGTATAGATATATAAAACGTATGTTAAACTCTCCTTTTAGCATGATGGTATACAAAATGAGTTAAAAAAACCCTCTCCTTTAGCATGATGGTGTACAAAATGAGTTTAAAAAACTCTCCTTTAGCATGATGGTATACAAAATGAGTTTAAAAAACTCTCCTTTAGCATGATGGAGTACAAAATGAGTTTTAAAAAACTCTCCTTTAGCATTATGGTGTACATAATGAGTTTAAAAAACTCTCCTTTAGCATGATGGTGTACAAAATGAATTAAAAAACGCTCCTTTAGCATGATGGTGTAAAACATGAGTTAAAAAAACTCTCCTTTAGCATGATAGTGTACAAAATGAGTTCAAAGGAAATTTTTTAATTAGATACTTAAACTTCATTATTTATATTTTTTAAAAGCGCCAGCGATGTTTCATTCTTCTGCATCTATAAACATAGTTTTCCCGGATTTTGCTGAAAACTCTTATCATATTAGCTAAGGACATCTGTAATATTACTCTAGCATTCATGACTAATGACAGCTTTAATATTACTCTAGCATTCATGACAAATGACAGCTGTAATATTACTCTAGCATTCATGTCTAATGACAGCTGTAATATTACTCTAGCATTCATGACAGATGACAGCTGTAATATTACTCTAGCATTCATGACTAATGACAGCTGTAATATTACTAACAGATTCATGACTAATGACAGCTGTAATATTATTCTAGCATTCATGACTATGACGGCATTAATATTGCTCTAGCATTCATGACTAATGACAGCTGATATATTATACTAGTATTCATGACTAATGACATCTGTAATATTACACTAGCATTCATGACTAATAGCAGCTGTAATATTGCACTAGTATTCGTGACCAATGACAGCTGTAATATTGCACTAGTATTCATGACCAATGACAGCTGTAATATTTCACTAGTATTAATGACCAATACCAGCTGTAATATTGCACTAGTGTTCATGACTAATGGCGCTGTAATATAACATTAGTATTCATGACCAATGGCAGCTGTAATATTATACTAGTATTCATGACATTTACTCTGATCTCCTTTTTCTTTTTGGTCACTTTAAGAATTAAATGGCCTAGAACGTTAAAAATGTGCATATTAAACTCAAATTAGAACCAACATATTTTGCCATTTTCTTAAATGCAAAACAATACTGACCATGAATTGTTTCTCAACTTCATCCTAAATCCACATCTATTTTATAAACTGTAAGAAAACGAATCTGTTTAGAATATCAGTGATTTACTAGTTTCTGTGGTCCTTTTCCAGTTTTAAGACATTACACTCAGTGCTAAGCACAGTTGTATTTTACTTCGTGCTTGTTCTTACTGGAATATGATATATCTGCTGTTGAGAAAAGGTGCTTTCCAAAACATCAAGCAACACATACGCACAATCATGGACTCGTGGTAATGTGCAATGTATGTAAAAATGGTTATGAATGAATACAACAATCATATATTTTCTTTGAATAGATCAAAGATAGATCAATTACTCAAAACTATGTTTGCTTGCTTCTTTTTGTCACTCAAACATCAGTACATGTAGCCATCCAACAGGAAGAAAAATAGCCACAATACATCTCGATCTGCGAGATCGATTCAATTCGATCAGATTCAATCTATCAGCCATAATTATTGTATCAATAATAGGAATACCTCTCCCTACACTGAATTCTTTGTCAGGGTTGTCATGTTTCCACTCCTCAAAGGTTCTCCGGACTACATCCACAGTCTGTGTGAAATAGTGAGAGTATTCACCCTGCAAAATCAGAATTTTGATATGGTTATTATCATAGGAATATGGCTGTAAATGCATACTGTAAACTTACTTTATTTTCATGCTATCGATATTTCAGGGGTTTTCGGGTGGAAACTCTCCGCAAATTTAAATGGCCAATACATTTTCTTTAAAAAATGTAATAAGTACAAGAAGAATTAGATCCGCGAAATTGAATTAACTTCGAAATAGTCTGACATCGAGAAACCGTCAAAATTAAATAGCCTGAATACAAGTAGGTAAACGGTACATGTAAATATATGTTTCGGAAAGATACATGCATTGTGAATAATACTTAGTGAAGAACCTTTCAAATAATGTAAATCAGAAGAAAACTGGGTCTACTGATTGGGCTATTTCAAAGAATTGTCATTCTTTTGCAGTTGCTTCGAAAACCATTACTATAATTTTTAGACTTAGACAATAAACACTTTTACTTTTGAATATTTATTGCATATTCGTTTTAAATTATTTACTTCAGCATGAAAAAGGCGTCATGGATAATTCGGACAGATACGAATAAATGTCTTATTTTGCACATAACGGATATTCATAAACTTCAAAAATATATAACTTCAAAAATATATAACTTTAGAAGTATCGACTAATGAAATGTTTGCATATGTAAAATGAATAAAAATGAGTACGACTAACCTCTCCGTTCACAGCACTGTAAATACTGTTTTCAACGTCTTTAGCGAACTGTAATAACATCGAGTATCCACTGTAGCGGTTGTTTCTGCTCTCTTCTGATAAAACGATTTCCGTTCTGTTTGAGAAAATATGTTTTGTAATCTAGTGTGGACCAGTGAATCTTCATAATAAGTATGATATGTTACTGTGTGGTATAGTGCGGTGCTTAGTCTTGTGCGGTTTTGCACTTTGCACAAGTTACAAATTTGAAGAGAAGGCATTCCCCGGATTTTTTCGATTCGTAAACCCAGCTATAAAAAAGGAATGGTGTATATCCAATGGGAAGTGTAAGGAACCAACAATTTTCTTTATTTTAATATCTGAATCATAGTGGTTGATTTTTGTTTGAGAGTTAAGAAACTGGGCCTTACTTCAGATGTGCATCTCGCAGAAGATTGCTAGCTTCTCAATTTCCTTTTCACTTTCTGAACTTCAGATGTAAATCACAAAAAAGAACTGTTAACCTGTTATCTTTCTTTACATTTTAAAATTTCAATTAGTGCACTTTCAGCAAGAGTAATGCCTACACTATGAAATTCACATCTGTATTTTAAGAACAGGCAAAGTTAGTGCGATTAATGCTATTTCAAGTTAATTTTCTAAGCACACAGGAGCAGACATTTTCAAACAGCACATAGATTTCCTAATAGTGATAAAAAAATAACTGTCAACCCAAGTAGGTGTCAGACATATAAGTGTATGTTTACCATCTCAACATTGTGAGGGTTGTTGATCAAACAAATTTGCCCTGTACCATCTCCTCTTTTAGGGATGCCCCAAAACCCTGAAGCGGAACTTGAAGGACCAATGTTATTCTATAATTTATTTTGAGTGACAGAGCTGAAATATTCAAATATAATGCATTTAGAATATTCTCCTGAATAATTACAATGCATTCTTTCCTAGAAAAGTATGCATTAATACCAAAGTCTCACAAGCCCCCGATCCCACCCACAACGGCCGTAGTACCATACCAATGTAAAAAGTGAGATATTTTCAAAATGCGTAAGTTTCTCAACATAGCAACAGGTGTTATGCCAAAAGATTGGAACATGAAACTTACCACAATTATTCCATAGATGTCACAAATAAATTCTACAGCTGAAAAGGGTAGAAAATGATCAGGGTCACACGGGTTAAAGGTCACAAGGTACACATGTTTGCTAATTCTTCGTATGGAAGCGTCTGAAGTAGCATTTTTATTCTTTTTTCTTTACTTTTATTGAAAATTATTAGAATGAACAATTTCTGCTATATTTTATTTTTATATAATTCGGCAGTTTTAATTGGGTTACCCTGGTTTCTCCCACTTCATCAATATTAATGCACCATTTTATTCCCCAAAATATGCATACTCGCATAAAAAGAAGAAAAATGGTTGGGCAAATGATCACAGTTTTGGCTAAAGGTTCCGCTCCGGAGTTTCGCAGTTTTGCACAGTGCAGAAATTTTAAAGATAAGCTATTCCCCGGACTTTTCTCACTGGTAATCACAGACATAAAAAGGAATAAGGAGAGTGTAGATAACCTAAACAAATTTTCTTCTTCTTTTTATACCTGAATGATAGGGGTTGATTTAGGTTTAAGAGTTCAAAGCTGGGCCTTACTTCTGATGTGCATCTCTGAAGACTGCGAGCTCCGCGTGATCATTTCACGTTCTGAACTTCGATGGTAAATTATTTTAATAAATATTATTTAAAAAAAAAAAAAAAAAAAAAAAAACAACAACAAGCCGGTGGCTTTCCTAATAGTGATAAAAAATAACTGTCAACCCAAGTAGGTGTCAGACATATAGGTGTATGAACTAGCTATCTCTGCGTTGTACGAGTTGTAGAGCAAACAATGATGCATTAATTCATTCCACTCTTTTAGCGGTGCCCCAAAACCCAGAGAGCGGAACCAATCCTAGTCTCGTTTTACCAGACTCTGGCGAGACTCCAAGACATCTTCGCGTGAATTTGAGAGATCGACGGTGACTCCGCAAGATGTAGGCCTACATCTGGCGAGACTCCAAGACATCTTCGCGTGAATTAGAGAGATCTACGGGTGATTCCGTAAGATGTACGCCGAGCGAGAGTCTTGTCAAAGACTGCACATCGGATTGTTACTGAAACGAGTCGTGCGTCATTTTGTATCACATTTGCACAACAGGGAAGATTTTTGTACCAAAGCAAAAGTCATGCATCCTGCATGTTTACACACGTGACCTTTCAGTGGAATATTTATTATGCCTAGTCAAATGGAACAGACAATACTGAAGCATGCACGCTACTTTTCCTTTTTATAGGCCCTAATGAATATTATGATGATAGAAGTTTATCGACCAATCAGCGACTTTACAAGAATTTTCATCTGTACAGACATTTACCGAACTTTTAGTTTCGTTCAACCAGACTCTCGTGTGAGTTTGAGAGATCAAATCTAATAGCCATGTCACTCTCGTCGAGTATAAACATCCATGAGGCATTCGTTGTTAAATGTATTTCGACTCAGCATTTAAAAACATGCACAGGTAGAACTGGTATTTGCTTCGGCATGTCGTCCAACTATGATACACAATGACGAGCGACACCTATCGATAACAATTAGTTGTACACACCCTTACCAGGCTCTCGCTCGGCATAGATGTTACGGATTCACGCGAGAATGTGGTTGAACGAGACTTCCAGACTCTGGGTTAGTGAAGATCTCTCAAAAATCTGGCGTTAAAAGAGATTAACATCATCCTCGGTCTTGTTTATTTTTTTTCTCCCGATTGTAATATCTGTGAAAAACTTATTTAATTTTCAAATATATATACTCAACTTGGTATAGAATGTTTTTAATGAAATTTATTTCACTCGACTTTTCAATATCATTCTATATCGTAACTGAATACTTGCACAGACTGCCTGTTTTCTACATGCCAAAGTGAGATATGATGTGTCATGTGATACGATATGAAAACTATACAAGATATTATATTGCCTACGATAAAAAATGTCATAGTATTTTGAGCAAAGTCTTCTGCCTATAGATAGTTACTATATTATCTACTAAGATATTACATTTGTAGGTATAATTGTACAATTAGCAGCGATGTTTCTCGTGTCAACGTTGAGTATTACATGAGTACAATTAAACAAACGAGATACATTCGTGAAAACGAACTGTTTCAATGCCATACTTCTGCTAATTCTGAGCAATGAAGTTTATATAATTTGATTGTTTGAATGCCTTTTATTTCTTCTCCAGGAGAGTAGTGGAGTAATAAATAGCTCTGAAAATGAGTTACCTTATTACCATTATATATATATATATATATATATATATATATATATATATATATATATATATATATATATATATATATATATATAGAGAGAGAGAGAGAGAGAGAGACAGAGAGAGACAGAGAGAGAGATATTTAAACAGTATAAGAACTGACATTTTGAATGAAAATTTGTCTCTTGAGTCATTATAATCACGCCTCCTAAATCTGATCGCAAGAATTTTTTTTTAAAATTCGCAATTTATATTTTACATATATATATATAAGTGTGTGTGTGTGTGTTTGATAAAGTTTAAATCATTAAATCTGTGAATATATACGTTTATATCAAACAAATACAAGTGATTAAGATCATTTAAGGAAAAGAAAAAAACGTGCAATTTCCTGAAAATAAACTCTTTAAAACTCGATCGTATAGAAACCAGAGCCGCATTCTAGTGGGAAAACAGTGGATAACAGAACGTACAACATTACTTCCCAAAACTTCTACCATCTTTATAGAAAAACAAAAACAAAAAATAACACATATCTCCAATAAAATATTCCAGCAAATCTCCTTTTATTATAATATGTCGTATTGTACCAAACAGAATGATTTTCGTTTTTTTTTTCAGAAAATGACCAAATGTATCAGTTACATTTCAACGGACGTATCGTGACTTTTTAAAAATATTCCATTCTTATTTCTAGACGACACGAAAAAATGTTTCCAATGATATTTTCTTACATTGTACGAACATTTTGGTCCCTCCTTTCCTGTGGTAGATTGACAATCCTCGACATCATATTTGTGTTGTTCGCACTGTTGTCACGACAGTTTTCTTGTTGTGTTTGCACTGTGGTGCTGGTCTCCGTACTATCCATATTAGGAAAAAGAAATTCGTCAACACTGAAGTCAGCAGAAGCTTCTGTAGCGTGTAATACATCCTGAAAGCTATATGGTGAGTTATATGGCCTGGCGAGTAAACTACCGGTGGTAACATTTGATAGATTATCTTCGTTTTCAGTTGGGCTGAGAGGAAGTCGAACTGTTGGAAACGAAGTAGTCTCTGAAATAAATGATTATGATATGATTATAGAAAAAAACAAACAAACAAACAAATAGTAGCAGCAACAATAAGAGAAACATTTTTCGGGCTTTAATTATCATGAAAAAAAAAATGTAGTGGGTAATTTACATTTTCCTGTTTTTACTGAAAAATACTGTCGTATACAATTTAACTGGCCATCAAGTTAAAAGACAAATGAGTGGATTGAAATGTTTTCAACGTCAATAGCTCTCTTTTTTTATAGGTTTCGAAGTGAATAGAAAATATGACTTTGAAAATTTGAAAATCGCCCTTAATAGTAAAACCAACCT
Source organism: Margaritifera margaritifera (assembly GCA_029931535.1). Taxonomy (NCBI): domain Eukaryota; kingdom Metazoa; phylum Mollusca; class Bivalvia; order Unionida; family Margaritiferidae; genus Margaritifera; species Margaritifera margaritifera. Next base: position 276,712 of record JAQPZY010001420.1, read on the forward strand.
TCTGGAACAGAATTTATGCACATTGGGAATGTAATATTTATGCATGGCGATCTGTACATAAAATATATGACCAAATTCTTGAAGAAATCATAATTATTTCAAAATGTGCAAGAAAGAACCACAAAAAATGTGTAAAAAGTTCATAAAAGACAAGGAAAGACTATAAACACATGAAATTTTATGTTAGTATTCACCTCTTTGGATGTGCCAGCATGAGACACCTTTGCTTAAACAGAGCTATTAAAAAGTGTGAACTGGGTCTTGCTTGACTAAAAAAAGGCATTGATTTTTAAAAATAATTTCAGTAAAAATGATTTGCATATTATATGACATTTGTGAAAATATAGTAGGATACAGTATCTATATATCTAATGTTTATCTATCCCACTTTGGGTAGCAATTACATAATAGTGTATGTTATGGACGCTTTCATATTTGAAGAATCCAAATCCTTTCTAATTGTTAAATATCAAACTGCAATGACGTCGATTAATGCAAGAAAAATTACCAATTGAAAAGGCTATTTCATTGTCTGTCGAGATAAGCATTGTATCGGCAGACCGGGTAAGACTGGATGGTGTCATAGCGTTTGGCACTCTCCAGGCGGCGGAACATACAAGGCTTAAATCCATTGGTCCAAGGCTTAAATCAATGGGTTCAAAGTTTGAATCCATGGGAACTATCTGCTGTTGCAGGTAAAACAACTTCTATGGAATATTCACGACTGAAATTCAAAGGAACTGTCTGACTTTGAAGAAGAATATCGTTTGAATCATGATAACTCAGTTGTAGTTGACCTAGTTATGGTTGATTTTGTCGTTCGACTGACTGCAGCTGACGTTGGAGTTGCCCATGTTAGTATTTTTATTTTTAATTGCTCTTGCTGTTACTGTTCCTGTTGCGGCATCGCAGCAGCTGTCTCAGTTGTTAAGGAAAACATGAGTCGATTGTTTGTTGTTGTTCACCGCCTATGCTTTCCATCGCCGTATTTCTCTAGTAAAGCATCCGACCATTATGGTCTAGAGATCGAGACTGTGTACACGGTAATTGTCATCTGTAAAGACAGTATTCAAAGGATAAAATCTGTAAAGACATTATTCAAAGGATAAAATTAGCGTTAATCAAGCCTCTCGATATGCATTTCTTGAAGTTCCGAGTTCGATCCACGGTATTTTAAAAGAGATACTGTGGATACTCATGCGTGATCTTATTCTTTAAGTCTCTTCGTCTGCTTCTTCTAACAGCGCACAATGTAACTACTGATGTCATCAAGAATAAACGATGCTTAATGTACATCGGTTTTAAGATCTTGTAATCTTCAACTAAAATAAATAAAGTGTAAAGATGTACATTGTTTTTGGATAGTGTTTAACGGCGCATCAACGCATAAAAGGTAATATCTAGCGAAGTAACTGGAACAAACTGCCTTTCTCGGGGACACACTACAGCGGCTGACCCTGCCTGCTATGGGCAGGATTCAAACCAGCACCCTTCTAGTCGCGAGTCCACAAGTGAGCCACTGAGCCTTCGCGGCTCGTATTAAGATTTATATTTTGAAAAGTGTTTTATATAGGAAAAAATGAAATGCCTATGTTCAGTTTCCATCTAATTTACATAACAATTCTATTAATTTAGGTTTAGAGTAGATACTAACATTTTCGAAACTAAATCACCCGACAGCAAATCTGCTTATATTATATGTGGTCGTGGATGGTGGGTGGGTAGGAGTTTAGATGAAATATGTGTATGTATCATGCATACGTTTTAGTAATATTTGTTCGGTTCCAATTTTTGTGCTGAAGAAATTGTTATAACCGACACAGTGAAGATGTAAAAAATTTTTTTTTACTTTTTTAAAAGAGCTTTACTTTTAGTTGGCACCATATCGCCATTATTGTGCTGACGTGCCGTTAAACGCTAATACGTACGTACATACATACATTTTAAATTATTTAATTTCAACATTTTAAATATGTCATCACGTTCTAACATGTTACAAGGTAGAACAATCAGTGCATATTCTTGCAGATAACTTGATACATAAGCATGCAAAATGCATGTGCATTAAAGAGAGATAGAAAACCACTTATTATAAAACTTGTCTGATTTACCCTTATGTTGTAGTTAAAAAGTAAAAGAAGAGTCAACATTTCATTTGCTACATGAATTGACAGTTAACATTACATTTGCTACATGAATTGACAGTCAACAGCTGAATATCGTCTTTACTGTTTATGTACGTATTAGGGGTGGGTGGGTGGGTGGGGGCGGGGGGTCCAGGTGCAATCATACTTTTGACCATTTACTTAGTTCTTGCGAGTAATATATATATATATATATATATATATATATATATATATATATATATATATATATATATATATATATATATATATATATATATATTGGAAAAGAACTAAGGTCTAAAGTGCTTCAGTATGAATCGTTCCGTGCATCAAAAGGCCAGATGAGAATACATGTGTCATTATTGATTATTTTCACAAATATGATGATCAGTATTGCTAATCAATGCATGAAGGGTCATTAGTTCTGGTAGGTAGCATCCGGGTCATCAGTATCAAAATATTTTAAGACTTTGTCTAAGGCTCTATATATCGACCCTTATAACGCAATGTACTTATTTAAGCTGCATTAAAACATACAATTTCCCACCAAGTTCGCTGATGTACCCGACACCAGACCTAAATACAAAAACAGCGTCAACTCCCCTTTACACGTCAAATCTGTTATACTAATTTAACGAGGTATGTGCCAATAAACCGGTTTTTACAAGTAAAGTAGAATGCTTTACACGTAATAACTTTCATAACTGCATGTAGCACCTAAACAATACCTTCATGTATTTATCGGGTCGAAATATATACACGCTTTTATGTCCACACAATTACCCACGAGGAATATTACAAGTATGAGTAAGTACGAACCACTCCTAGTTTCGTTTCCGGTATGTACATGTATTCAATAACTTAAATATTTAATTCGAAATTGCTGTTAGTCGTGGTGAAGAATGGTTTTAGATGTGTTTTTCTTCCTTCCTTCCTTTTTTCTGTCTCTATTTCTTGATTCCTTCCCAAACCAAGCCCGGTAAACAGCTGTAATGTGTCTCTGGGCATGGCGCTTTACTCCAGTTGCCTCGGCACGACTTAAACTTTCGTGTTAATATGCCGTTAAACAAGCGTTCATTCAATCAATATTTCCTTCTTCCTTGTTGTATTTTCGCAAGGACAAGCCGATATGAAAAATACATACACAAACCAAAACGAGAAGTCTATCCTTTGTATTATTTTTAACAACTTTTTACATACCTGTAGGTAGCTTCTAAAATAACACATTCTATATAAAATCCTCAGTTAGGTAAGAGCGGAATTATTAGCAAGTAGTACAAGTCAGAAATAACGTACTTACATATTCATGAGAGGCACACTTGAACAATACGCATCGAGTGTTGTCAAGCTGGAAATTACGTGTATCAGCGATAACTACCCAGTGGTATGCATGTTAAATCACTAAGGGCCAAGGCCACTCCTTTGTTTAGGTCTCGAATTTTTCTGATCATGTGACAGGTGTTGCCTATAGTCCAACATTTGTCCTTTACCGGCGACCGCAATAAATGTCGCCCATTTACAAAACTCTACTGTACATGCAATCCACAAATGAATGAATGAATGAATGAATGAATGAATGAATGAATGAAGAGCTGGCATCATATCAGAGCTAATATGACGGCGCATTACGACATTCCATTCTAGAGCTGTTATAAATTCTATTACATACCTATCCATTTTTAGTAGTTAGATATTGACAGTCCTAAACCACAATACATTTTTCAAAAATACGTAAAATCTCGTATCATACAGAAAAAAAAAAAAACAACAAAAAAAAACTAGGTCCGTAGACCATCGTAATATTTCAGCGCTATACCATGGTGATATTTCAGAGCTGAGCTGCACAATAGTGATATTTATAGTCCTAGGCCACTTTTGAACATTTTTTAAATCAAATTTAAAATCGTGTATGCCTATAAGAGAACGTTTCTGGACTATTCATTGACAAAGCAAAATATACCCCATGTTCCTAGACCACAGTGATATTACTGAGCTGGACCACTAATTTTTAAAACAGAAATACACATACAGATCCCTAGACCATCGTGGTATTTCAGACATGTACCATAGTGAAATAATCACTGGACCAATCATAAAATAAGTGGATAGCTATCAACTAATTTTGAAATAAAATAAAATAAAACAAATTACTAACACAAGGGAGACAAATCATGTTGATTATGCTTTTACGAGCTACGTTCCTTGTAAGTAGTAGTATGAATATTACATTTCTGGAGTAACTAACCCTAGGTTATTTTTCTGGATTTTTTTTTTTTTTTTTTTTTTTAAAATTTACAAAACAATTGAGAAAAATAATGTAAACATTACAGAAATTAATTAAAGTATTTAACTGTATTTCCTTTGTTTTAGGAAGCTTATAAATGTCTTGGCTGCTTTAAAAGAGGCTTGAATAACATATATAACTAAATTAAGTAAATGGGATTTTTATATTAAGCGGTTATGAGACGAGTATATAAGGAAATTCGTATCTTTAATGTCTGAGCTCACCTGCCCACACTCAATCGATTCATTCGTTCAAGTATGACACTGGATCGGGTAGCTTGATCCAGAGTCGACGCTGTATGACATCAACTCGCTGTCATGAGTACGAGTTTACATTACTATTACAGGCATATGAAACTGCTGTGCACCTTAAATTTGTGGAGACAGTTTATCTATGCCTACAAGGTGAATTCATTCCGGAGATCCTAACCTTTAGACCTATGGTTCGACAAATGGGGGATAAATTCAACCCTGAGATTGAAGTGATTCAGCGACATCCGTGCCAATTTGACAGAAAAAAACCCAACAAAAACAAAAACAAAAAAAAAACAAACAAAAAAACAAACAAGGCAGCAATTATCTATATCTATCACAGGAAAGGACGATGAATCCTATCCCTGGGGGCGACCAGTTGCACCAAACTCCAGAGATGTCTGCCGGCAGGGATTGACAGACGAAAGACTTCAGATAGGTTTTTGCAGAAATTTATGGCAAAATTCAAAGGTTAAATATAGCTTTTGTTACATCTCCAAAAATAGTAGAGACAAATTAAATAAATCAAAATAGTGATATATACATATAAATCTTGTAGCTTAAATAAATATAAATAGTGAAAATATATGTTAATTGTTGTTTGTATATCTAAACAATTAGCAGTACAATAAATATATTTAAAAAAATGTTGTTTAAATAAATCAACGATGAAGACTTCAATACTTGATGCTGATTCCACAGAAAGTCAAAAATATTGGCTCCATTAACACGGTTACAACCAAGAAAAGAATTGAGTTTTTTTGAGTAGATATGAAGAAATATTTAATGAGTGGCAAACGTAGATTTTCCTTTTATTATAAAGGCAAAATCCATAGATTTGCTTGGATATTTTTTTCTCAGTTCTGTGCCAATACGATTAACGGTTACAGTATTACATCCATAAAAATAAGTCCGAAATGTTATAATAAATTTAGGACAACGATCTTTAAAAATGTATGCTTCATATTGTGTATTCTGTCAAATTAATGACTGTTTTCGTACAAAAATGAAGATATTTTTATTTTTGTTAACACTGCACGAATCGACATAGTGAATATTGTTGGGTAGGGGCTTGGTAGAAACAGCACAGCGGTCGTATCCGACAGACTTCAGAGCATAACATCTTTGAACTAAAACTTTTAATGATTGTAAGTTTACCTATAAGGATTTTCGTTCTTTATTTTGCTCATTTCTGCATTCAAGCGTGAATTGTATGACCAAGGCAAACTTGCAGTCTAGTTCGGTAACAGACACTACACCCAAATTTCGATTGTTATTTAATTTAGATTTGCAATCAACACTCATCTACATGTATCACAGATTTCTCCATCGTTTTCAAACATGATCATGATTGTCATGAGAGTTATAATTGCTACTTAAAAACTTTAATTACAAGATTTGTCGAAGAGTGTAACATGTATACGATACTGTATGGGTGACACTGAACATCAATTAGAAACATGCCATGTAAGTTCAATCACTGACATTCTGCACGATTCTTGTGGAAAACTATTTTGTTTTAAAAGTTAATAATTTAACAGCCTACTTGATGTTGTTTGGAGGTCATGCCCCCCCCCCCCTTCCTTTTTTTTGCATTTGTATATGGTACCTCCTCATTGACTACATAAATGTATGGGATACTACTGTCTTGACATATTTTGAGATCGGTTCATCGTGAGAGAGAGAGAGAGAATGAGAGAGATAGGGAGGGAGAGAGAGAGAGGGGGGAGGGGAAGAAGGAGAAAGAGCAGAAGAAAAAAAATGAAATAGGCCTAAATATGGAAATACAGGTTGAATAACTAACATAAGGGGCAGATATATTTTATAAATAAGAAAAGAAAGTACATGTAGTTCCAAAAGTGATATTGCTACTGATACATTTCAGTATTTCATTATGAAATATATAATAAAGATGTATAAGGAAAATTTCAACAGAGATATCACTATAAGACATTAGATATTCACTTTAGAGAATTTTAAAAGAGTACAGATTTTAAAGCGGTAACAGTCAAAGATTTGTATGAATTTTTCAAAAAAATTGAAACCATTATTAAAAAAATATAACAAAACCACGACCCCCCCCCAAAAAAAGAAAAAAAACCCAATACTGCACGAAAAATTACACAATTTTCTTGTGTTGTGTTCAAGTAGAGCTAGATTGACTATCAAACTTAAGAAGAGACCCAAAGAAGAAGGAAAGAAAGTTAAAGAGCGAGAATTTTACCACGGAACAAGACCTATGAACATAATGAACAGAGGTGATATGGACAATGTTATAAAACCTTTATTTAGCATTTTCAATAACAAATTTGGTCAGAAAATAAGCAAAAATGCAAAATAGATGTTTGACAGTATTAAATATTTGAAACTGCACATAAATAATTAACAACCGCACAGAGGAAACTCGTATAGATTTTTTCTGAATGGTTTAAGAATAAAATGGCTTGTATCAATGTAGAAAATAAAGACCATAGGTGTTTTTCTGTGCCGTCGAATATGTGCTAAATACACAAAGTGATCATGCAGATAGACCATCTAAATACAATTTTGGATAGGTAAAGTCATTGATTTAATATATGTCCGGTGAAAATAGAAAAGATACAAAAAATTGAAACTGAATTCGATATCTCTGTAAATGTGTGTGAAATATTGGAAAGAGGAGACGTTGTCGCTATGAGGCAAATCTTGTTCCGAAGGGACAATGACAGCGCAGATGATAGGAATTACATTAAAGCGGTTCGAGTAACGGAGGCAGAGAAAGGCAAACACGTTGACATGTTGGTCATATTCGCTTCAAGCGATGATCCTAACATTTACAAGGATCGAAGGTACCATTAAATTGGACTAAAATATTTATCAAAATTGGTCTCATCGCAAATAAACAAACTAGCCGGAAAAATATATCTGTACAAAATGAGTGAATTTTGTTACAACAGTAAAGACTATAGATACAAAATATTGGGTAGACAACTCAATATATACAAGAGGCTGGAAAGACAATTTAATAGATATAATACCTTACAAAAACGATAAACATCAATTAAACGTTCCGTATTTTGTTTATTGTGATTTTGAAAGCATCATCTTGTCGTACACGAAAATATCCATTATGCACACCACAAAACGGTAATACTTCTATGCATCAATCAGATATAGCATGGACGTCGGAGACTCGCTGCTAATACCGAGGTGGTCCATAAAGGAAAAACAACAAAACTGGACAATTCAAACATCTAAGCACATTCAATCAGGGTTACGTAGGTACCTCAAGATAATTCATAAATGTTAGAGGTATTGATTGCATTCGAAAGGTTTACAAGAGGTTGTGCAATATCGCAAAAACAGTGTAAAATAAATAGAGATCCGAGAATGCTAAGCCTAAGCCAACTACCGTTACTGATGAAAACAAAAAGCAGTTATATTCAACTAACATTTGTCACATTTATGATAGAATGATTTTTTTTTTAGAAACAAGGTGCAGGATCATGAAAATTTGACTCAGCAGCACACTGATCCTGCACATAACAAGTGCAAATTACACTTTAAATATCCAATATTAATTCCACTGTTCATTTATAATTTCTCACCTGTTGATCAAGGAGCCTTTAAAACAAGATTCAAGAAATGAAGTAAAACTCATATTGAATAATCATAATAAATATATTTAACTTAGCAAGGACTTCGTATTTGATTGGATAAAAGGGATGGTCGAAGATCCTGAGAAAAGAACTATTAGATTTTTAGTTATTTTTTGGTTTTTGTGCCAGTCTCTAGGGCAGTTGGCTAATAATTTTAACGATGACAGATTCATGGAGACAGTGAAACATTTTAGTGCAATGAAATATGTTACGACTCTAGGCCTTAAGTAACAGAAAGAAAGTGAAACCAATAAAATCAAGTAAAATCAACAAGCAATTAATTTCCAGACAATTAAAGTGAAAATTCAAAAGGCACTTACAAGTTAAATTCCAAATAATCCTAAATGTCCTAATCACAAGTCCAAAATAATAGAATGTTCAGAATGAATTCCAATAGCCTTGAATGTCCTGATGTACCACACTGATGTAATCCAGAAAGTATTTGAATGAGTTCACATTAATCCCAAAATCATGTATTATTCCAAAAGTCAATGAGCACTTTAGAAATTCCAATGAATATTTTGAATAAATAATTCATTACAAATTAAATCTGATTTCAACAACATAACTGTAATTACTAAGAGAGATACCTTACAGACTGATCTTTAGAAGCGGAATTCTGGAAAAGGAATGAATTTGTTTACCAAAATCTGTATATAAATGCACATGCCTACATGACCTATGTCACATCAGAAAATGAGTAATGGAAAAATACTGGCCTACCTGACATATGTCACAAAAGTCTAATTGCGAAATGCTTATGAAAATACTGGCCTACCTGACACGTGTCACAACTTACAAGCATGGACAAAAGTTAAGTATGCATTTTCTAATAGCTATGCAACTTACAATCATATACAAAAGTTAAGTATATAAACATCATACATAACAAACCTAAATTTCTGAGAAAGGACATGTATCCTTATAAGTACTTTGATAGTTTCAATAGATTCGATGAAACAACGAAACCACCTATACAAACGTTTTACTCATCACTTACAAATTAGAACATATCTGGTGATGATTACAAGTCTGAATATGATGTGATGTTAGATTTCAACCTCAACACGGTGACCTTCATGACTATTACTTGTCAAAATATTTTGTAACATCTTCAAAGAATGTAGTAATGTATGTATGAACAAAAGTCTCTCGAAGAGACTGACGCTCCACTGGCTAAAATGAATTTCCAGGAATTCAAGATAAGACCATTTCTTCCTTTAAACTGCGGAGTGTTGAAACCATCCTTGATATTCTTTAGCGAACAAGATTTTCAAATTAGCTGCTGTGGTGGACATATTGGATGTCAAATTGACACCATTTTCTTTGAGGACCAACAAGGCATCATAAGAAGTCTTCTGGTGGAAACCCCAAGTTGATATGACTTTCCGTTTTGGAGGAGCAATGATAACAAGATTATTAAGATGGATGTCATGGTGGCCATATTTAGCACCAACTAGACCTCATAATAAGTCTTTTGGTGAAAGCTCAATGCGGATATGACCAGCCATATTGGAGAAGTAGTGGTAACAAGATTTTCAAGATGGCCATTGTGGCAGTCATAATAGAAGTTGGATCCGCACCATTTTGATTTACGACCAACTAGACATCATAAGAAGTCTTTCAGTGAAAACCTCGTGCAGATATAACCATTCATTCGGAAGAAATAGTGATAACAAGACTGTCACGATCGCCACTATGACAGGCATACTGAATATCTGCATGGCACCATTAGGACCGACTAGACATCACGAGTTGTTTAGTAACCATATTGGACATCAGATTGGATTCATTTTCATTTAGGACCAATTAGACATGACAAGAAGTCTTCTGATGAAAAACCCATGGCAATATTACCTTTCATTCAGAAGAAAAAGCGATAAAAAGATTTTTAAAATCGCAGCCATATTGGTTATCAGATCGGCACCATTTTCATTTAGGACCAACTCAACTAGACGCCGTAGGAAGTCTTCTTGTGGAAACTCCATGAAATATGACTTTCCGTTCAGGTGAAGTAGCGATAACAAAAGTTTCAAGATGGCCGCTGTGGCGGCCAGATTTGTCATCAGATCGGGCCCATTTTCATTTGAGACCAATTAGACATAATAAGAAGTCTTTTAGTGAAAACCCCATGTTGATATAACCATCCACTGAGGATAAATAGAGATAACATGGTTTTCAAGATGGCCACTGTGGCAGGAATATTGAATGTCTGAATGGCACCTATACATCATAAGTTGTTTAATAAAAACCCCATGTTGATACGACCATCCATTTAGGAGGAGTAGTGATAACAATATTTTCAAGATGGCAGCTGTTGTGTCTATATTGGACATCAGGTCGACACCATTTTCAATTTGGACCAACTATACATCATAAGAAGTGTTCTGGTGAAAACCCCATGACAATATTACTTTTCATTCAGGAGGATTAGCAATAACAAGATTTTCAAGATGGGCACTGTGGCAGCCATATTAGACATCAGATCGGCACCATTTTCATTTAGGGCCAACTAATAACAAGTCTTCTGGTGAAAACCCCATGGCAATATTACATTTCATTCAGGAGAAGTAGCGATAAAAAGATTTTGAAAATAGCAACTGTGGCGGCCGTATTGGACATCAGATCGGCCCCATTTTCGTTTAGGACCAACTAGACATAATAGTAAGTCTTTTATTGAAAACCTCATGTTGATTTGACCATCCATTCAGGAGGAGTAGTGGATTGTGAGAAGCTCCATTTTCATTTAAATGCAACTAGACCATGGGATGAATGTGTGTGTAAAGTTTCTTGGCAATCCTCCAAATAGTTTAGCAGGAGTAGCGATAATAACTTGTGCTAACAGATGGACCAAAGACGGAGAGCAGACGATGGTCAACAGACCATCCCATAAGCTCTCCTGGTCTATGACCAGTAGATCATGCTCACTATTACATTGCGTCCAATTTAGCTCATGTTGCAAGTTTAAAGATATCGGGTGTTGCACTAAAAATAATTTGCAGATAATGATACGTTCCTGATCATCGAGAGCGGAAAAATACGAGGGGTATTTAAAAGTCCTGAATATTAGTGCGCTGTACAACAAAAATGCCTTATTAGTGAACAGTACGTCATTGCATCCCTTCAAAGTACTCCCCTGCACCTCTACACACATTGCGAGTCTGATTGTCGAATTATTAAAGCCATTTTGTATTTACATTTTCATACGGTATTCATAGACTGGAAAATTGGATTTCCAACCGCACGACGGCTTTCAAATCGTCTGCCTCGCAGAGAATCTTTGATAACGGGATTCAGCCAAAAATCAACTGGCGCTAAATCAGGGATCTATAGAGGATGTGGCAAAGTTTGGAAGCTGTAATCCTTCAGTTTGTCACGACGACGGACCTGGGCATAGAAAAATAATGCGTATAAAACTCTCTTGACAGTCCTACTTCGTCGAACGATTTTTGGTCTCTGCTTATTTTCTCTTGAGTTAGATTCAAAATAGTAAATCCATATTTCATCACCAGTGCTTATCTCATTCAAACGTCTCTGGCTACTCTTTTCATATTTGGCGAGTAGTTGTTCGGCGATTTCACCCCGATTCTGTTTTTGCGAGACCCATCTTGAACAAACCTTTCCGAGCTTCAAATGATTCTTCAGTATATTAGAAACAGCTGACGAATTAATGCCCGTGATAATAGAAATATCTTCCATTCTGTATCGAGCATCTTCGTCAATTATCCCCTTCACAATAGCCATTTCCCGCTCGATATCAGACAATACATGCTGATAAAAAAAAAAATTTAGATATGCAAATGATGAACAAATTAAATGCGTGGAATAAAATTTGCTCGAAATACCAGACAACAGTGATACTGGTTGCATATTAAAAGTAGATTTGGAGATCCCAAAACATCTCTATGATCATTCTAAGGACTACCCACTTACTCCAGAGAAATTAACTCCAGACGAAAATGAGTTATCTCCCATGTAAAATAAACTGTTTGATGTTTGCAAAGAAACAAAACCAACTGAACCAAAACTGTTGTGTACATTGAAAAACAAAACAAGTATGCAACTACAGAAACCTAAACTTGACGTGCATATAGGATTAAAACTGAAACAAATACACAGATATGTCGTGTTCGAACAACATTGGATGAAATCCTACAAAGAACTGAATACATATCCGAGACAAAGAGCAACAGACGAATTTTAGAAAGATTTTTTTCATATTAATGAACAACTCAGTATTCTGGAAACAGATGGAGCACTGGAGAAAAAGAACAACTTTCCATTTTCCACCTGGTTATTTGATCGGTTGAAAATGCGCATGACTTGCATGTTTTAACTCCTTCATTATCTAGTGTGCTGCTTTGTACACTTCTGTTACAATCTAGAAAATTATTATTTTTCAGATACTTCAAGTTTTCGTGCTCCTTAATGCTGTTATCTATGCATTCTGCTTACGTCAATTATTTTATTTGAAACCTAGTTTGTGCTGGTCCCAAACTGTTAAACGAATTCATCATATCCTCTACATTTCACAAATAGATACGTGTTTACCGTTCATTCATATGGCCTTCAAAACCCTTTCAACTTTCTATGTCATCTTTTTATTGTATAGAGATAACTATTTTTCGTAAAACAAGCCCTCAATATCCTCTCCCTGTATATCTTTAATTTTGTAAACTACCAGATCACCTAAAATTACTTGCCTGACTATTTCCTCATTAACGTTAGGTAGGTATACCTTTGCAAATATTGTTTTCTATTTCAAAATTTTTACTGATTGACCAATTTTTAATTTATGAGTTCCAATTTTTCATTTGTCAAATAACCGAACATTTGATCAGTTTTAATCCGTGATCGCTTCAACTGGAGTCGTGTAATGGTGCGTGATGAGTGTTATTGTATCCTTACATTAGCTTTCGTAAAACGTCAGCCCATTTTCTGATTTCATTTTGAGTGAAATCTTTCCACATTTAAGGTTTACGAGTTCTGTTAAACCTTCCACAACAGATGCTTTTTTGTCCGAGTAAGTTCGCAAGTACTCGGTGTTTTCATTCCTAGCACATCGTTAACATTCCTGTTGTGACACTTTTTTCGTCATGAAACTGCATCTTTTCAGGCTTGTACTCTTTGAAGGTTTCTCTTAAAGCGTCGTATATATCATCTCCCTTTTCCGTTTTCATTCTACTTATTTTGAGAAGTATATAACTCTAGAGATGTATTTGTATCCATCGTTGTATTTTTCATATGCTTGCATGTCAACAATATCTTCTTGCCACTGGTCATCCACGTGACTAACACAACCACTTCTATGAGGCAGTCTTTTTCTCGCTTGCTTGTGTAATGTTTAGGTAGGTTCAGTTTACATTGCTCTCAATTCTGCGTATCTTATTTTCTTATGATCTTGTTGCACAAATCAATTTAATTTTAGGCTCAACTCAATGCACAATAAATTGGGTATAATGCGGTCCAGGGGTTAGAGTGTATTCATTGTGATGTATCAATTTGTCATATAATCTTTCACTGCTAGTATTTGGAGATGTAAATAAACCTATCTTTGACCTTTGAATTTTGGCGTGAGGTTTTGCCAAAGCCCATCTTCACACTCTAGTCTGTCAATGCCTGGAGGCGTGTATCTCCGGCGTTTATTTGCACATAGTCGCCTCCCACGACAGGATTCATCGTCCTTTCTAATGGTAAATTGGGAGGGTTGTTTACTTGTGTCTTACGTCAAATCGGCTGAGATGTCGCCGAATCACTTCAATTCCAGGGTGGAATTCAATCCCCATTAGAGCCCCTAGGTCGAAAGGTTAAGAGCTCCAATGTATTTCAACCTGAAGGCATAGTGAAACCATCTCCAGAGATTTAAGGTGCACCGCAGTTTCAGATGCCCTTTAATCTTAGGTAATATTAGTTCCTATCCTTGGCACCGATTTGATGTCATACTACCTAGTCTCAGGACAATACTACCCAATCCGCTGTCATACTTGAAAAAAAAAAAAAAAATGAATCGAATTGAGTGTGCATGTGAGTTCAAATATTGAGGATGCTAATTTCGTTACATACTGTTCTTGTGACCATTCATTTGCAAAATGATATGTGGTTAATTTTAATGTATTCGTTTTTCAAACCATTTTTTTTAAAAAAGTAGACATGTTCTTCATGATACTCTTTTAAACCAGAGGACACAGTTAAATACTTAAGTTTATTTATTACTCTTTTTTTTTACATTTTCTCGCGATTTTTTCAATTAAAAAAAAAAAGCCTTGGATTAGATGCTCCAGAACTGTTACATACATACTACTACGAAAATTGAAGTAACTCGTCATAGCATAACCAACACACTAAAGAATTGTCTTACTTTGTGTTAGTAACTCTTTTTTAAAAAAAAAAAAAAAAAAAAAAAAACATTTCAAAGTTACTCGATGCTATCCACTTATTTAAGATTGATCCAGTGATTATTTCACCATTGTCATGGTCTGAAATATCACACTAGTCCAGCTCCGAAATATCACCACCGTCTAGGGACCTCTTGGTGTATTTTTGTTTTAAAAAATTAGTGGTCCAGCTCCGAAATGTCACTATGGTCTATGAGCATGTGGGTATATTTTGCTTTTTAAAAATAATCGGTCAACAAATGTTCTTGTAGTTCTTGTAAATGGATACGAAATTTTAAATTTGAATATAAAAATCTAAAGTGGTTTAGGCCTGAAATATCAGTTTGGTTCAGGTCTAAAACATCAGTATGATCCAG
Organism: Margaritifera margaritifera; assembly: GCA_029931535.1. Lineage (NCBI taxonomy): Eukaryota > Metazoa > Mollusca > Bivalvia > Unionida > Margaritiferidae > Margaritifera > Margaritifera margaritifera. The sequence continues at coordinate 291,762 of JAQPZY010001420.1, forward strand.
CTCTGAAAAATCACTGTGGTCTACTGACCTGGGGATATGTTTTTGGTTTAGTGATCTAGAAATTTTCTCGTTTAGGGGTACGAGATTTTAAATGTTCAATTACTGTGCGTCACCAAATTTTACTTTAGGCAAAATCTTAATTTTGGGAAATATACTTCAATAAGTTATTGTATATTAAAATAGTCTAGTGTTACTTGATATTTCTTTGTATTATTTGTGACTTGAAAATATGACAAGAAAAATCATGCAGACGAATCATACTGCGAGAGTAACCCTTTCGTATGTCTACCGTCAGTTCCTTCTTCTACCTTTCTGGGTAGAGTTATGGTAAGCACGGTAATTTGAAAACCCTTGTCTTATTTGTGGAAATTATGACTCTAAAATTGCAAAAATGTCAACTACTATAGGGAAGAAAAAAAATCCCATAAGGATGTCATGTCAAAAGTTTGACTGAAATTGGTATATCCGTTTTCAATACACAGTCCTCGTAAAAAGTATACGATTTGATATTTAATGTCTTCTTTTCAATACTGATACTGAGGTATTTTTTAAATATATTTTGTTTAAAAAGTAAGTTACTATAAGAGCAATTGTGCTTGCAAACAAATGACGCCACAGAGCCCATGCTGTGCCACTGACGCCACAGAGCCCATGCTGTGCCACTGGTGGGCACAAATACAACAAGTTTATAACAGCGCTGACAAAGAATTCTTAGAAATAAAAAATGAAACTTTTCAATCTACATTACTGAATTTTGTTACAAGGAAGCGTTTATCAGTATTTTCGTTAGTTAAAGCACCACCATTATTTATTACTTTTGACAAATAATTACACTTCTGAATGACCAGTTCCGTGATTGTTGTACGTACTTTTTTATTATTCCTGTGATCAGAGACATATATAGCACAGCCAAAAGCCTTTTCTCTGGAATCGGATCAAAGCTTTTCGATATTTTGCTTCGTACGAGAGGTATTACATAATTTGTCAACACGTTATTCTACACGAATTATTCCTTCAATTTCTAAGGAGATAACGAAACGTCGAGAACCGTAATTTTAATTTCCTCACAATGATCAGTAATATTATTTCACCTCTATAAAATGCCATTTTATCAAATCCAAAATCCGTCTGCAAATAACATAGTAACTGTTGATTCTTTAAGTGAGATTTTGCCAAAAAATCTGTTTATGGCAATCAACCCAGGTTTTCACCAAATTCAGACTTTTAATTCGTAATGAACACTTTTTTCCTCAAGTGTAAAAATTGTTTAATTTGTGTGATTTTAAAAAAAGAATGGTAGATTTGTGCACATTTTTTTTACAGGGGGGTTTTCATTTTGAGCACATATCATTTTGAATTTGCCTAACGTGAAATATTTAAGATAAAGAATCGTTTAAAATCTGCCCAAGAAAATATATTGCATACTGTAAAACACATCTGTTGCCGGTCTGTCCTAGAACATATATCCAGACGTCTGACTCAATGTGCGTTTTCAGGTGCGATATATTTTTAGCACTGTTTAATATGATACATAAATGTCGAGAGCTTGCAATGATGCTAATTTATTACTGTACGGCAGGTGACGTTTACACTTAGGAAAATAAGTATGATGATCTCTTACTGAACTGTGATAAATTTCCACAAAGACTTCTCTCAAAGTACGGCAACTACTCTCGTGTTTAATCTTAATATAATTTTTGACAAGACAAGATCTTTTCACAAGTCATTATCCCAATGATCTCGCATTGCTTGTGTCAGGAGTGACAGTATTTCGAGTGTTCAGAGACTAGTCTTTCGTCTTTTCTGTAGTTTGCTTTTATCACCGATTATGGGACGCCTGCAAAATAATATGCCGATTTTATAAAAGAAATTCTGTGTATGTTGATCACAAAGCTATTTCGTTGTCTAAAAAGGTTCAATAATGTGTCTATTATCGTACGAGGACCTCCTCACCTGTACAACGAGACTACAATCTAGCGCGATCACGTGATGTGAAGCTCTTTGGCGAACCGTATGAGAAATAAGTCGAGTTTTCACAGTGTACCTATCTGTAGCCAACAATTTCACGAAATCGAAGAACAAATGCAAAAGTATTATTTTATAGCAAAATATAGCAATCGAAAATTTTGATCAGAACAGACAGCCTTTTACCTGGTTCCTTTTCCTTCGGTCTGAATTGAGCTGTCGTACAGGAAAATTGCTCCATATCGAGATCTGATTGGTTGTTATCAGAATTAGAGCTGTTATATTTTGTGTTATACGATGCTGCTGCTGGTATATGCAATTTAAAATGGCTTTCCTTGTACCAAACAAATTTTGTGTGATCTAAGGTCTGAATAATGTATTGTTATCTTAGTCATTCCCCTCTTTTGACTGGTTATAGCAAACAGTCACAATGAGACTGAAAGATCAATATATACAGACTTGGCGTTCAAGTGTTTTCGATTCCTCTAAAGATAGAACTTATGGGATATTTAACTATTCTTTTAAGTTTGAACCCTTTTCAACACGTATGCCAGAAAAGAAAACAATTTTAACAAAGTTCAGTACAACTACAACGAATCATAAGTTTCCCACTGAAACTGAAAGGTGGCAAAATCTGAATATATATGTCAACATTTTCTTGAAAATAAGAAGCTAATATATAAGTAAGAAGTACCTCGAAAATGTTATTACAGAGAGTTTGCGACTCGCTAATACAAATGTCAACGTACATTTTATATTAAGTAAATTTATAAAACTAATATTAAAATCATTCTGTTCCCATATAAACTCAAAGTATTTGCTTCTATTGTAATTCTGTTCCCATATGAACTCAAAATAATTATTTCCATTATAATCTGTTCCTGCCATTTTGTGACGTATATCCAAAATATTTATCAGAATATATCTCTTTCTACACATCTCTATTCTACCTTTCTGTATCTGCTATACTACCACCATTACCCATTAATAATTTGTATTTGTACTTAATCTCATATGTCTGTTGTTTGCCCGAGTTGACAATACAATTATATGTATGTTCCGTTTTTATAGTAATTGTTAACTACCTGCCACCTTGATTGTGAGGTGAAGGTTATCACCTATTTGATCACCTGTTGCAGCTATAGTAGAAGCAGCCTCCTATTCACTACACCACTTGCTTGACCAATAAGTGCTGTTATTCACACTTTGTCTAGAACGGTCAGGTACCTATTGACCATCTACTCGAATAATAACTGTCCATACATAACATGTGCCTACTCCGGTTTTGAAGCTCGGTCTTTAATATTTTTCAATTCCATATTAAGATCCTTAAATTTATCTAATTAAAACTTTTTAAAAATTCTTAGGGGAAAAAAAGCATTAATAAAGATATATATGTATACATGCAACGTTTTTAAGGGGTCCATTAGGTATCATTCATATGTAAACGTTTATATTCATTTAGTTATATTTCTTTAATATTGCAGATTTTTGCATGTTTTAGAATGAAGCAGATCTACCAAAATATATATGTAAAGAGTTGTGCAGTTTATGTGCAGCAATCATAATACGTGTAAACAGAAAATATAGCACATATAATAATAATAATAATAATAATAATAATAATAATAATAATAATAATAATAACAATAATATATTTTATAATAATAATAACAACAACAATAATAATAATAATAATAATAATAATAATAATAAGAAGAAGAAGAAGAAGAAGAAGAAGAAAAAGAAGAAGAAAAATAATAATAATAAACCTTTACGTTTATAACAAAACGCAATTCTGATTAAAATTAAAACGTTGAAGCTATTGCTTCTACCTTATTTTTTGTACATTTGTATAAACTTTGGGTATTTACACTGGACTCAACATTTATTAAAGTATAATTATGTGTTCTTTCTGACGTGTTATATTTTGTTGAAAGAAGACATCGATTTGGTGGGATACGATTCAAGGAGTTAATGGTCAACTGGCCGACATAAAATACCTAAGATTTAAGGTTTAACCGGGTAGATGAGGTTGGTGTGAAGGTGATGAGGCTTCCCCGTCCCAACACCACCACAAAAAAGAAAAAAAACAACAAGATTAATTTCCTTGTTGCGTTTTGTTTGCGATATACAAGATTTACGGACCCCCTGGATCCAGTGCCTGTAGAGAAGGTGGCAAAATTGTATGATAAATTAGTACACATAGAAATACATTGTTATATTATGTATGGTAAACACACACTGACTCCAAAAAAAGTGCCGAGTCCAGTACAGTGTACATTTCCTTAATACTTACAAACTCTGTCGTAACCACATTTAAAAATGGCGTGGTCATGTTGCCAGTGTGGTTGTAGTGTCATGTTTTCTTTCTGTTTGGTTTTGTGTGCGTGTGTGTGTGATTGTTTTCCGATTTAATAGCTAATTAACACAATCTATCAATGGGTAGTCAGGGGTGGATTAAAAATTGTTTTAGATATCTGATTTATATAGTCTGCCTATGGGAGAAAAAGGTGCGGATAGCAGTGGGGGTGGGGTAGGGAAGGGTCAACGCAATTTTAGCATCATAAAAATGTTTAGGTATTTTATGTATGTTATCACTGCGTCGATTTATATACAAAGTGGCTTACCTTATAACGGCTGAAGCTCTTAGTACACGAGTCGTTAAATAGTATGTTCTCTTTATATTTACCAAAGGAAAAGACAGCAATACTAGAAGATTGAAACACCCGAAGAAAGGCCTCTTCCTTGTTCGATTTTCTCCGAAATCTATTAATAGCAATGCACGCATAATAATTTCCTTCGTAATCATTACATAAATACACGTGAAATTGTGTTTAAATGGTTGGTATATGTAACAGGTGCTTCGGAAGCGACCAATTCAAAATTTACCATGCATGACTAAAGTAATAATGGTCGATATTATATCTGATGTCACTGTGCCTACTTCAGTATTTGAACATGCATATATGCGAAGGTGTATGTCTACATGGATATATAAGAAGGTGTATATCTACATGGATATATGAGAAGGTGTATGTCTACATGAATATATGAGAAGGTGTATGTCTACATGGATATATAAGAAGGTGTATATCTACATGGATATATGAGAAGGTGTATGTCTACATGATATGAGAAGGTGTATGTCTACATGGAAATTTGAGAAGGTGTATGTCTACATGGATATATGAGAAGGTGTATGTCTACATGGATATATGAGAAGGTGTATGTCTACATGGATATATGAGAAGGTGTATGTCTACATGGATATATGAGAAGGTGTATGTCTACATGGATATATGAGAAGGTGTATGTCTACATGGATATATGAGAAGGTATATGTCTACATGCATATATAAGAAGGTGTATATCTACATGGATATATGAGAAGGTGTATGTCTACATGGAAATATGAGGTGTATGTCTACATGCATATCTGAGAAGGTGTATGTCTACATGGATATATGAGAAGGTGTATGTCTACATGCATATCTGAGGTGTATGTCTACATGCATATATGAGATGGTGTATGTCTACATGGATATATGAGGTGTATGTCTACATGGATATATGAGAAGGTGTATGTCTACATGGATATATGAGAAGGTGTATGTCTACATGTATATATGAGAAGGTGTATGTCTACATGCATATATGAGGTGTATGTCTACATGGATATATGAGAAGGTGTATGTCTACATGGATATATGAGAAGGTGTATGTCTACATGGAAATATGAGGTGTATGTCTACATGGAAATATGAGGTGTATGTCTACATGGATATATGAGAAGATGTATGTCTACATGGATATATGAGAAGGTGTATGCCTACATGGATATATGAGGTGTATGTCTACATGCATATCTGAGAAGGTGTATGTCTACATGGATATATGAGAAGGTGTATGTCTACATGCATATCTGAGGTGTATGTCTACATGCATATATGAGAAGGTGCATGTCTAAATGCATATCTGAGGTGTATATCTACATATATATGAAAAGGTGTATGTCTACATGCATATCTGAGAAGGTGTATATCTACATGGATATATGAGGTGTATGTCTACATGGATATATGAGGTGTATGTCTACATGCATATCTGAGAAGGTGTATGTCTACATGCATATATGAGAAGGTGTATGTCTACATGCATATCTGAGGTGTATGTCTACATGCATATATGAGAAGGTGCATGTCTACATGCATATCTGAGAAGGTGTATATCTACATGGATATATGAGAAAGTGTATGTCAAACATGAAATTCGAGACAGTTTAGTCACCTGGTTTATGCAGTTCATGTATGATTTACACCTATGGATTTCATTTACCTGGAAAATGAAAGCTTTGTGAAGCATGGTATCGGGGAATATAAAATATCCAAAGCTTTATACTCGTATTGTCATTATTCCCACTATCAAAACCAAGTGTTACGGACAACATTCTTTTGCGTACCAGGGTCCAGCTGCCTGGAACGAACTGCCTCTTGAACTCTGACACAATGACACATTGATCTCATTCAAGAGTGCTCTTAAAACTCACCTATTTCGACTACAAGAACAGACTTAAGACTTAGCAATGTTTCCTTACCTTAATTATTTTCAGCGTGTTTTTGTTTAGAATTTCACGGTGTTTGTTTTTGCAATAATGTCTATATACGTGTCCTTATGTGTTAACTAATATTGTAAAGCGCTTAGAGCTTCTAAAGATTAAGCACTGTACTAAATCCTCATTATTATTATTATTATTATTATTATTATTATTATTATTATTATTATTATTATTATTATGTAATATCGTCATTCCACGATAACTACAAAATGAGATAACACGTATAACAATAGACGTTCCTTCTTTGTTTTTATTTGTTCGAGTTCCTGTTTTACCCATCATTTTCTCGTTGCATATTTATGTAGCATGATCAGATCTTGTATCATTTTAAATAATATTAATTTTAAATTGCATTAAAGTCGCCAGTTGCAATTATTGTGCTATTCTTCTTTTGTTCTACCCCTTTAGTCAGTTAGGCAACCTTGAGCCAGGATTTACCTGCTCAAATTGTCTTGTTTTCCCTCACGGCAATTAGGCTACCCTGATTACCCGTTCAGGCAGTTTTTCCCTTCCAATTACAGGACAAACAATCAGCAACTTTCCCATTGGTCAGTTTCCATGTTAAAATATCTGCCAATTCATCCATCACTTTGTGATAAACATCAGAATCAGTCTAATAAATCCTTCCCTGAAGTGTTCTGTCTGCTGATGGTGGACCAATTATAAGCCTCAATAGCTTTAAAAAAAACTATACCCCCCCCCACATGTATATGTAACAGAAAGTGCAGATTTGTGTGGTGCGTGGTAAAGAGTGTTAATAATGCTTTTGGTTCAATCAACATGTTATTATTTATTAGCCGAGAAAAGTTATTCAACGGGCGCGCAGACTTAAAGTTCTACTAAAGCATTCCTATGTTGGCACATCTTGTCAAGTTGCTATAGTAGTGTGATAATGGGAACCTGAGATTTTGGTTAACGATTAGTGTTAACTCCTTGTATACCCCATGACTTTACCCCGCGGCAAACGCACATGTGCCGCGCTAAATTCCCGTGGGTGACAAAACACGGGGTCCAAAATGAGGTCGTGCTCGGTGAGCCGCGCGCGAGATCCTTCCCCCCCCCCCGTGCCTCTACTTCCCCAACCAAAGGTCGTCGGGGGCTTCCGCGACCGTTTACTCGATTTTTACCGCATGTAAGTCAATTGCCTATTTTGGTTTTGCTCCGCTATTAGCTGTTCGTATTTGCTCACGAATTCGTCAGAAGTATTCCGTTTCGGCTAGCACCGTTTCAAGCTCGGTTGTGGTAATCGTTTTATCTTCGATAGCTGTCGAGTACAGCTTGGTAACTGTACTGAGTCTACTTTGTACTACCACGAGAATTTCCGAATAGGAACGTATTCGTTTATGCAGCCGTTAACTAAATTATTTTTCCAGCGCCGCCAGCCACACCAGTTACTATTAATATGGCCCCAACGGCAATTTCGACCGGCATGCCGACGACAGTTGCTGTCGTTGTAATTCGCGCCACACCTAGGCCAACGGTGGTCGCGGCGGCGAGTCAACAAATAGCATCTATAATGTTACACACGCGCTTATATTTTGCGACTATATTGGTTCTCTTGGCGATTTCATCTCGCAGCTGTTGTTCCGCTTCAAGTATTTTTTCGCGTCGATAGCCTGTAGGATCAAGGCCGCCTTGAGGGTTCATCACAGTTCTTCTCTTAATAACATCACCTACAATTGCTCAACAGGCAGACCTTGTCCAGACGCATCGCGGCCGGGTGCAACATGCACACACATTTCTAACTAAGTATTTTTCTTTACTGGTACAACTGCAATGCAATTATTGAAAATATTTTCCTGGGGAATATTTATGTCTCCCACGATTGTTTGTACGCTTTTAGGCCTACATAGAACCACATTTATTACGCCCCTGCTTGGTGTTGCCAATTCTCGTTTCTGACCAAGAATTGTTACGCGGACAAGCGCGTCTTTGTTGAATAACAATCTGGGTTTTTCTTTTGCCGGTCGAGTCAATGTTGGTTCGATATAATTGACGGTGAATTTTATTGCGGTGGATTTGACGGTTTAGTTTACATCGTTGTAGAAGCAATCCATGTTTGTTTTCACGTCCGACGGTGTAGATAGCGACCGGATGTTTTCGCGTGCTAATGCGATGATTCCAAACTGGCATTGGTATATCAGGGTGGTCTGTTAACCCCGTTCTCACGCAGATATTCGTCGACGAGTGGAACAAAATTGTCGTCGATGTTAGCACACTCTCCCAACTGGCCCAACACTCCATCTTCTGATTCGGTTCCAGCCCCATCATTCCCCGGAACAAATTCTGCAAGGTCCACCATGTATAGAAGGTTATTAGTCTTTATTGCAAACACCAAAGACGGTTAATAGCGCTTCTTCCTCAATATGGAACCTTTGTATCTCTATTCCTTCCATAGCGTTCATTTTAAACGAGGCTGCAGCTGAAAAAGTTCTCAATGACTAATTAGCATCTGACTAAAATAAAAAAATTCTAACTTCTAAAGTTTTGCTGTTCTTGAAATTTTTTTCTCCGCTCCTGGTACCTTCTGTTTAAGGTATTTCACCTAGTAATCAAATACTAATAGACTCCCATGTGCTGGTGGACGCGTACACGATGAAGAAATAATATCCAGTTCTATTAGCATTACGTGTCATGCCCCAAACATCCCTAAACAACCCCGGAATCATTACAGACCCCATCCAATATATCCTATTAGTTACTGCTGTTCGTTGCGGACTAAAATCCTATCCACTATCAGAATGCCTCATAATTTTGCGTGTTAATTTAGCGTTGCCGGCCACGACCTCAATATAAAGCTCCCAACGCAGGCCAATACGTGGATTGCTTAGCAGCACAGAATTCCAGCCAGTCTTTGGTAAGTTAGGCAGTCTTTGAGAGATTTTCCATCCACGTATTGTTTCGTTGCAGCAAAAGTATAGTCGATGGGGTCTTACATCCGTCGAATTCAATTTCCGTTCATGATGAGATCCCGGCTCATTTCATCGCTGGAGTTTTTAATTTTCGATTTCGTATTTGCATCGACGTAGTCTTTGATGAAGGCAACCGGCACGCCAGAGTCTGTGATTTCCTGGTTCTCAGTGATTTCGGCCAGGTTGATGTCCACGTTGGATGTTTGCAGTTTTCCAGTTCGGTCTTGAAAAATCACAAGCTCGTTTGGGTCGACGCCAACAACAACCCGGCTGCTCAACTCGACCAGATCCGCTTAGGTTGCAAACCTTGTCAGATTCACATCGGCGCCGCGTGGGGTTACTGCGCTCGCGCGTCCGTAAATGTAGACTGGCATTTTGTATACTATCAAGTGTAGCTTCTAAGTGGCAACGCAGCGTCGAAAAGCCTTTATGGTGTCAGGTGAACACTCAAATGCACGCTGCGCTCCAACGGCGAGATGTCCACATATTGGGCCATCCATCCTAGTTTGCAACGGCAGCGTTGAATAAAACAATGGTAAACGACTCTGTCGTCGAGGGGCGCCCCCGGCAAAGCCACCATGTAGATACTCAACAACTTTAAGTGGCGGTGCAAACCCGTACGAGTCAAAATATAGGAGATGTTTAGGTGTCACCACGTATATGACCCAATGAGTTCCAGGTCCCGTTGATGAATCCAAACAGACAATGCCAGTTTCCCGCGTGCGGGGAATCATCGACGCAATTTCGTCCAGCATAAAGACGCCTGGAATTGATTGCTTGATTTCGTCATCACGAGTATATCAAAACTGGTCAACGGACACACGAAAAGCTTCGCTTCCATGGTCATCAACGGCGAGTCGTCCCAGGAAGTCGAACACTTTGGGCTGAGGTTATTTTACGAATCGTCCCGTGTAGTCGAAGACCTTCGCCTTTTTTTCTGCCCCCAAGAGCCTTTTTGATAGCCATGTTGGATTCGATTCCGACGACCCCTATCGCAGCCGCTTTTTCAACCGCGAGAGCCGCAGCCGAACAGCGCTGGAATCGCGGCGAGGAATTAAAATATCCCTCCGCTCTTTTGTATTTGCGTCAACTCTGACTTCGACAACTTTGATGTTACACAGGTGTTCTTTTGTTTGGCCGTCTTGAGCTGATTAACTTGTGTTTGGGTCAACCACACAGGGACATTTCCGGTCAGGTTTGCCGAAGAAAGTTTCAATGTGACCCCACATTCATTTCTTATTGCGCTCTTTATTTTCGCAAGCTGGTTTCGGCTAAGACAAACCTTAACTTCATGTTCTGTCATTATTTTAAATTGTGCTCTTCAATTACAAGTTCATAAAAACAATTACGGGTTTTCCACTGATGCGTCAATGACCCTCATCCGGCAACCTGTGCCCTCCAACAACAGCATCTTATCAGACAGAATCACAGCAATGTATCTGTAATTGGGATCGGGTGCTGAATTGCACGTGCATGAAATTGCATGTCGACCACGGACTGCTTAAGCAGGTCCAGGTGTTCCAATAAAAAGTAATAAATCGGGTACAACGTAGCAAACTCTTTCTGGAAAATCTGCAGGCCTGGGTCAGCGTTTTCGTAACCGGTGCATGTACGACAACAGCTTGTGATATGCACGTGCGACATGACTGTTTGTGAAGTCAAGCAAAATTTCTTCCGTAGGTTCCTGATAACCGTTTAACAGCAAAGAAACTTCAGACACTCCTAATCGGTCAAATATCATTGTACTAGTCTCTTGTCCGCCATACACCCGATCTCTAGTTTGAAACGCCACAAACACGTGTCTTGGTGCGCTGACAATTTGTTAGGTAGTTATTTGCCATGAAAACTGCTGAACGTTTTGTTCTGTCGAATCTGTGGTGAGCGTGAGAAATGACAGTGCTGACGTGCCTCCGGAACTCATAAACGACAACAAACGCCTTTCTGCAGCTATTGAAGGGGTTATCATAGGCATGCTATCTTCGACAACACAACTTTGCCATCATCGGCAGCATCATATCGCCAAATTACATCATTGCTGTTGCCCTTTTGATATAACATGACTGTGTGTTTGGCTTGAAAAATAGCCCTGCGGACGTCTCTACAAAACCCATATATGTGACTGAGAGGAATCGCGCACGAACACGACAATGAGGGACTTCGACGCAGCGCAAATCCATGATTGTAATTCGGGTTGTTGCCAAACACAAACGGGGCGCCGCCAACACCAGGTCTGGCAGGCATACCATCAGGTTGCAGGTCCGCGAAAGCATCCTGCGTAAGTTGACGTAAGACACACGGGGTATGATCTGCATGGTCTGATCCATCTTTGTGAGACGTCATAGACGGGCCAGCGAATCTTGTATAATCATCTCTGTATCAGGGGAGTCCGATAATCGTAGTAGCAATGTCAAGATTGCTCAAACATACTTTGATTTCCTTTTCATCGATGAGATAACGTGCGCTGCTAAACAACGTCATGATACCGTTGTTGAAAAATCCAGCCCGGGCACCGTCGGCGTAATCAGCATCATCGTTTTGCATAAGTTTTCCATCAATTTCCAAGAAGGCCTCACACGGGAGATAATACCGAGACGTGTCATGCACTTATAATTATATTCGGTCTTTTTGATTAGGATCCTTAGCCGGGTACTAATAATACTGAAAATCTCAGACACTTTGATCTACCAACACAGGCGCGTCAATGTCGAACGCAGTATCGGGTGCGTCTTTGAAATTTTGCTGTGATGAAACTTTATACATTATTGGTTTCGTCTAATACCTTTTGCGGCCCGTCCACAACCGTAATCCACTTCTCACTGCCGCATTTGCAATCATCGAATTGGTGCTGGCTTGCGCCAACTTGGTCAGACGTTGTTGGGCGGCTTCATTGATGATTTTACTGACTAGCGCGGGCATTGTTGTCGTGGATGGAAGTGTAATCACCTTTGGTTCCACCCGTGGAAGCTCAACCACCTTTGGTTCTATCCGCGGTGTACGAGTCACTAATCGTCGTAATCCATCTCGAATTGATTGAAACGCCCGCGATCCCACATTTTTCAACTGGTCAACGGCAGTGCTTTTGATACTGTAAACGACTCACAGTGCACTTGTTTAGCAATCGGTGCCGCGAGCGAGGTCAAGCACGCAAGCACTTTTGGCGCGCCTGTGAACAATTTCTGAACAACATCACCGAGGCCATTGCCATAATATGACACCTAAAAGGGTTTTTTTCAGGTTAACAACACGCACGGGACTCACACGTCCAAGTACAATCGTCACTGTATACATTAAATGTCAGATCGATCTCTAATGTACAGTTGTATCATCAGGGTCTCCCTGCGGAGATCCAACGCGTGCCTATCCTGGTCCACGAGGGAAAAATGAAGGTGCGTCAACCGGAGATTGCAGCATGGAAGATACACAGGCGTAATCGAGAGAAGATCACCAGGGAGCGCATTCGGGGAGAACCCAAACAATATATAACTTTGAGAGGCTATGTTAGTGGAAGCTCAATTTTCCAAACCTGAACTGTAACTGCTGCTGATTGCGTCACATGTTAGATCAACCTGAATATTCGAGGTGATCTTGACAATGTCTGGCGCGATACTGTAACTGGTACCGTCGGGTCCGGCACGCAGAGTTCGATCACGTTCGGGAATCTCATTAATATCTTCGGGTAAACCGAGAACCGTTCTCAGCGACGATTTTGCGATGTCAACGGGGTCCTGTGGAGATTCTATCGAAATGGCAGATCTGAGTGTGGGCTCGTGTTCGCGTATGCTGATTTTGGAATCGTGCTTGGTCACCAATGTGATCCTCCGTTCGATCTCATCATTGATTGATTTAATGTCGTATGCGCCCGTGGAGAGTTCAATAACATTGCAGGTTACGCCCGAGTTCGACAATAACACGAGCGATTTATTCACGTGCAGACCCGCAAACGGCTGCGATCGGATATTAGGCCAATTGTAATAAACACGCTGACAAATTGATGTGGCCTCATTAACGACTTCTGGCGCGTTATTGCCGGCGCGAACGGACCCCACAGGTGCTTCCAACCGATCCAAAAGTTCGTAGACCCGCTGCGAGTCTCTGGTCGTGCAATCAAAAATGGATCTTTGTTTGGGCAAACGTTGCGCCTTCCTGACACCCTAACCAACTGATCTTGATATCTTTCGACTTCATCGAAAAATTTCTCCCGGTTCTGGTCGGATTCTTTTCCCTTATCAAACTTCTCCCGATGTACCCACTTAGCCCAATTTTGAGATGCTGTATTTGTGGAACGATTTTTGTAATTTCTTTTACATATTTTTCCAGTCGACGGATAAAGAAGCATCAACATTGTATGGCATCCTTGTGGATCTCTTAGTTGCACCGTTGCAGGTAAATTTTAGAATGTTCTTGCCGTGTTTCGGCATAATCATACGATGCGATTTCTCGCTGACTCCCCTCAGTATAAGTTATGGCCGTCAAGCAGTTGTTGAGTGCTAAATACATGCATGCAGCGTTGACATGGAAACTTTTTTCCATGGTACTTGCTGTGCCGGCAAACCATTCGAGAAAAATCTTTTATCCACACGTAATGATGCCGTGCCTCTGGACCATCCATATTGCTCAACAACAGTAGATCAATGTTAGTCCGCTCGCACGAAGCTTTACTTTGTACATGTGTGGATAGTTGCTTCGGATAAAGGCCGCTGTTCCAAGCATACATATTACCAGCGATATCAGGGTTGAGTTCTTCAAGCTTTTTGAGTATAATCTCAAAAACCTATAGAGGAAATTATATGTAAAATTTGAGTTCACCCAGGTGTTGTCAGTATTTGCAAGGCTGATCTGTATTTTCGCATGCGGAGATACACCGCAGATGAGATTGTCCATTTGAAACACCGGTTGTCGTCGTTTCACGTTTATCACTGCTCGCTGCAGAATACACGCTGGTGTTGGAATATAACTTGATCCGCGGAAAGGTTTGTATGGGGAAATATGAAGATGAAGCTCCAAGAATCTGGTAAACATCCATCCTGAACCTCCTCTGGAGTATTTTTCATACTTCTCGAGGATTTTTTTTATAACCTTTATCTATTTCATCCTTGATGGCCTCGGTGTCTTTATAGTTCAAGACCATAATGGCACCACCATGAAATCACAACTGTGTGGTTATAGATGGTGTGAAGCCTTCTTTGGTTAAATTATCAGGCATAGTAAATTCCACATGGAGAACAATGTCTACCTTAAATCCGGACGGCAGCACCGTTTCGCCCACGTGCTTCAATTTGATGATTCCCGGACGAATCTTCGAGAGAAGCTGTGAAGAGTCTCTGCCTGACTTGTACACATGTGGGATGATTGCCCGGTAATCTTCGAAATTACCAATCGTTTGTGCAACTTAAACTCGGGGACTTCGGTCATTTGACGACCATACGCAAAACCCTCAGCGGCGATAACAGCTGCGATACGGCGGTGGTTTTGTTCATCGGCGACCACAAGTGGGATTTCAGCTCTCTTGACCCGTTAAGGAATTATGATATGCAACTGCGCTGACATTGCACGAAGCTATCTCACTGTCGGACGCGGCTAATCCGCGAGTCCTAATAGTGCA
This sequence comes from Margaritifera margaritifera, assembly GCA_029931535.1. NCBI lineage: Eukaryota > Metazoa > Mollusca > Bivalvia > Unionida > Margaritiferidae > Margaritifera > Margaritifera margaritifera. Next base: position 306,859 of record JAQPZY010001420.1, read on the forward strand.
AGTAAATATATTTTTCTTGCACTAATATGCTTATTCCATGGTCTCGCGCAAATTGCTTGAGCTGATTCGCGGTGGGCATACTTATAATAATAATAATAATAATAATAATAATAATAATAATTTATGTAATTGCTTATTCGGCAATGAAGGTTTTGCACAATTATTTTTACTTTCTCAGGATCGAAAACCGCAATCGCTTCGATTTTGGAAATTATTTCATTGACTTCTGTGTCTTTTTCAACAACGTCGATGTTGACAGCATCGTTGAATTTTTCCTCGGTGTTATCGACAACGTTTTCCACATTCACGTTTGTATGTTTTTGCCGGCGTGCGCGATAATACTCGCAAATAGATCCGCATTACCGGCATAGCTGATTACGCGACTCGACTCCGATGCTGCATTTGAGGCATGGTTGAGCGCTGGTACCAACATGTAATGCAAGCCAGATTTACAGTATTCATAATGGCATGTTCTTCCGCAAATATCACGTTTACCAAGACGTTTACCAAGGCAACCGCCTTTGCACTGGTTGCGCTCCAATGCCAGTTCATTTTCTATATATACATGAGGATTGTATTCTAGAAATGCTCATCTATGTTCTCGAATAATGGTGTGTGTAATTTCAGGCGTATCCTGTCCACTATTTCAGTCGGCATATAGGGTTGAAGAGTATACTGCAGTGGATAGTATTTGATTGTACGACCATTCACAGTAAAATACTTTTCGCCCGTGATGGTAATTTCCAAACTCGGGGCTAGTAAACAAACTTTCTCACCAGGGTAGAGAAACCAAGGATTACCATCAAATAGCTTTCAATGCTCAAACAAAATTTTCTTCAGGCCGGCATCTGGCCAAATCACTGCACGCTGACCCATATAAAGTATTACACCAACTCGTAAATGACCGATCCTCGTGCAATGACATCTAATGATTTCAAACGTCTTGCACTGATTGAACACTGACTCCATAATGTATGTGTCTTCGCATGTGAATCTCTTTTCATAGAACTCCTGACATTGCATCTGCCTGTCATACTCTGCAGTTTGTAAAAATTTCTCATACCCACGTTCAAGTGCCGTGGGTGTTTCCATATATTATATTCTGAAGGCATCTCTTTAATTAATTTGTTCTTGATGGTGATCATGGAGATCCTCGCTGTCTTCACTGTCTTTGTCGTCTCCGCTGTCTTCGTTGAATATTTCTATTCCTTCGCTGGTTGTCTCTCTCTTTAAGGTCGTCAATGGTCACTCGCACCAACGCCTCAGTTAACGTAAGCCACTTGAAGTTTTCGTGCACCATATCATACAATGACTTTTCTGGTTTTTTTGCTGTATTTTTCGCCAAGTTTCTGTCGTGCTAGCTTCAACACGATCCCTAACGTGGTTAATTTTTCAAGGTACTCCGGATACGTATTTGAAAAATTGTACAGCATTTTTTGAGCCTCTTTGACGAATCGATATGTAGCATTCAGTTAAACAGCGATTTAATCTTTTCTGTGACATCACTAATGCACCGCTGCGTGGGTAATTTAATTCCCACGTCAGATACGGATGCGAATTTTTTCACGATACCGTGTGTCAAACGGTATTGTTTTCAATGGCATTATACATTACTCGCTGTGTTTATTTAATATAATATTCTCAAACCAAAGGAAACTGTCGCCGCTAGGGTTGTGCTTGTAGATAGTATTTCTTTGAGATTTATAGACACGCTGCTATCTTACGCTGTTGAACACTAATTTTTTAACAGTCAACAGACGTGTTCTGGTCAGTGTCGATTACGGTGGTGTGAATTTACAACGACACATGAGCCCCTATGATGCCAAAATACATCAATCAGGGGTTGTTTCAGATCGGACTACCTCTCCAAAAATTATGCGTACCTGGCAGGTCGTGCAATCGACACCAAGAGTACATCGTCAAATTTGACTTTCATTTTTGTGTACAACTCAACCTACGCTCAACGTTTCCTCAATTAATATAGAAAAATGTAGTTTTTGGGAGGTGTAAAACTAATTTTAATTATGTAATACTTACCTGTCACTATTATTAAGCTTTACCTTTCCGCATGGAAAGATCTCCGATGCTAGATGCACAACTCCCTGTTCTAGAAATATCTTAGAACACGTGTTTCGACCCAGTCTGATCTACGTCATCAGCCCGTGCGCTATAGCGCGTCGTCATTCTTTTTCAGGACATGTGGCTAATGAAGGACATCAGCGCGGGGTGGAGGAAAGGCATCCAATAGTGACAGGTAAGTATTACATAATTAAAATTAATTTTACACCCCAAAAAACTATATTTTAATGTCAGTAATAACTTACCTGTCACTATTATTAAGCTGAATTTGTCAGTAAGGAGGGTGGTTGATGGACTGTGAAGAGTAAATGTGGACAAATTACTCACCTTCTAGTCCAAGCAGTCAACTTCAGTTATATGCGGCAGTAGCCTGGGTCGCTGATTGTGCAGCGACTATTGGACCCAGAAGAAAATACCTTGGATCTGGTTTGATAACGACTGAAGGTAAAAGGAGAAGGTGCTGTGCGAGTGCCAAAACGCAGCCTTCATAATATCGTCTACAGATCAGTGACTGAAATATGCTTAGGAAGTAGCGATAACCCTGACTTCATGTGCTTTTATCCTCATGAACGATAAGTCTCTTTCTGTGAGAGACGCAAAAGCTCTCTTGATGGTGAGTGAAATCCATCAAGAGATAGTTGGATGCTGAAATATCAGCTGAATCCCTTAAGGAGAGATAAAGCCTTTCCCTACCATTCTTTCTCCCTTTAGTAGTTGCTAAATGCTCTAAATCTGCAAAGAAGTCTATCTCGATCGTCCCCAGCACAGATCCGATTGAGACTGGAGATTTCAATCGGGAATGGAAATATTATGGAAGTTGGTATTTCGCAAGGAAGCCTGACTGACATAACAAGGAAACCGATTCGTAATTCCCATTGAAACGTAAACATCCCTCCTCAATTGATAAAGCATGTAATTCGCTTCTTCTCTTGGCTGACGCAACGGCCAGAAGAAAAATGGGTTTAAGTGAAGATTTTCAAAAGAAGCCGTACTCAAAGGTTCATATGGTGTTTTTGTCAATGCCCACAAAACACATGAAAGGTTCCAGCTTGGTGTCAACGATCGAGACACCGATCTCTGTGTTATGCATAATGTTTATATAATATTATAAATATTTTGGGAAATTATAAATGTTTCTTCACTTTAATATTTGCTTAAATCTTAATGTTTATCAGGAAAAACATGTTTAACTAGTCTCCTTGAATTAGGTTGCTTTGATCAATATGTTTTCTCAATTTGAAGGTCAAGGTTGAATTTTGTTTACAGTTAGAATTCCATTAAGATGACTCATATTCTAGAACATTCTGTCATGTGACCAATCTTTATATATACTATGTTTGGTGGACATTTTTTCAGTTTTGACATTACCATCAGTCTTGTAAAGAGCTATTACAGTTGTGAAAATTCATTCCAAATTCTAAGAGAGGAATTATTTTAAATATTCATTGGATTATAACAGTGCTCATAAACTTTTGGATTTTGGATTTTTAATTGATGATTTTGGAATTTATGTGAACTTATTCAGATATTTTGGAATACTTCATTTTGACATCAGCACATCAAGATTTCTAGTATATCAGGACTTTGGAGACCATTGGCACATAATAACATTCAAGGACACAGCCGTGAATTCTAAACATTCTATATTTAGGACTTGTGATTAGAACAATCATTCTTATTGGATTATTAGGATTTCAAAACACATTACTGTAAGTGACTTTTTGATTTTTCATTTTAATTATCTAGTAATAAATTGCTTGTTGATTTTTACTTGATTTGTTGGTTTCACTTTCTTTCTGTTACATTTTTCTTAGACCATAGAGTCGTAACAGAAATTGGGGGCTCGTCGTTCCGGGATCTGAATTTCTTTAAAGCATATTAGAGATATTAAATTTATCTTTGAAATTCATATTGATTTTGTCTTGGAATTTTTTTTTTGTCTTTGGCAAAGATTTTTAATAGAGAAATTTTTTGTGTGTGAAACCAACAAGCATTTACAATGGCATCTAATGTTCAGAATTTCATTTCAAAACCTACCCAGGAGGGGTTAGAGTGCATGAGAAAGGATGAGTTGCTCGAGCTTGCCAGAAAATACAGTCTATCTGAGGCAAAAGTATCATTGACAAAACAGGAGATAAAGATTATTTTGATTCAGTATTTAGTAGGAAAGGGAATTTTTGAAAATAGTGCTTTAAGTTTGAAGAGAAAGCCTGTATCTGGTTCTGACAGGAAATTAAGGGAATTAGAGTTAAAGAACCAGATGGATTTAGAATTGGCAAAGCTTCAGATTCAGAGAGAGAGAGAAAAAGAAGAGAGGCAGATGGAGAGAGAGAAAGAAGAGAGGCAAATACAGATGGAGAGAGAGAAGGAAGAGAGGCAGATACAAATGCAGAAAGAAGAGAGACAAATACAAATGCAGATGCAAAGAGAAGAAAGGGAAATGCAATTTAAGTTAAGAGAATTAAAACTGGCAAACAGAGCACACTCCACTCCTTCAAAAACAAGTTCAGGTTTTGATGTTACTAGATATATTAGGTTAGTACCCCCTTTTCAGGAAAAAAAAGTAGATAAATACTTTCTTCATTTCGAGAAAATAGCTGAAAACTTGAAATGGCCCAGAGAGCATTGGACTTTGTTATTACAAAGTGTACTTATTGGCAAAGCTCGTGAAGTCTACACTTCACTGTCAGTACAACAAAGCACTGATTATGATGTGGTTAAGGAGTACATCTTGAAAGCTTATGAGTTGGTACCAGAGGCATATCGACAAAGGTTTAGGAATTGTAGAAAAGAAACTGGATAAACTCATGTCGAATTTGCAAGGGATAAAGAACAACTATTTGATAGGTGGTGCTCAGCCAAGAAAGTTGATCAAGGTTATGATAACCTCAGACAGCTCGTATTAATTGAAGAGTTCAAGAGGTGCATCCATAGTGATGTTAAAACCTATCTTGACGAGCAGAATGTGGAAACTTTGGAAAATGCTGCTCGTATGGCTGATGATTATTCCTTGACTCACAAAATTTCATTTGGCAATAAGTCGTCCTCTCAGCAGTTTTCTGGTAAAAAACCATTTCAATCTCATTCGAGTACTTCCAAATTTCATAACAGCACAACTGTTAGGAATCAAACATCTGATAAGACTGATCAGAAATCCTTATCTCTTCCTACGTGCACTTATTGTAAAACGAAAGGGCACGTTATTTCTGATTGCTTCAAGTTGAAAAATAAGCAACAGAGTAAAGACAGAGCTTTTCCAAATGCTCTTATTTCTACGAGGTCAAGGTCACGGTCTTGTATTGAAAGCAATACATTTGTTGGGTCAAACAAACCCCAGTCTGATTCTATTTTAGAGGCTTATGAACCATTCATGTCAGAAGGTTCTATATCACTTATTGGTGATTCTGCCAAACCTATCCCAATTAAAATATTAAGGGACACTGGAGCTTCTCAGAGTCTTTTATTATCAGGTACTTTGCCTTTGTCTGAGGAGTCTTCTTCAAGTGAAAGTGTTCTTGTTCAGGGAGTAGAGTGCGGCTTTGTAAATGTTCCTCTTCATTGTGTAAATTTGGCATCAGACTTAGTTTCTGGACCTGTGACTGTTGGGGCAGTGACTTCTTTACCCATAGAGGGTGTTCATTTATTACTAGGCAATGACCTAGCTGGAGATAAGGTTGTGGTTAATCCACTTGTAACTGACAAGCCTTGTTTGGATCAGAAAGTTGATCCTGTCGAAACTGAAATCCCTGATTTGTACCCTGCTTGTGCAGTTACTAGAGCTATGGCAAAAAGAGCTCTTGAGAGTGATGTTGATCAGGATATTATTCCTTTAGCTGACACATGTATTGGTCAGTCTTTTGATGAGGTCACTTTTTCCTCAGGTATTGATCAATCAAATGGTATTGATCACAGTGATCCTCTTTTGGCAACTCATTCTCTTTGTTCTAATCAGGATGATAAACGACAATCCCTTGTCGTTGAACAGGAGCAAGATCCCGAGATATCTTGTTTGTTTCAGAGGGCTATTAGTGAAACTGAAGCCACACAAGTTCCAGTGTGTTACTTTGTGAAAAATGGGGTCCTTATGAGGAAATGGAGACCACCTGATGTACCCGCTGGTGACGAGTGGTCAGTGAGCTATCAAATTGTTGTTCCTAAGTCATATCGACAGGAAATTCTTAATTTAGCCCATGAAACTCCTTTGGCTGGTCATTTAGGAGTCCGTAAGACTTATCGCAAGATCTTGAATCATTTTTATTGGCCGAAACTCAAAAGTGATGTTTCTAAATACTGCAGATCTTGTCACACTTGTCAAATGGTAGGAAAACCCAATCAGAAGATACCTAAGGCTCATCTGCAACCTGTTCCTGCATTTGATGAACCATTTAGTAGAATAATTGTAGACTGTGTTGGTCCTTTACCTAAAACCAAGTCAGGCAACCAATACTTGTTGACCATCATGTGTGCATCTACAAGATTTCCACAGGCAATTCCTCCGAGAAATATAAAAACTAAAACTATTGTGAAAGCTTTGGTGAAGTTTTTTACACTTGTTGGCCTTCTCAAATCTGTCCAGTCAGATCAAGGGTCAAATTTTATGTCTGGAATTTTCCAACAAGTTATGCATGAATTAGGCATCCAACAGTTTAAATCTTCTGCCTATCACCCTGAAAGTCAAGGTGCTTTGGAAAGATTTCATCAAACTTTGAAGAATATGATTCGATCATATTGCTTTGATACAGAAAAGGATTGGGATGAGGGTGTTCATTTGTTGTTGTTTGCTGTTAGGGAATCAGTTCAAGAGTCGTTGGGTTTTAGTCCCTTTGAACTAGTTTTTGGTCATACTGTCCGTGGACCATTGAAATTATTGAAAGAGAAACTTCTTTCAAATGAAGATTCAAATATTAATCTTCTTGATTATGTTTCTGATTTCAAATACAAGTTGTCAAAGGCCTGTGAAGTAGCAAGAACTAATCTTCACAATACCCAGTCAAAAATGAAATTAAGGTATGACAGAAATTCACAGGAAAGGAGTTTTAAACCTGGTGACAAAGTTCTGGCTCTCTTTCCCATACCTCAAAATCCTCTTCAGGCTAAATTTTGTAGTCCTTATACCGTTGAAAAGAAAGTAAATGACTTAAATTATATCATTAACACTCCTGGGAGACGGAAACAGAAACAACTTTGTCATATAAATATGTTAAAGGAATATTTTGACAGAGATAGCTCAGCTAATTATTCTGTTAATTTAGTTGTACCTGTCCCACACAGTGAAGATATCAACGATGGAATACAATCAGACTATAGTGACTCTGGTATAACCAATGTTCGGAATTCAGAAATATTGAACAACCTAGACCAGAAACTTTCACATCTACAACAACAGGAAAGAAATGAACTAAAACAGCTATTACATGACCATGAGCACTTGTTTCCTGATGTTCCAACACGAACAAGTAAAATTTATCATGACGTTAACATTGTAGATTCTGCGCCTGTGAAACAGCATCCTTATAGGATGAATCCTCTCAAACAGAACTATTTGAAGAAAGAAATTCAGTATTTACTGGAGAATGATTTCATAGAACCAAGTAAAAGTAACTGGAGTTCACCATGTATTCTTGTTCCCAAGCCAGATAATACATTCCGTATGTATACTGACTATAGAAAAGTCAACAGTGTCACCAAAACTGATTCATTTCCAATCCCAAGAATGGACGATTGCATTGATAAAGTTGGAAATGCGGAATATGTCACCAAGTTTGACCTTTTAAAAGGATTCTGGCAAATTCCACTGACGGAAATGGCAAAAGAAATTTCAGCATTTGCAACTCCAGATGGACTTTATCAATATAAAGTCATGCCGTTTGGAATGAAAAATTCGCCTGCAACGTTTCAACGTCTGATGAACATGATAACATTTGGTCTTGATAATTGTGACGCTTATATCGATGACGTCATTATCTACAACAACACCTGGGAAGATCATTTGGAAACCATTCGAAAATTCTTTGATCGACTCAGCAATGCGAATCTGACAATTAATTTGAGCAAAAGTGAGTTCTGCCATGCTTGTGTCACATTTTTAGGACATATTGTGGGACAAGGTCAAGTTAAACCTATAGAAGCTAAGGTCAAAGCTATCTCTGAATTTCAAGTTCCAATTTGTAAAAAGCAACTGATGCGATTTCTAGGTATGGCTGGATATTATCGGAAATTTTGTTCCAATTTTTCCAAAATTGCTGAACCTTTGACAAGTTTATTGAGTAAGAAAACCAAATTTCATTGGTCTGACAAGTGTCAGGAATCTTTTGACAAGTTAAAGGCCATGCTTAAGAATGCACCAGTTCTTTCTGCACCAAATTTTAGCCAATCATTTAAATTATCTGTTGATGCAAGTGATGTAGGGGTTGGTGGAGTATTGATTCAGGAAGACAAAAGTGGTGTGGATCACCCTGTGTGTTATTTTTCTAAAAAACTAAACAAGCACCAGAAAAATTATTCCACAATTGAGAAGGAATGTTTGGCTTTGATATTGGCTTTACAGCATTTTGAAGTGTATGTTACCTCAGCTCTTTCTCCAATTATTGTGTACAGTGATCACAATCCCCTTACTTTCATCAACAAAATGAAAGATAAAAATCGGAGATTGTTGAGATGGAGTTTGATATTGCAGGAATGTAACATTGACATCAAACAGATCAGGGGAAAAGACAATGTGATTGCAGATGTACTCTCACGTGCCTAGAAATGTAATATTGCTTGATGTAATTAAGTCCAGTATCATAAAACATGTTCTTATGTATTTTTGGTTATTGTAGTATTAGATGTATATTCAAAAGAAAGCTTTATTATATAAATCTTTCTTTTTCTTTATGAGGGGAGGTGTTATGCATGATTTTATATAATATTATAAATATTTTGGGAAATTATAAATGTTTCTTCACTTTAATATTTGCTTAAATCTTAATGTTTATCAGGAAAAACATGTTTAACTAGTCTCCTTGAATTAGGTTGTTTTGATCAATATGTTTTCTCAATTTGAAGGTCAAGGTTGAATTTTGTTTACAGTTAGAATTCCATTAAGATGACTCATATTCTAGAACATTCTGTCATGTGACCAATCTTTATATATACTCTGTTTGGTGGACATTTTTTCAGTTTTGACATTACCATCAGTCTTGTAAAGAGCTATTACAGTTGTGAAAATTCATTCCAAATTCTAAGAGAGGAATTATTTTAAATATTCATTGGATTATAACAGTGCTCATAAACTTTTGGATTTTGGATTTTTAATTGATGATTTTGGAATTTATGTGAACTTATTCAGATATTTTGGAATACTTCATTTTGACATCAGCACATCAAGATTTCTAGTACATCAGGACTTTGGAGACCATTGGCACATAATAACATTCAAGGACACAGCCGTGAATTCTAAACATTCTATATTTAGGACTTGTGATTAGAACAATCATTCTTATTGGATTATTAGGATTTCAAAACACATTACTGTAAGTGACTTTTTGATTTTTCATTTTAATTATCTAGTAATAAATTGCTTGTTGATTTTTACTTGATTTGTTGGTTTCACTTTCTTTCTGTTACATTTTTCTTAGACCATAGAGTCGTAACATCTGTAATTCGAAATACTTAATAAGATCCGATAAGTGAGGATCTGAACCAATGGATTGACCTTTGGAAAATTTAAGTGTGTTCGAAAGGGCAGTCCTATAACCTTTTATTGTAGAGGAACAAGATCTCTCCTCAAGGAGGAAAAGAAGAAAATCTGCTACTACAGTAAAAGAGGGTCGGCAAGGACTAATGCGTTTCCTAGCGCACCAATCACAAAAGATTTTCCACTCTGCATCGTAGACCTTGGACGTAGAACGTCGCCGGCCCTGTACAATGCAGTTAGTAACTTTGCTTGAAAATTCTGCCTGGCGGATAGATCGCATGAGATGAGCCAAGCGTGAAGGTGGAGAATCTGAGGATTGGTGTGTACTAGCGTACATCTGTGTTGCAAGAGAAGATTGTCCAACTGAGGTAATACCCTTGGTTTGTCGATCAATATGTCGAGTAGGTCACTGAACTAAGACCTTTGAGACCACAGAGATGGAATCAGGATGATCCGTGCTGTGGGTGTCCTGATCTTGTGCAATACTTGTGGAATCAACTGAAAGGATGGGAATGCGTAGGCAAACAATCGATCCCAGTTTAGGCTGAAGGCGTCCACTGGAACTTTGTGCATGCTCTCTGGGGGAGCACGGACCTGGCCCAGAGAAGTAAGGAAACTCATTCCTATGTAAACGAAATTCTGAGAACGAATGAGTTCGGATTTCTCTAGGTTTGGAATCAGACCCAACTGAGTCACTACAGACCAACTGCTGGTCATGTGACATAATAGAGACTGTTTGTCGTTGCTGTGTAGCAGCCAGTCGTCGAAATGCTGGATCAGCAGAATCCCCAAGTACCTCCAGTGCGCAACTAATACTCCATTGACACTCGTGAAGAGCCTGGGCGCTGAGGTTAGACCGAATGGCATTGCTTGGAATTGAAATACTTCCTGTCCGATCGAGAACCGGAAATATTTTTTGTGCGGAGGAAAAATCGGGATGTGGAATTATGCATCCTGAAGATCGAAGAAAACTGCCCAGTCGGCCGGTTTGATAGAGTTCCGAACTGAAGTTGCAATTTCCATCTTGAAAGTTTCCACTAGCAAAAATTAGTTTAGGGGGGAAAGGTCTATAATGAGCCTCAGTTTTCCACTCTTTCTGGGGACCAGACATATCCAAGAGTAGAACGCTGGCGACTGCTTGTTCTGAATCCTCTCTACTGCGCCCTTCTGAAGAAGGGTGTGCACTTCTTCCCTTGATTGTAATACGTTTGATTGATGGAAGACGATTGATGTCCTTGAGAGAGGAGGGAGTTCTGTGAAGCGTAGAAGTAAACCCTCTTTCACAATAGAAAGGACCCACCGATCTTCCGTGATGTTCGACCAGGCCTCTGTAAAGAGAGCCAATCGAGCACCTACGTATATTAAATGAAGATGTATGCACTGCAGGAGATGTGTCGTGTCCCTAGGGACGGTCTCTCCCCCCTCCCCTTCACCTTTTTGGGGAAGGGTGAGGCAAAAGCAGACTTCTTTGCCTTGTCCTTGCCTCTCCACTTATTCCGTCTTGTTTGTGGAGAGGACTTATAAGGGTGCTGGTTACTCTGTTGTGGTTGCATACGTTTTTGTTGGAATTGTGGCTGACCCATGGCTCGATCAGGTCGTGTGCGGACACTGGCCGGTTTCAACGAGCCAGCAACCGACGCAAGGGACCTATGTTGTTGGTCTCTAAAATCCTGAGAAACAATAGTGGGAATGAGACCGCCGAATAAGGTATCAGAATCCAGGGGTGCTGCCTTCAGATGTTTGCTATGTTCTAGCAAAAACTTTGACAAATCCAAAGCTGCATCACAACGTAGGTGAAGAAGCTCCGCAGACAATGCCATCGCCATAGACAATGTGTGTCTCGCAGTGTTAGCCACAGCCTCTAACAGTTGTTGCAAGGCAATGGGTGATAATAATTCTAAAAACTGGTCAGCATGTGAAACTATGGTCACTAATGACCTGGCCTTTGACTCTAAAGCCTCTAAGGATTTAGTCGAGAGATGAGTAAAGGAACCGGCTGAAATGTCCACTTGTGAAGCTTCGGCGTCGGGGGGGGGGGGCAGACGAATGAACCTTATAGCTGGGGCTGATATTAAGGGTTACAATGTAGAAAGGGGGACAGACCACCCTTTATTCCAAAGCAGCGCATCTTGACCGTTGCTCAGCCGTTGTGCAACTTTTTTAACCATCGGAGAGTGAGGAAGTAGCAGCAAGTCTGGTCTGGGCATTGCTCCTGACAGTTTCTCTAATCAAGAAAGAATCTTAGTGTCACTTGAACACTTGGGCACATGTCAGGGGGAATAAGGTGGTAGACTTCATTGATCAACCATGTCAAATGACTATGTCTCCTCCTCCTCGACCACATGTGACACTTGGTAAGAGGGATTTGGATATCCTCGGAGTGGAGGGTATACCATACCCTCCGGAATTTCAGTAAATTCCTGGGAATCTATGACACATCAGCATCATCTTCCTGTTCTAAAGCTCTGTGGGAAACAATAGAAATGGAACCTTAACGATCCCTCTGCGGGGAAGGCCGGGAAGTAGGAACATAGATATTCTGTGACTCAGCATGGGGAGTGACAGAACTGTCCTTAACGAGTGTCGTGGTAGGAGAGTAAGAATTCTTCTCATCTCTCTTTGGCCTCTTAGAGGAAGGGAGTAACCCTCTCCTTCCTTGACGACCTTTCCTGTAGACCTCATCACTCATACATGCAGGAGGCCACGTAGATGATATTGATGGTGGTATAGGCTGGTCTCTCCCTTGAAGGGGGAAGTTCCACATACCAAAACGGAACATGGGAAAGGAAGGGACATCTGTCCGATTTCCTATCCCGGGAGCATGCCTAAAGGCAGGCTCCATCCCTGTCGAGGGATAACTAGGTAATGTAGAAGAAGGGGGGTATTCGAACCTATCCCTGACACTATACCTAGATTCGGCATATTGTGAAGACCTCTACCCAGTACCCAGTCTGCTTGTACCCGGTGATAAGTGGCCGGTCAATGACCTGTCACTTACAGTCAATGGCGGTCTAGATTTGAAGGAACTTCCCTCAGAACTAGAATAGCTAGAACGACGTCTAACCCTCTTGGGGCTGCGTGATCTACTCCTCGCCTGACCTCGGGTACTATGGGGATCTTGCCCTTCCTTTGAGGGGGAGACATGAGGATTCTCCATATTCGGGCTCAGTTCAACCCCCCTCGGGGGGTATTACTGTGTTTGCTCGTGGGACGGTGCCTCCCCGCCCTCCTATAGTTGGGGGGGGGGGGGGCGCTCGGGCCCAGCAAGTTGATTGTCCTTTACGATAGAAGCTGCCTTCTTTTAGAAGACACACTATCTTGTCAGGGAGGGGTGCTGTTGCTGTTCCTCCCTCTTTTATTCGTGGTAGCCCATTTGATCCCTTGAGAAATGTCTGTTACTACCTCACAGGTAGTAAAGGTATGTCTCTCCTGGAAGATGCTGTCTCTCTCTGCTTTATATGGGGAGAAAACAAGAAACTTTAGTATGAAAAAATTAACAGATGAATTATGATAACAAAATGGGTTGCGTTAAGTCGTTGTAACTTTTTACTACTGTTATTTGTATTGCAAAACAAGAATGTCTGAGTTGATTCGGTTTAATCCCTTTATGAATTATAAACACAAGAACATCATTGTTCAGTTGTAGTAATGTTATAAAACATACTGAAACATTTGGGGTGAATAGAAGCTGTACTAATAAGATTCCGTGTCGTGACCACATTATTGCCTTAATAAAACATAATCACAACAATGTAAGGATCCCTGTCATTTGTAAACACTGTTGTAAATGGATAATTATTTGAGAACCCAGAATAGTGAGTACCTTTTTCTACCGCAATGCCCCACGTCCTTCACATTTGGAGGAAGGAGGGTAGGTGGCTCGTCGTGCGACAACACACGAATGAAAATTATCAATGTTATCTTACCAAACTATTTTGATAAATACGGACAGAGATAAGTTCACTACAAAAGAACTATTAATCAGAAGCCCTGGTAGATAGCATGAAAGCACTTCCCTTGTAGATATTTTTCTCTTCATAGTGTTTCCATGTGTTGACTCAATGGGTGTCCGAAAAATAATGAGGACATGCTATAGCGCACGGGCTGATGACGTAGATCAGACTGGGTCGACGCACGTGTTCTCAGAAATCTCTAGAACAGGGAGATAGTGCATCTGGCATGGACGAGGTTTTTCCATGCAGAAAGGTAAAGCTTAATAATAGTAACAGGTAAGTTATTACTGACACTAAAATATAATTTTCCGCGAGCGTGATTTGAATTTGAAATGTTTCGGTCAAGTGTATGACGCGCTAGCCGATTAGGCCACACAAGCACTTAACAATAAGGAGAAAATAACTCGTATTCAAACTTGACACCATTGATGAAAAAAACCATGTAATACAACCCTGTGTTGTTACTGATGTAAAAACCGATCCATTTTAGAACTGTCATTCATCGCATGTTATTTTCGAGTGCAACAATTATTTCAAGTACAATGCATACATGTGAACCTCCCGCACTGGAGGGTTTTTCTCCCGAGTTTAGGGATGTCTCCTGTCCCTCACTGAAATCTCCCGTTTACGCAAAATTATTGATTTTTTTTTCTTTTTTTCATGTTCTGGCTCCAGTGTTTTATATTTATGGTAATACTGCATGTGATCACGTGACTGAACTGGCTTAAGCAGGGCAAGTGAATGTACTTGCTAATTTCATCCTTTGATCCTGTTGGCATGGTCAACTGGCCTCATTTGAAGTTTGTCGCGGTGGATTATGATATGTGTGAATAGAAGTAATTCGGAAAGGATTAAAGACCTTAATTGATTATGGCTGCATTACTGAAAAGCTCAATCAGCATGAAACAATAAAGATTACTTTGATTCTGTCCGCAAGGTATGTTCTGCTTCAGTGCTTAAAGTTGTCGAGATGAATTAGAGTCTACACTAAGTACGATCAAAAGTAATTTGGACAGGATTAAAGATGTTAATTGATTACGGTTGGATTACTCAAGAGCTCAGGTGGCATAAAACTGGGTTGGTTTCACTTCGGTGTTTAAATTTGTCGAGATGTCTAAGCGTGCATTATCTCTCGATGCCAAAACACCAAAATCAATGCAAGCGCAATATCACACAAAATTCAATGATGACTGGAAATGGGAATTTCAGTGGTTGCAATTGAGTTTAAAGGGACATGAATATGCATTCTGCTCTTCCAGTAAAGCTGATTTTAAAGTCTGTTACGGTGGCAAGAATGACATCATGCATCATGCAGAAACCCCATCGCATAAAAGCATATTACTGTAACTGCAACAACCAAAATGCCATCACTGAAATCTATGTTCGCGGAATCTGCATCAAATGTGGATAAAGTTGCACGTGCAGAGACACTATTTCACAACTTTATAGCCGAACAAAATCTCCCATTACTAGTAGCAGATCATTTTTCAGAAATCTAGTCAAAATAATGTTCCCAGACTCTGAAATCGCACAAAAGTTCTCATGCAAATGGACAAAAACTACTCACATTATGACCCAAGCTTTTGGTCTTCATTGGGATGAGAAAGTCACAGACATGTGCCGCAATGAAAAATTTGCCATCCTCATTGACAAGTCAAATGATTAAGGGGATAATAAAATGGTGTCAGTCATAGTTCGTGTTTTAGACTAGGATGTAAACTGGATATCAACAAGATTCCTTGGAATACCAACCTGTAACATTGGATCAGCAGAACTCATCTTGCATGCTTGGATAAAATATTGACGTAAGTATTACTAAAGTTGAACTATTTTATTGTTCATAAGAATTCATAATCACAATTGTATAATAATAATAATAATAATACTAATGATAATAATAATATGGATGCAGTACAGGAATTAACCCATGATGCCTGGGATGAATGAGGTCTTTGTCTTCGTTTATAATACTATTTAGTGATAATCGTTTTCTGGGTTTGATTGTTATTGTTAAATAATGATGATAGTGATGACAATGATGACAACAAAGGCGTCTGCAAATTAAGCTTAAAGTCTCGAAGGGTGTCATAGTCTAATCATTAATGTATGAATCAGTGGTTCATGTGGACAATCTTACTGGCATTAAAACAATAATGGGTCTGTATATTTGTAAAATAAATAAATACTCACAAATCTGATAAGTAGGTTTTCTTATCTCCTGTTATCAATACTAATAATTATCGGCTACTGATGGGTGAGCAATAAAACAATATTATAGGTCTACACTGATAATTTGAAATTAAAAACAGTGATAGGTACCTCTAAAGGAAAATTTCGCTAAACCTTATGAAACCACTGCAACAGATTCTATATTTCAGAGACAGAAATCTCCCTTGGATATGCAAGTGACAATTGCATTGTAATAAGATAAGATAAGAATTCTTTATTTCAGACTGCATGGTGCATACATATAAATTAAAATAAAAAATATTGAAGTATTTTCAACATAAAAGTTCATAGGTGTCTTATGTACAAATATACAGTCCCATCTACAATTACAGAATGTGTGTCATTGTTAAGAACAAAATTATGTAAGACATTTAAAAAGTAATGTGTTCCATCTATCTATAATCTGAGAATTTAAATGAATGTCATAGTTCCAGAAATATTTCAAGACACAATTCTTACTATTAAATATTCGTGTCATCATTGAAAACACATTCTTTCTCATTAATTCTTCAAAACTGAATACATTATAGTTTACAAACATGGTAGAGGCACTATTCCATCTTGGAAGGCTTAATAGTAAACGAATGGATAGTAATGATTGGAAAAAACAAGAGTGTTCTGTCAAGAGTTAGAGAAATCCCAAAGTTTTTTTGACATCGGATGAGTGAACCACCTGGATAACAAATGTCAGCGCTCAGAACTCAGTACAGTTGTACTGACATTGCCATATTTGAATGCAGACACTGAAAGGACATTTTCCATTCTGAGGAAAATTCAGGCTGACTCTGGAGGAAACCTGGATCCAGTGACAGTAGTCTTAACATTATCAATGATAAGGATGGCCACCAATATAATCCAGGCAATTATCTTGTAAGAAATACTAAAAATGTTTGTGTTGCATATATGGAGAGTGTGAAAGGTAACAAGTTAATGTGGAAGAACTCAATTGCAACTTTTAATATTAAAAATATGGAAATTTGTTCAATAGTAGTAATTTTTGTCCATTTGCATGCTAAAAATAGGGTCGATAAAAAACCTCCCTCTTTGAGGTAAAAACTCCTAACCAAATTTTGCAAATTTCCTGATTTGTTCCAAGCTGACCCCTCATTTGTATCACATGTATGGCAATGGTTCTTTGAGTGCAATGACTCTCTCTGAAATAATTATGGAAATCATATACATGCGCACATGTGCACAGTCACGGTTCAATATGACAATTCTGTATCTCAAAATTAATAAATTAGCACGTTGTAACCAACAATAATTTGAGTCGTTTTTACATCAGTGGTGGCCAAGTTTAGTTGTTAAGAGCCCAACCTGGGAAATTTTTCATTCTTCTTTCAGAAGTATAGGCACGTGGATTGAAGATTTCTCAGATTACTCTGTTCTGTACAAGAGCACTAAACTTATGCCAATGCAGCTGCTGGCAGACTCACAATCTTGGATATGTGCCGCGGGGGTAAAGTCATAGGGTATAGAAGGAGTTAACCCCAATCAGTAACAGAAATCTCAAATTCCCATTATCACACAACTGCTGTGCTTTAGTTTATTTTTAATTTCAACTTGTTTTACAACAGGATGTTGAAAACTCTGAAAAAACAACTTAACTTTTTTCTTGTTCACCTTCCATGTATTTGACAATGAAATTTTATTGATCAAAATAAACCTGAATTTGATCAAAGATTACTGCATGATGACTTACAATGTTACTTACAAGGGGTGAAACATAATTTGAAATGTGATATGATAAATGAAAGAAATGGATTCCAGGATATGCTCAAAATATGACGAAGAGAAAAGCACAATTGAGTTTTACAGAACCAGCAGCTGTTGTAAACGTTGTCAAAGAGAGTACTGAAGAAAATATGTATTATGAAAAGGTTTGATTTTGTGTGTTTAACCCCATTTTTTAGCACATGATAGGCTATACATGGTGGCCAGTATATTTGGTGGAAGAACTCCGGAGGACCCCGGATAGAACCACTTACCCATGCATTGGCGTAGCGAGGCAAAGTGCTGCCCAGGGCCAGCTACCAAAATTACGCCCCCACTCCATTCACATTATGATATATACGGTACTCTTACCAAATTGCCGCCCCCTAGAAAGTGCCGCCTGGAGCTACTGCCCCCCTTCACCTTCCCCCACCTCGCTACGCCACTGTACTCACAGTAAGCTACTGTCAAGCTTACTTACATACCCACATTGGTCAAGCCAAGACTCGAATAACGCTGACAGATATGAGATGTGTGGGTGATCTGTAAAGGCGAGTGCCTTAGACAACTCTGCCACCCGGGAGCCTTATTATGAAAATAAAGAGCAATGTAATGATTACCATATAAAATACATGAGACATAGATGCCACAATAATTAAAAGTGCAAATTAATTAAAAAAACAGTAGGAAGGATTTTGTATTAAGAAAAACAATCAGACACGACATTAAAAATACTCCGTGTTTGAATAATTAAGTTTTATCGTAAATAGCTAAGCTTCACTTGACCTGATCATGTCAGTGAAGATGCTTTAGACATAGATCTTGTTATTCCACGTGTTTCCTTAACCTGATCATGTCAGTGAAGATGCTTTAGACATAGATCTTGTTATTCCACGTGTTTCCTTAACCTGATCATGTCAGTGAAGATGCTTTAGACATAGATCTTGTTATTCCACGTGTTTCCTTAACCTGATCATGTCAGTGAAGATGCTTTAGACATAGATCTTGTTATTCCACGTGTTTCCTTAACCTGATCATGTCAGTGAAGATGCTTTAGACATAGATCTTGTTATTCCACGTGTTTCCTTAACCTGATCATGTCAGTGAAGATGCTTTAGACATAGATCTTGTTATTCCACGTGTTTCCTTAACCTGATCATGTCAGTGAAGATGCTTTAGACATAGATCTTGTTATTCCACGTGTTTCCTTAACCTGATCATGTCAGTGAAGATGCTTTAGACATAGATCTTGTTATTCCACGTGTTTCCTTAACCTGATCATGTCAGTGAAGATGCTTTAGACATAGATCTTGTTATTCCACGTGTTTCCTTTGATTTGTCTGATACAGATCAACACCAGACAAATACTAGATACACAATAGCCAGTAAAAGCAGGTTTGCAAATGAGAAAATGCCATTAAGGAAAGAGATAGAAGATCACCACACAAAGCTAAATCATTTAGGATGGCTAACTTCATCACTGAGGAAATCTTAAACAGTATTGTCTAATATATGTCCCATGTAAGACTTCACTGAATAATAGAAAGAGACTCGTGTAATAATAAGTATTGTAACAAGTGTGGTTAAATGCAAAAATACATAGATTCAACAAAAGGAACCTGTGTACATTCTCATTCAAAGGTGCCACACTATTTATTTAACAAGCATTTATTTAAAAACTAGTATTTTCAGATTCCTTACTTCCAGTTAGCCTTGAAATTTATTAAACTAGCACAATGTAGATAAAAGCAAACCTAATTTCCATGAAAAAAAACAACAAAAAAAACAACAAAAAAACAAAAAAAAAATGGTGAAGTATCTAATTCTGTTTGATGGCATGTTGTTACATTTCATCTCATTTTGTAAACTGCCCAATTTGTCTATCAGAAGAACTTTACTAATTACTGGTGTCATGGTGTACCTTAAAATATCTGCCAATGATATGGAAAGTTTCAAATCTCTAGCATTTACAAAGATTTCATACGTTTTCTTGATTTGTTTCTCGTCCATTTTTTTCCAACTCTTTTCCAGTCAAGTAATCTCTTTGTTGCATTTGTAAAGATTTATGCTGAATTCCTGTTTGTACTCTTGCAATCCTGGATAAATTAGGTTATTTATATAATTCTGTGTGTGTGTGTAGGGGGTGGGTGGGGGTGTGTCTATAAATCCCAATTTTAAATTTGTTGTCTAGTATGACTTATCCATTTTTCACTATTAAATAACTAAACATGACTGAGGGGGTGGAGATTTTTAAATGAAAGAACTTTAAAATCATGATTTCTACTACTACTACTATGACGACGATGATGACGACGACGACGATGATGATGAATGATGATGATGATGATGATATTGTATATGTATATGTCCAAAGTTGATGACAGTGTAAATGTTGCTAATAGTTTTGAAGATGATGATACAAGACAAACACAGTACGATCACAACAAAATTAAACTGAAAGAATTATTCAGAAATACTGGTTATAATGTAGACATGGGCTTAGTATACAAATATGCAAGAGGTATTATAGAGATGTTATGGATGAAATATAACACCAAATCTGATGGAAGATACAGTAATTTAGTTGGTTTAAAGATTCTACAAAATGCGGAACAAAACATTAAAAAAATTATAAAAGATCAACTTCTTCTCAAAGAAAGACTCAAATCGTTATTCAAAGAAAAGGTTTAAATCATAATATCAACAGACTTGAAAAACATAGTCAATTAGTTGCTTGATTTAGCTATTAGAAAAGCAGCAACATTGCCTGGAATTACTGGTAGTGTGATCAGGTGGTTATTTAGGAGTGCTGGACAAATTGTTTCTTTCCTTGCTGAACATGTTATTTTAGTTATTTTGACATTGGAGGGTATATTATTTGCATTTTTGGTCAAAGGTGTAAACAAAGCTTCTAATAGCATTAAATGTTTGTCAAAGTAGTTGTTGTCACTCCAAGGAACCTAGCCTTTGGTGACAAGGTCTTGCTTTGAATAATTATTGTAAACTATTTCAAAAAGTAATTCACAGCAGCTCCTTCATCTATTAGTTTTAAAATAAAGGTTTATTTGTTTATTTCATTGACAGTATTATGTATGGCATGTCTAAATTGTTTTTTTATATCAGCAATTAATACTGTACATAGAAAATAATATATGACGTTATAGCTCCAAAATGTAATATACATATGCATATACACACATAAACACACACATATATATGTATACACACATACATACATCTGCATACACACATAAATACACATATATATCTATACCCATATACATACATATGCATACACACATGCATGTGTGCATACACATGCATACCTACAGATACACATACAAATATACATACATACATACATGTATGCATAATACATACGTAACACATACATGCATATATGTGCATATATACACATATATCCACACACACACACACACACATATATATATATATATATATATATATAATCTTATATCTATAAGAATTAGTAAGAATCACTCAAACACAAATTTTAAAAAAATTAAGAGAAAATAAAGCTTTTGTCATCAATGCTGCTTTTATCTTTTCTCATCTGTTTCTAATTTTATCTGCCTTTGCGGAGGAATAGAGATGTAGAGATGTATGGAATAAAGCTCAATATTTTTTATAGAACTTGAGATTTCCAATACACGCATGTAAAGAATGAATAAAATGTTTTGCACAACATAAGTATATGTATTTCTTTATAAGTAGTAGACATAAGTTGATAATGACATGTTCAGCGGGAATATCAACACCAAGAGCACAGAACTTGCATTTAAATTAAACTCAGTATCACATTTATCTCTTAATAATGACAGAGATGTTTCTTGGTATCTTTCCAAAAATGTTGTATAAAATGGCATTGACACTTTATCATGCTTTCTCAATACATGTATATGAAAGTATTTATTTACTATTATCCAGCTTCTGTTGATTTTCAGTAGCTTTTCTACATATACTTAGTATGAAATCAAGAATTCCAAAACATTCAAAAAATGATACATCAATATTATACTTTTCTTTAAAATCTTCATAAGTAAAAAAATTGCTATGGCATTGACTCAATCATTATTGTAGGATATAGGTTTTTACCATTCATTTTTATGAACTTACTATGACATAGTGGCATAGATAAAATATTTTCAGAGATTGTGGTGAAGTACTCCTCCAGTTCTGATGATATAAGAAAAATGTTTTGTCAAAATCTTGTGAATTAAGATGATATTTTCTGAAGGCCTTGTTTTTTTAGAAGGAGGATTTTATCATCTCCAAATTCTTCTATGACCAGTATATCAAGGAGAGAGGTCTTTATCATCTCCAAATTCTTCTACTACCAGTATATCAAGAAGGAGAGGTTTTTATCATCTCCAAATTCTTCGACTATATCAAGAATGAGAGGTTTCCAAGAAGAATGATTAAGAGGATCCAATAAAAAATTTTTTAACCATGACAATTTAAGTGCTATATAAAATGATAGAATGTGTGTCATTTTGAATCCGCATGCTTGATAATCATTGACAAGAATGCATCACTTCACTTTATCACCGTCACCATTCCAAGGGAAATTATAAAAGATATCTTGAAGTTGTTGAAAAAGTTCCTTTGGGGGGTCAGCTAACACTGTGAAGCAATGAACTAGTACATGCAGTGCTAAGGACTTAATAACAATAATTTTGCCCACATGTAATAGATTTCTAAATGACCACTTTGATAATAGTTTTCTGACTGCTTTAAAGTTTTTCTGTATAGTTTACAAAAGTAAAATCAGCCATGCTTAAATTGAAAGTAATTCCAAGAAGTTTAAGTGTGCCTTCATGATTCTAAATAATGTTCTTTTGTGCATTTATCTCTTCACCACAACCCCTTTTAGTGCCAATCCAAACTATTTGTGTTTTCTTGAAGTTCACTGTCAATTCAGAGCAGTGGGAGAAGCAATCTACAATGTCTAGTGCTGTACAGAGAGAATTATCATCATCAGCTAGAATAAGGATAGAATGATCTGCATACTGGCTAATTAAGTACTCAGAATTTTCAACTTTTATGACATTTATCTGTGGATTGTTTGTATGGCAGCACTTAATAATTCTACTGTAATAATGAATAAGTAGGGTGAAATAGGATCACCTTGCTGGACTCCTTGTTTTATAGGGAAAAAGTTCGTAGCTGTGTCCATTATTCAAGACACAACTTAAAATATCATGATAAAAAGTTTTGAACCAATTACAGATTGAGGGACCAAACCCAACAAATTTCAAAGATTTTTCAATAAAAAAACATTCTATAAAATCAAAGCTTTTTCAAAATTAAATAGACATAACATTGCTGGGATATCTTTTACTTCTGTTTTTTCAATCAGATAAAAAATCAGACATGTACAGTCTCCAATAGAGTGGCCTTTGATAAAACCTGTCTGAATTTCTCTGATTATATTTAGTAAAACTTTTCTTTATTCTATTTGCTATGGATGAAAAAGCAGTTTTTTAAGTCAACATTAAGAAAAGATACAGATCTCCAATTTTTCAAATAAAACTTTGATTTTCCCTTTTTTGAGATACAAGTAATAACTCCTTTATTTTGTGTAGCTTATAAAGAATTATTTCCATATGCATAATTAAGAGCTCTTAGTATAAAATGTCCAAGGTCTATCCAAACAAATGCATAGAATTATGTATTAAAACCATCCAAGCCTGGTGATTTTCAATGTTTCATTTTTTTTAATTCATGTAATAATAATGGACCTTCAAGTGAACTGGCATCTTCTGCAGATAACTTATTTGCAAATGAGTTGAATGAGTCAAAAATGTACTTCTGTGATTATTTTCAAGTGTCAGATTTCTAGACAAGTAAAGATTCTCAAAGAAAGACTTCTGTTCTTGGAAGATTGTTCTTAAATCAATAATTTCTGATCCATTTTCTAAAATTACTTTTGGTATCAATTTCTCCGCAAAACATCTCTTTCCAAATTACAAACAAATCTAGTACTTTTTCACCTTCAACTTTTCACCATGAATTTTCCCTAAGTTAAATTCCTTTGACTTTTTCCGCTCTGATGCTCTTTAGTCTTGTTTCTAAAATATCTATTTCATTATATTTATCAGCATGATAGTCACTGTTATTGAGGCTATGAAACTGTTCCTCTCTCTCTTTCTTGTTCATTCCTCTGCTTTTTCTTGAATGACGAATAGGATATAGAAAATTCCTTTTATCATTATTTTAAGAATTTTCCAAAATAGCTGATCATTGATTGTAAAATGAATTTCACCCCAATTATCCAGTTTGTTTGATCTGTGTAGTTCTAAAGCTTCAGATATACAACGTTTTACCTAATTTACATGATCAGGATCATTCAAAAGATTATTGTTGAAAATTTCCATGTCCCCCTTCCTCTAGTCTGTTCACTAAATTTAAAGGTACTGATATTCAATAATAGAGTTTTCCAGACATGTTTGAGGATCAGAAGACACTAAAAAAATAATCTAATCTAACTTGTTTACGAGAAGAACTTCTTCAGGTATATCTTCTTTGTGTTTTATTATATTTCTCCCCATACATCTTTGAGATCAAATTATTCCATTAAAGAATGTATTAGATCATGTAAATGTCTTTTATTTTCTTGTCTATAATTAACTGTGACAATGTTAATTAATTGGAGCATTCCAATCACCACTATAATTATTGAGGAATTTTCCAACTTAGATATATGTGAAAAGAATGTATTAAAAAATACTGGATTATTTTCATTTGGGCCATAGACTACAGCCAAAATTATATTGGTATAATTTATTTTAGTATCTAAAATAAGAAAAGTCCCATTGTGATCTGCAATTTCTCTGACTACTTCATATTTATATATATTTCTAAAAAGAATTGCTACTCCCCTGCTGCTAATAGAATAGGAACAAAACCTTGCATCATAACCTCATTCACTTCTCCAATATGGTTCTACATTTCTTGTACAATGACTATCGACAAGAAAGGTAATATGATATTTATCCCTACACCAAACAAACATATCTCTTCGTTTTAGGATAAAGACACCTGCAATTTAGGCAGCCAATTTTTTAATTACTGATACAACAGAATAATAAAGCAGATTGTCAACCTGATAAAGCAGCACATTTTAATTTCTTATAAAATCTCTTCACTCATATTGGATCAATTTTTTTCCCAAATCCGAGTGTACCCCATCTCTTAGCCTCAAGCAACCACTTTTCATTCACTTAACATGAGAATTTTAACGCGTTCATTATAATATTGTGATCATATTTACAAATAAACCATAAAGTGTTCAACTATATCTACTTCATTTAATCAGCGTGAAATTTTTTTTTGCATTCATGTGCATTTGTTCATAATTACCATTTTTCCGAGTGTGTGTCATTTTGGTTTTTTCTGGAAGTGGCGTCCATGGTTCGTGACGCAAACTAAAAAGTCACGTGGCACATGACCGGAATGTGCCTGTTAGGTCAAGGTATGGATACTATTAGTTCATAGAGTCTCCATGTTTTTGAAATAAAAAAAATAAAATTTAAATATGAAAACAAAAATTCCATTAATTTTATATGCAGTTTGTGCACTTACATTACTGCTTGCTTGTTCTTTACCATATAAATACATGACTCAATAGACTGAGAGAGAGACAGACAGGAAGAGAGAGGGAGAGAGAAATTTAAAAATAGACACTGTGAATGGATACACATTTTATTATAATAGATTCAATGTCTTTTGATGTAGAATATATGTTTATTATGAAATAATACTGAAACGAAAAAGTCCGTAGTGAATATACATTTTGAGTGTAAATTTTTCTTACGTTGTATAAGAACTTAACATGATTAAAACCAAATATTTACATTGGCTATCCAGTTGTCTAAATTCCCAAAGTGGGTTATCCTGTTGAAAGTATGTAAAGAAAGCCAACATGTGATCAGCGGCGCTATCTTTAGCATATAATAGAAAATTCAAGGCCAAAATGTGTGACACAAAAAAAGGCATTAGTGAAAATATAGATTTTCATTATGATTTTTTAAAATTACATGAAATTTCCTGTTTAAATCTCATTTTGTCTGATTTTACTGTTTAATTCATTGCGGTCACTCTTCAAAAACGCTGGTGACACAGTTGATGACGTCATTATCTAGAAACAAGCGCGTTAGATCGCGTGAAACATGGCGCACGATTGAAGGAGGCTCACGACATCGGGTGGTTGGACGATAATGCACCTATGAAAGTTTCCTGTGCATAGTTTCTATAAATAACAAAATAAAAACAAATTTGCTCTCTTGTTGGAAAAAAAAGCATCAACAATGGGAGGGAAGTTTATATATAGAAAAAGAAAAACTTTCGTAATGCCGCACTGAATTGTACACTTGTGTATCGAAAACAAGTTACAGCTGAGAACAAACATTCTACAGTGATTATTTGGCGAATTTTGGCGTACGGTAGACATACTGACAAATATATACATTTAACATGTGAAGCTTACCTTGGTGGTTTTACAACTTGGCATCTGTAAGATCACTTCATTTACGAACTAAAGAGAAAAAAATTAAACTAAATAATATGCATTTTTTTTATCTCTACCTCCTCGTTATATAGACGCTTTTGAAAAAATAAGTAACTATATAATGTCCTGAACGTGAGGATAAAGCAGAGTGGGGAAGTCAAGGGAACTAATTATTATAAAAAGAACAACATCGGACAAGTTATTCCCAGAGAGAGAGAGAGAGAGAGAGAGAGAGAGAGAGAGAACATGAGGCTGGAATCATAAAGGAAATGAGGTATTTATTTTACTAAATAGGAAATACATCAATGTTGTAAAATCCAATTTGCTATAATGTACGCTGTACAAGTCTGTGATGATAATGTACCAAAATAATAAATTTTGACACATTTTTGCCCTTATTTATCTTTTCTCACTAAGACCACAAAAGGTGCCTCTTTCTTGCAAACGATTATATATATATATATATATATATATATATATATATATATATATATATGTATATATATATATATATATATATATATATATATATATATATATATATATATATATATATATATATATATATTCTTTTTTTCTTCTCTCGTTTCGTCCTCAGACATGAGTAATTTCTCATGGAGAAATTTTCTCCTGTATCCTGCGACAACCGGGGGCAGATCTGGGACAGCGCTATACACGGACCCCTTGGGAAATTTTGTTGCTTTCCTTTAGAACTAGATCGCGGTCTGACAGCCTAAAAAATCCGACGATGATATAGTGGCTTTATTTCCGTAATCCGACTTCAACCTTTGAATGGCTTGTTAGAGGAAATTGCCTTCTTTTTCCATGTTGATTTTTTAAATTTTTGCTCGAAGAACTCATTCTATTTAGTTCCCGATATATCTACATCTTCTTGATCTGGGCTTGGTATTCCCCGCACCAACATATTCCACTGCCATCCCCATAGATTTAATTTCAACCTTTCATTTGCCTCATCCTAAATTTTGGTCCCATGATCTGTAACGGAGCTTTCATGGTGGGTTTTAAAACTGTCCTCATGAGAGAACTCTAGGCTTGACTCAACCTAATCTACACGGGTTGCCAGGGAGTTGACTTGAAATCTGATGCCATTGATATCAGCTAATAAAGAATTGTATGGTTGAGAGAAGTACTTTCCAATATCTAAGAAAATTTCACGCTTGGAGGCATCTTTGCCAACTCCGAAGGCTTAAGATACACTCGAGGTATCCGTACTTTCGCTCAGTGTCACAAATCATAATGCAGGTTGTAAACAGCTCAATGGTTGGTTGTAAATATCTAAATGGCGCAATTGATAATGTCAGTCCGTGCACTGCATATACTTTATATAGCCCGGGGGATGGGGGATTGATGATGTAAAACTATCTCACAGTTAATTTTTTCAGTATTTTCTGACTATTTGAGTTTCTGTTGCATGTATTCTTCCCCCAGAATAGAAAAATAATTGTAGGAAAAAATCGTCAGGACTCACAAACACAGTCGAGAGCACTCACCACCTATCACGTCGCCATTCCGGAAGTCCGTGTCTAATTTGTTGTTTCCTTTGTACGTCAGAGAATCGGAGAAATTTTGCAGACATGATAGTAGAAATATCGTCATCATAATTCTTTTCTACATAACATTTGCATATTTTAATTTTTTCTTGTTGTCTACAATTTCTTCACGTACTGTCACATATTGTTTATCATCCTTGGTACTATTGTTCTTTGTTACCTCGGTATTGAATTTAGGCCTGAATCCCAGTTTAAACGAGTCATTGGATTTTTGTACATTGTTTTAGCCAACAATACTAACCTTTTTCATCACCATGTCACTCAGTAACAAAAAGACACGATGTTTTCATCTGTGTCGTAGCCTTGCTATCCTAGAATTAATAGTTTCATTGGCCTTTTAACAGAGTCTGATACTTTTGCAAGAGACTGTGCAATAGATGTTCTGTTTTGTACCTGCACACCTGATATAAAAATTACATATGATCGAATGTTTTGATTTAACCTTGAGATACCTTCATCTGTCACACCATTACCATCTTGAAGAAAGATTAAATAGGTAGGTTCATCTTTGACTGTCATACAATTCATTTTCATCAGCTGTATTCAACATCACAAGCTCCGGTATTGTAATGAAGCGTGCATGCAGCTTTTACAAGAGCAGGTCTAGGCGCTGCAAAACCTTGGTGTACATTTGTATGTTCTTCTGGCCCATTATGTATCAAGTATTTGTTTTTCCATTAAGGTATCTCCAGTCACGCAGTGGTGGAATTTTAAAACTGTTGCACATGAAATTAAATTGCTTCATATCAGTGCTGTTATTATTTGACTAGAATGCGTCGTCCTTGGGTAAAGGTATATATTTAGAGTGCAGGTTTTCGCATCTGGAAATAAACATGAAATCTGTATATCGATTTGACTAATTCTGGTATATTTTTGTCATATGCATTTAAGAAATCCTACTACCAGATGCTCTCATACACTGCATCGTCATTAGGTAAAGGTATACATTCTGACAGTAGTTTTCGCTTCTGTAAATAAACATGAAATTTGTATTCTGATTTGACTAATTGTTGTATAATTTTGTCTGTCAAATGCATTACAGAAATCCGACAACCAGATGATGTCAGAGTCTGACCATTATAGTTGATTCTGCCAAAATTTCAAGTCAGACTGTGATCGGTATCTTTTCATAGAATCATCACTGTCAAACTATAAAGTGTTATTAGAAAAAAGTTTAATGGTTTGCATGTGAAACAGTGAGTTTCAGTATACCAAATTTTTATATCATTAAATGCATGTGCTATATTAACTTATTTTAAAGCCAGTTAACCAGTGTAATGCCTTAAACTTGTTTGAAGAACATGGGTTACGTTCGGTACTTGTTATTTATTTTATTTTATTTTATTTAGCTTTTTTAAATCTGAAGTTCATTTACCTACGATAAAGTTTAGATTTTGCTAGCTAAAAATATAGCATGTAGAACAACGTTCACCAATACCTCGTACATGAAATTGGCGTTTCTTATGTAAATATATTGAGGCTCTATTTACCATTTTTCCTCATTCACGTGCAATTCTGTAGATTGTTCTCTCTAATATGTTCATTTCCTCTGTTTGAATACCAGATTATCCTCGTTTCTTTTACACAATCTTTGCATCTCTGATATTTTCCATTTCGCTTTTCCAGTTTCACTTTCAGTATTTCTGTTACATTTGTAACATGTTAACTACTAATTTTACTTCATACAAACATCCAAAGTTGTTGTTCCTTCAGAACCCTTCTCCGGAGGAGACTACTGAACCATTTATTTCAGTAGTTTAATTTTAGTTACTACTAGATGTCAAATGAAAGTACTGTGAAAACTTAATATTCAAAAGCGGTATTTATACACAATGTGAAAGGTGTACTGGTTTTCACTTCATCCAGATAGTGTACAAAATCTACCCGTATCAACTTAATTTGATTAATATTGTGGCAATTCATTGTGATTTAAGGTTTTATGGATGTGTTAAAATTGTGAACATGGTAAACGTTGTGTGTAGGATAAATGCTTATTTAAGTATTTGTGTGAATCGCTGCTTAATCTTATTTGAAAGAAATTTGACAGGAGTTTAAAAGTCCTGATGATTCATTGCATCCACATCTGTGTGATTTCCATTATCTTTTATATTTCTTCAAAATCTCTTAAGCCAGATTGAAGTCTTTGACATTGTATTGGCTTTTTAAATTTTGTGAGATGTAGTTGCAATCAGCTTCAATTTTTTAATGTTATCCTTTTACTTTTTTTCTGTGGTGTCATTTATTACCATGTTTGGACATGACTTGTATTCGCGCTTTATCACGTTTCTTACGTGTTTAACTGATGTTTTGGGTCTACTTTCCGTTTTCAGTCTGGTTTTGTGACGTGCACATTTGAAATAATTCATATTCTAATATGCTGGGGTTTTATCCACGTCACATTCTGTGAAGGTTTTTCGATGTACTTTCCGTTTTTCTTCTGGTTTTGTGATCAATAGAAATTGACATGACGTGTATGTTTTAACTCATTCATATTCTATTGCAGTTTTTCCCCCACGTCACATTCGAAAAACGAATTACCTTTCAAAAACTCAAACTTTTCATGCTTTTTAATACTGTTATCTATTTATTGTGTTATCTTTCAAAAAGAAGCTTTTAATGCTGTTTAATGTGAGATCTGCCATAGACAGAACCTCTCCATAGGAGAGAATGTTGCTGTGCAACAACTCTTGTCTTGAAAGGTTAACGAGGTGTGACTTTAGTACATCATTAATTTCATTGGAATAATGTTCTTTACTAGTTTCCAAATAATACATGATTCATATTCTCTCAATTTTTCAAGTACATACTCTTTTACCATTCGTTCTTATGGTCTTCAAAATCTTTTCAACTTTGTATGTCATCTTGTCATAAAGCGATCTCTTCTTCATAAAACACGCCCTCTGTATCATCTTCCTTTAAACTTTCTAGATTCTAAACTACTGGATCACCTAGAATTACTTGCCTGTAAAGTTAAGAAGGTAGCTCATTGCAAATCTTTTGTTTTATATTTTGAAATTGTTCACAAGGTTAAATTTAGTTCTAAATGTATCAGTTGTTTTTAAATCGAATAGACTGACCCATACGTTTGATCTGTTTTCATACTTACTTGCTTTAACCAGTCATGTCTATCGAGTCAACCCATTTTCTTGTTTCATTTTGAGTGAAATCCTTCCATATTCTCGTCTAGTTGAGTTCCATTAAACCTTTCCACTATTGATAAGTTTTGTCTTTGCAACTTTAAAGTACTAATTGTTTTCTTTTCCAATAAATTCTTAACTTCTTTGTTGTAAAACTCTTTTTCTCCCTCATCTAAAAGCATAATGTATGTCATCTCCCTTTTTCACTTTTTTTTCTCAGCCCAGGCATATTTAGAGAAAACCTCTTTCACTTTGAAGATGTATTTGAGTCCACAGTTGTACATTTCATATGCTGGCATGTAAACAATATCTGCCTGCCACCAGTCATTTTCGTGACTAACATTGACCCTTCTGTAAGGAAATCATTTTCTCAAAATTTTGCTTGTTTAATGTGTAGAGAAATTGCTCAGTTATCTGTGTCCAGTTTGATTTGTTCCCATAATTGATTGATATCTGTTTAAGCAACTGGACTTTTAGGATCATTCTAAACATGTCGTAAATACTGTTGTTTCTCAGCCATTTAAAAGGGTATAAAAACATTCTGAGAATACTTTATGCATAACAAATTGTCTTTAGGCATTATCAACAAGCCAACAAGACATCCATCTACAATGGGCACTTTATTTTGCAAGATTTCTTCAATCCTTTCAAACATATGAATGATTCCAGATTTATGTAAAATTTTATCATTTCTATGGTTAATTCAAAAACAGCAACTTCACACACTGGGTAACCATGTGCTGTTTTTAACTGAACTTTGTTTTCGATAAATTCTGTTTTTGTCAAATTGTTGTACCTAGATTGACTTCGTAAAGTTTATGAGATCTTTAAACTGTACTGCAAATTTATCCATATACATGCACCAATTTGTACATGTATCCACATCAAAAATGTAATTTATTCCTTCTTCATACCATTCTGTTTTAACCATCTTGTTATCAGAATGATGGTGCTTATTTCAAATGTTATTATCACTAAATTTAATCTGTAAATCTGCATCTTTTCTAAAACATCGCAGTATATCTTTTTTGATGTTCACAATTGACAAATCAGTATTTTTATTTTCCTGATTGTTAATTTGTTACACAACTAACTTTTACTACACTTTTATCCAATACAAACTTGTAAACAAATACCAGTTATCTCTTGATCTGGAGACTGTTGCATGTTACACTCATGAAACATTTCTATCACCTCTTTGAAAACTGTTGCTATCACAAAATAGTTTTATGTTGTTATTTACGGGGTGCAAAAAAAAATTCACACCCTTGTTAACGCATAATCAAGAGATTAGGAATTGGGTGTAGGGACCTTGGAGTATTTCTTCTTTTGTTTTTGAAAAAAAAAATTAGATTCATGGGCACTCTAGAGTAGTGAATATGTGGTGATATTTGAATTTATAGCAATGCATTTCAATATTTGCCTAGGTGAAATGGATTTACATCTCCTTCTCTGCCTTTCCAAATTTCTCTGTTGTGCTCCACCAGGCTTCCAGGCACATGACTTTACCTTGCATTACCTGATTTGTACATGTACACTAAAATTGCATCTATATTTATTTATTTACAAAGACTATAATACAAATACTGTTACATTTGCAACAACTATGATAATTTACTGATGTAATTTATTTTGACTTTGTGTGCTAGTTATAATGAAAATTGCAATGAATGTGAAACCTTTGAGTTGACTGAAAAATTGTACTAATCAAACAAGGGTATAGACTTGTAAACCACTTTACTCTCGTTGTAACAGAGATATGAAACTTATACTGGTATATTTCTACTAGCATTACAAAATTGAATGATGTTACTTTTATTTGAATGCTTTTTTTTAAATAATTATTTTCCCCATAATGGCTTGATCCCTGGGTCGGAGAACACCATCCCAAGGCCACCTTACAATCAAACATTTCTGGGTATCAGAGAATCAAGGGACAATAAATATGATGTACATAAAAAGAATAGAAGAAGAAAAACAATAAAAACACCACACACACACACATGCATATAGCACACAATCAATATACACAATTTAGATACACTGACACAAGTATACAGTGTCTAGGTGATATAAACTTTTATGATATTATAGTATTTTGTTCCCTTTTTCCATCAAATCAGACTAAAATGAAGATAACCAGT
This sequence comes from Margaritifera margaritifera, assembly GCA_029931535.1. NCBI lineage: Eukaryota > Metazoa > Mollusca > Bivalvia > Unionida > Margaritiferidae > Margaritifera > Margaritifera margaritifera. The sequence goes on from JAQPZY010001420.1 coordinate 339,893, forward strand.
TGCAAGAGAAAGGATTCTTATGCAAGTTACATATTCATGATTGAGTACATTTTTGAAGAAATTGGTCTTCTTTTTTATTTAATTTAGCAGTGCAGTTTTCATTGTTCTTATGCATTTCAACTATTTGTTTAAAATCATAAATGGAAAGATTTTGCATATTGAATCTGCAAGTGTAAATATAATATTTAGATAAAAAAAGCAAGAAATTACAATAAAATTTCCAACTGTTCACTTTCTAAAAATATTTCTTTTTGGACAAATATACAATATTTGGGCAACAAGGTGCCAAATGTTCAGTAAAACGGTACCAAAACTTTGAAGTAATATTGCAATCACAGAAGAGATGTTCAATACTTTCATTCTCACTCTTACAGAAAGTACATTTACTGTCATCTAATATGTTAATTATTTTCAAAATGTTATTAGTAAAAGTTTTTCTGTGAATTAAATTAAAGTTACAAGAGATCAACTTGGTATCCATAGTACAAATTTTTGCTGGACTATATATCTCAGATCACTCCTCACTACTTATATTTTTATTTAATACTTCCATCCAAATTTCTTGCTTAGCAGTGTATTGCCTTTTTACCTTTTTTAAAAGATCTTTGTAAACAAATTTCAGTGAATTTTGTTTTTACAAGTCATTATTTTATCTTCCTGCTTATGAAAATTATTGTGTACTAAATGGTTTTTTATAGCATCTTTCCATGATTTTAGAATTTTGGATAGTAAGGAGAAGTATTTCACGAAATCATTGCATTAGGTCAGGGGTCCCATACCTTTTTGTGCCTATGGGCACATTTGTGAGTTTATGAGAGAATGGTGGGCACCAACCAATTAACTTGACCCATTTTTTATTATTATTATTATTCATTATAACCTCTTCCGTAGGCACACAAAAAACCTTGGCGGGCGCCATAATGCCCGTGGGCACCGCATTGGGGACCCCTGCATTAGGTTTTCGTTTTATCAGTTCAGTATGTATTAAATACCATGATAAACTACTAAATCATTAAGAATTTTCAATGCCAGCTTCTGTCAAGGATTTGTATTGATAGAACATTCTGTCTCTGTGTGTGTGTGTGTGTGTGGGGGGGACAAAGCTTAAAATTCTCTGGGATAAGTACTCATTTGGACTTTGTGACTCCTCTTTCCAATAAGACATTGCTAAAATTACATCTCTCTCTGTTTTTAATGAGCTTACCAAATTCTTCTTATTTCCTTCTCCATAAATTCCAAATATCTTTTTTATTTCTGAATACAGTTGTATTGACTAAATTCTGCCATGCTCCATCTTCATTTTCCAGCAATCATTTAACCCATCTTTTCTTAATGTACCTAATGGATGAATAAATGTAAATCATATTTAGTCCTTCCTCATTCTCAGGAGATACTAGGATAACATGTTTAATTTTCTCTACTTCACCACCACATACAAAGTTAAAAAAAGGTATGATTTAGTTCTGTTTCAACTTTTGCTGATGGATTTGGAAGTGCTGAAAAAAGATGTATGAATAAGGGCAGAACAGGAGTTTTCACAACAATTACCTTACCAAATACAGAAAGATGTCTTTGATTCCAGCTTGCCAGTATTATTTTTGTAGTCATTAATTTCTTCCTATAATTAATTTCCACCATTTGCTGCAAAATCCAGAGAAAAATTGATGTCAAGGAGTGTACATTTAGAATAAGACCAATTTAAGTCCATATCAGGACATATTCTTTCACAGGAAAATTTCTTGTTTCCAATCCGAATAGCCTTTGTTTTTGTTATGTTACATTTAAGTCCAGATAATAGGAAAAAAATTTGCAAGATATTCATAGTTGATTTAAGAAAACTTTGAGATCCATCAAGAAGAATAAAAGCATTGTCGGTATACTGACCCAATTTATACTCACTGACATCATAGATCAGTCCCCTTACATCCACATTTTGCTTTGAATTTATTGCTAAAATCTCAACACCAATGATAAACAAATAAGGCACAAGGGGATCTCCTTGACGACATCCTCTTTCAAGCCTAAAAGATGACATATTTCCATTATTTATAACACAACTTTTAGAGTTATTACTGAACAGTTTAAGCCACTTATAAACAGAATCAGCAAAGTAAAAAGATTGTAAAGCTTTTTCCACAAAGCTCCAGTTAATTGAGTCAAAGACTTTTTAAAGTCTATTAGCAATAATAAACTATATCTATTTTCATTCTCTAGTTGATCAATAATATCATGTAATAGCCTGATATTTTCTCCAATTAATCTACTCTTCATAAATCCCTTTTGAATATCACTGATATTGATGGAAGAACTGTTTTAATCCTGACTGCAATAGCTCCCAAAGCAATCTTACAGTCAATATTTAAAAGAGATATAGATCTCCAATTTTTTAAGCATCTTCTGTCTATTTCTTCCTTTGGTAAACATGTGATGACTCCTTGAGTCTGAAAATCTGAAAATGTTCCAACAGTATATCCTTGATTTATGGATCTGCATAGAAATCCCCCAAGATCCTTCCAGTATTTTTTTTTATAGAACTCTGTAGTGAATCTATCTGAACCTGGACTTTTTCCATTTTCCATCTGTTTCAGAGACTTACCATATTCATTAATTGTAAGTAGACCATCACATGATTCTCTTTCCTCTTGACTAAGTTTAATATTGTGATTAAAAAATCTATTTTGAGCTTCTTGAGTATCCTCAACATCAAGCTGAGCAATTTTACTTTTGTACAATTCCATATAGAACTGTTTTGGGGCTTCTAAAATGTTTATCTGGTCTTATATATTTGTCCCATCATCTAAAATAATTTCCTTTATTGCCTTATTAACATAATTTCTTTTTTCAAGATTTAAAAAGTACTTCGAGCTTTTTTCTCCAAACTCATACCATCTAGCCTTGGATCTTAATATAACACCTTCTATGTTTTCTTTTTTCTAAATTGTCAAGAGTTTCCCTATCTATGTTATCCAACAATTCTCTATGAATTTCTAATATTTCCTGTTCAATTTTCTTTAATTTTTCACATTTCTCTTTTGTTTTTCTTATATAATAACCTATAATTTCAGATCTTATTTTAATTTTCAAAATTTCAAAGAATGTTTGATCATTACATGAAAGAGAAACATGGAAAAAGTCATCTTTATTTCCCCCTACATAATATTCATTTACAGTATCAGTTATACACCTTTTGACCAAATCAGTATATTCAATATTCCTTAACAGTTGGGCATTAAATTTCCAATATCCTTTTCCCCTTTGGACAATTTGAAAAAGCCACACTCAAAACAATAGCTGAATGATCAGTCTTATACCCTGGTAAGATACACGCATTAGCTGTATTCATATGAATATCATCAGATACAAGAAAAAAATCTAATCTACTTTGTTTCAAGGGAGATTTTTGCCTCCAGGTATACATCTTTAAGTCTTGATTGGAATTTTGCCAGGGATCAATTAATTCCAATTCATTTTTAAGGTCTTGAGTTGCTGCTCTAGACCAGGGGCGTCAAACTCATTTTCTATGGCGGGCCCGATTTGATATAAATAATAATAAATAATGAGTCTCGCAGGCCGTATCCAGCCCGTATGCCGTATCCAGCCCGTGTGCTGTATGTTTGACACCCCTGCTCTAGACTGTTGTTCTTTGTCATGTAAAATATTATAAGTATCTAAGTCTTGAACAGTATTCCAATCTCCAAACATTATAATAGATGAGTTCTCAACAATTAACAACAGTATTCCAATCTCCAAACATTATAATAGATGAGTTCTCAACAACTAATAACAGTATTCCAATCTCCACACATTATAATAGATGAGTTCTCAACAACTAATAACAGTATTCCAATCTCCACACATTATAATAGATGAGTTCTCAACAACAACAGTATTCCAATCTCCACACATTATAATAGATGAGTTCTCAACAACAACAGTATTCCAATCTCCACACATTATAATATATGACTTCTCAACAACTAATAACAGTATTCCAATCTCCACACATTATAATATATGACTTCTCAACAACTAATAACAGTATTCCAATCTCCACACATTATAATATATGACTTCTCAACAACTAATAACAGTATTCCAATCTCCACAAATTATAATAGATGAGTTCTCAACAACTAATAACAGTTTTCCAATCTCCACACATTGTAATAGATGAGTTCTCAAAAAACTAAAAGTTCTTCCTTTAGCTTTCTAAAAATAGTTTGGATTATCATCATTATAATGATACAAATTCACAAGAGTTATTCTATTGCAATAATTGTGATATCTAAAATAATAAATCTCCCTTGACTGTCACATCTTTCTCTATGAATCACAAATTCAAAAGTATTTCTAAAGAATACTCAGACCCCACTAGAACAGTGGCTAAATATACATTTGTATCCCCATTCAGCAGCCAAATATATTTCATTTTTGTTCTTTACTATGAGTTTCTTGGAAACATTCTTTTGTTTTACCCAATGGAAAATGTCCCTTCATTTAAGGACTGAACTTTGAAGGCCTCTAACATTCTTAGATATAATTTTTATGTTATTATCCATGAAAACAGCAGAAATGTTACATATACATATTCTTGTACAGGAATATATGAAGTAATTATCACCTTGAATTTATCATATGCATGACAGGAATTTTACATATACATATTCTTGTACAGGAATATATGAAGTAATTATCACCTTGAATTTATCATATGCATGACAGGAATTTTACATATACATGTTCTTGTACAGGAATGTATGAAGTAATTATCACCTTGAATTTATCATATGCATGATAGGAATTTTACATATACATGTTCTTGTACACTAATATATGAAGTAATTATCACCTTGAATTTATCATATGCATGACAGGAATTTTACATATACATGTTCTTGTACAGGAATGTATGAAGTAATTATCACCTTGAATTTATCATACACATGGCTTTCACCCTCACACAAAATACAAACATCCATCATAAAAACCATCCATGGTGTGATAATACATGCTGTAGATTTGGCTGCAGTTCACATTGATACAGTGGAAAATAAACTACAAGAAAGCAAAATGAGTCCATCTGAGATGACTCTTATGCACCTCTAACAGTCCATTGCAAAGCTTAACTAAATAAGTTTAGCAAACCAATAAGGCACAGAAAATATGAGTATAAATTACAAATGAATGAATGAAAGAAAGAAAGAAAAAAAAGAAGAAAATGAAGTATAATGGGAGTATACATGGATGTAGTGAATGAGTGAATGAATGAGCAAGGAAGGAGGACAGAAAATTGATTGTGGATGAGTAACAATGAAAATGATGAGTGAATGACTGAGTAAATGAATGTGTGTATGAGTGAAAGGTGATTTATGAATTAGTGAATGAATTTATGAAGGAAAGATATGAAAAAATGGATGAATGAATAATGAATTTATGGATTAATGACAGAGCTGATGAGGAAAGGACTGAATTGACAAAAAGAATGAATGAATTAACCAATAAGGAAAGGAAATGACAAAAAAACCCCCCCAAAAAACAAAACTCCACAATCCCATGAAATAATTTTTCACTTTGTCCATTTTTCCCCATTTTATAACAAAGTATCAGTTCAGATTTTGGGATAATTCAGGTAACCATTTAATTTCATGTTGTAGATTGTTTTCAAACACAAATTGTTAAAAATTGATACCAACATGTACAGAATGGATTTTATTTTCTATTTATGCAACTTAATGTGTTTAAAATTATATTTTAGAATAAGAATGAAAAACAAATATCCCATCTATCAAAAGATGAAATTTACCCTTTGGTACTGTACCTCTTCTAAAGGTAATTAAAAGCCAGGTAAATAACTCATGAAGTAGGTACCTTGCTGTTCTTTGACCTCGAGTGCTAAAGCAGTGACTAGGGGCCTCAATTGCATATGGGAGTAAGACATAGGTTAAAAATGGACTAGACACCAATCCCTTGGTAATTCTAGTCCCATGTCTTATCCAATACTGGTGATCAATTACAGACTCTCTTTCAAACAGACAATACCTGACCAACATTTTGCAAACAAATTCCTGTTACCAGCCATTGCCTAGATACTCTAATTTTAGATATAAACTCGTTATTTACACCATTTTAACTTATCTTTGCAGCACAATAAAAGCTTAGCAGATCTTGCTCTTTCTATTTCACTATTAATTGAATAGGAGAGTAATAGTCAAATAGAAAAAAGAACTATTCCCCTATTAATGGAATAGGATACTAATAGTCAAAAAGAAAAAAGAACTATTTCACTATTAATGGAATAGGATAGTAATACCGGTAGTCAAATAGAAAAAAAGAACTATTCTACTATTAATGGAATAGGATAGTAACAGTCAAATAGAAAAAAGAACTATTTCACTATTAATGGAATAGGATAGTAATAGTCAAATGGAAAAAAAGAACTATTCCAAAACAGAGCAAAATCAATCTAGTTAAACACCAGCTATCTGCTCATCTATTATTGATTGGCAATATTCATTATCTGTGTCTATGTGGAGGTGTGCGCCTTTCCAGTACCTCCAGCTCAAACCACTCTTTGTGATTCCTCTTTATAACATATACATTTATACTTTAAGAGGCTTGGGACTTGAATTACACTGGGGCTGGTATCCATACTGAACCTATATCTGACTCCCCATTCATATCCAAATGAAGTCCCCAGTTACTCCTTCAGCACTGGAGATCAAAGAATGATCCATGGAACAGCAGGGTACCTACCTGTATTTCCTAGGGATATTTACCTGGCTCTTTATTACCCATGGAAGACATTTCATAAGGTGAAATTCAGAATTGTAACAGAGGGTATAATTTTTTTTGTTTCTCATTTTAATTCCAAATTAAAATTGTAAACATCACTTTCAATTAATAGAAAGTCAAATTCTATATGAACATCTTAGTATATTTTTTAACATGTGCTTGATAATAAACGTACAACATGAAATCAAATGGTATCAAAATTATCCATAAATCTTAGTTTTTACATTTTATATTTGATGAAGCAGAGAAGAAGAGATATATCCCTGTGTACCGTATATACTCGCATATAATCTTGGTCCAAATGCAAACAACATAGACCCTGATCTGCCGTAGCATAATGTGCTGGCAGATCAGGGTCTCTGTTGTTTGTTCTACTGATTAGTCCTTACAAACTGTATAGACCCAGATCTGCCGGCACATTATGCGACGGCAGATCTGGGTCTTTGCAGTTTGCAGTTGGTATCAGTCTATACACGAGTAAATACGGTAGTTCTAGTCCAAGAAGAGGTGAAGCCCATGTACTCATCAAAGCTTGAATGATTAATTGATTGACTGATTGGTGTTTAAAAGCACATTATCGCATGAAAGATATTTAGTGCAGAGACAATTGGAGTAAAGCACCTTGCCCAGAGACACCCTATGACCCACTGATTGCAAGTCCAAGCCTTACCCAGAGACACCCTATGACCCTCTGATTGCAAGTCCAAACCTTACCCAGAGGCACCCTATGACCCACTGATTGCAAGTCCAAGCCTTACCCAGAGGGACCCTATGACCCTCTGATTGCAAGTCCAAGCCTTACCCAGAGGCAACCTATGAACCACTGATTGCAAGTCCAAGCCTTACCCAGAGACACCCTATGAGCCATTTATTGCAAGTCCAAGTCTTACCCAGAGAAACCCTATGACCCACCGATTGTAAGTCCATCATGCTAGCAACTCTTAACATAGGGCAGAAGTCCAGGTGCTTGCTGCATTCACTCTTTCTAATTACTTCAGATAAATTTATACATAAACCACATGTGACATATTTAACCAATCTATTTTGTATGATCTTTTGTATTATTTGTACATGTTATTTGCTAAAACTAAAACAGAGCAAATTAGTCCTAGTACCATATAGATCATTCAAACCCCCCAAAAAACACCACATTTTTCCATATGTGCATGTTTTTCTCAGTCTAAGATAAAGAGTCCCCAAAATTATGGACTGTGTATCTTAGACTCATGTTAGATGAAAATTAAAAGACTGCAAGTGTACATGCTATAACCTGGGACTAGAATTACACAGAGAAGAATAGGTATATCCCTGGATATACTAAGAATAGTCTCTGCTATTACTAAGTGAAGGTTAAACTATAGTCTCTGCTATTACTAATGAAAGTTAAACTATAGTCTCTGCTATTACTAAGTGAAGATTAGACTATAGTCTCTGCTATTACTAAGTGAAGGTTAGACTATAAGGACTATGATATGTGGAAAAATAATAAAATTAATAGATATGCATGAAACAGTCATAGGCACAACAAAATATAAAAAATTATACAAATTAGATCCACCCGTAAAATATGATTGGCAGGATTTTCCCAGGATTTAACCATATGTGTATTACCTGTATCATCTTGAGAACAGCATGGACAGCCACATAAACAGAAGCAACAAGTCTGAAATACATGTATTTATTGCTTTTTATCAGCAAATGTATAATGCTCCCCCCCCCCATGACAGTGAATCTCCTTGTTTAAGATTCTGTCAAGTACACAAGCTAAGATCATCCATTTTGTTAAGTTTCAAACAACTTCTTTACATCTGTATCATCTTTATAGGAGACAAAGCATAAACATACAAAAATTAATCTTATTTGGTTGAAACATTTTTTTCCACAAATTTTCTATAAGCCATTAATCTCACACTTTCTGTAAACATGTGTAGATAGATAGATAGATAGATAAATAAATAGATTGATATCAGTTTTGATTTCAAATTGCATGAAGACTGAAGATTATGCATGCAAGAAATATCTTACCATATATACTCGCTTATAAGTCGAGACCAACTGCAAACTGCACCAACCCAGATCTGCAGCATTATGCAATAGCAGATCAGGGTCTGTGTTGTTTGCAGTTGGACTTATAAGCAAGTATATATGGTAGTTTTATATGTTTAATGCTTATATTTTTTAAAATCTATTTTAAGTTTTTCTTTCCTTGTGTTTTTCATGACTGCAAGAAACATTTTAAAGCAAAAGAGAGATCTCAAAGATTCATACAATCTTTTTTGTGATGGTAAAAATGAAGCATTCAGTTCCAGACACATTACTGAGTGAATTAAATGAAACTGATAAATCATCATGTGGTATTATAATTTGGTCTAGCAGTGGCAAACGACAATCTGGATCTTCATCTGTCACTTGCAGCATCACACCACCCGGTGCCAGAGTCCTTACTGCTTCCTTAAGCATACACATTGCCAATTCTATGCCATTTTTCTTGTTTTTCAAGATGGAGTCCAAGGTTCCCTTGTCAATCATTACATCAAACATGCTGTCCCTGAAAGGTAGTGCAGTAACGTCAGCTGTTACAAAATACATCTTACATTTATTGGGATTGTGATGAGTTCGTATATAATGATGTCTTTGGTCTTGAAGGCATTTAGTTACGTAATCCAGGCACCAAAGATTGGAGGGAAAGTGGATCTCTTTTTGTAACTGAAGGAGTAGGTTTGATGTTCCACAACCAAAATCAATTATATGTAGATAATCCTTTCTTGTCTGTTGTGAAATGGAATTTACAAATAATAATATGGCTTGAAGAAGTTCATCAGGGTTGTCTAATAGCCATTCCATTCTTTTCTTGGTTTTCTTTTCACTATACTTTTGAATCCAGTATTCCCTTTTACTGAGAAAACTATCTGTGGAAAGAAAAATGAAATTAAGTATGTGTTAAGCAGTTGTGTGTGTGTGTGTGTGTTTGTGTGTGTGACATTTGTTTTGTTTTTGTTGGTTTTAATGGCACTTTTAACATATCATTTGTTCTATCATGCTGAATAAATAAGGGCTAAGTGCTTTTCCAAGATTACACTGAGGCAATCAACATGGGCTGGTCTGGGATAGTATCAAACCCAAAATGATTTGATTATGAGTCCAACAGTCTACCAACTGAGCTACGACATCTCCTGTAACATTAATAGTGCGACTCACTTGCAAGTTGTCATATCATCCCAATATTAAATATTAAAACTAAGCTATAAAATCATTAATAACAGAACCATCTCTGGAGATTTACTCTGAATAGTTACTGCATTCAGACAATAGTATCTGCATAGATTTGCATTTGAAATGCAAATTACAAACAGAAAAGGCATTTCAATCATTTTCTTTCTTGTGTCTCTCAAAATCTATGATAATTGTAACGTCTTGTCATTGATTTTAAAGTTAAAGTTAAGATTATTTATGGTGTTTTTAACAATTGAGTTTCTTTTCAATTAAAAAAAAAAATAATGTAAAGAAATAATTTAAGATGCATGTATTCTCTGATGCACTCTTTAAAAGGTTGGTTCAAGGCGAAAGGAATCTGTAATCATTATGTGTCCTGGGTAAAAAAATAAACTTGAATTAAAAAGTTGATACTGCATTTTCTTTTTATTTAAGAGAATGTAATCTTACACAAAAATGTTCAGATCATACATCTATATCAAAACTATCTACTTGCAGGTCTACATTCATCTTTTGAAACTTTATTGATGAAAATGTAACGTTCCAAACTTTATTGATGAAAATGTAATGTTCCAAACTTTATTGATGAAAACGTAACATTTCAAAGTTCATTGATGAAAATGTAACGTTCCAAACTTTATTGATGAAAATGTAACATTCCAAACTTTATTGATGAAAATGTTATGTCCAAAGTTTATTGATGAAAATATAACATTCCAAACTTTATTGATGAAAATATAACATTCCAAACATTATTGATAAAAATGTAACATTTCAAACTTTATTGATGAAAATGTAACATTTCAAACTTTATTGATGAAAATGTAATGTTTCAAACTTTATTGATGATCCAAACTTTATTGATGAAAATATAACATTCCAAACATTATTGATAATGTAATGTTTCAAACTTTATTGATGTTCCAAACTTTATTGATGAAAATGTAATGTTTCAAACTTTATTGATGAAAATGGAATGATTCCAAACTTTATTGATGAAAATATAACATTCCAAACATTATTGATAAAAATATAACATTCCAAACTTTACAGATGAAAATGTAATGTTTCAAACTTTATTGATGAAAATGTAACATTCCAAACTTTATTGATGAAAATGTAACATTCCAAAGTTTTCCTCTTACTACACAATTTATACTAAAAAATCTGCATTTGCTGATCCACAAAAAAAGTGGAGGATAAACACACCACATAAGATCCGAACAAGGGAAAACAAAATTCAATTCTTTATGGCAACTTTTTTCAATGAAAATATGATTGCTTTCCAAATGAAACATTTAATTGTGTTTAAAAGTCTAATATTTGACATATAAGACGACAAACAAACCTGACAGTGGAGAAGTCTGCAACTTCATTTACTTGCCTCACTAATTTTTGTCCTGCCAATGTATTCTATACTCATTATGGCACAAGTGAGGAATAAAGTTTTTTTTTACACCTAGAAAGGATCAATGATCCTGTCACTTCATGTGTGTATGTAAATATAGCAAAAATACTTCTACACCATTTAGGATGAAATCTCCCAAATTTGGAATATGATTGAAGGTTGTTTGTGCATGCATTTTGATACATTGGTTGAAAATGGGGCTAGAAAATAAAGTTTTAGGAGTGGGAAGAGATGAATAATTGAGACAAAAGTATAGATGATGTTGCTTGCAGGTTCCTAATTACATTTCTTTGATAATTATTCTATTTATTCACAGGTTTTTAAGGCAGATTCACCATGATTAAATTTCAAAATACTTTCTTTTACAACTAAAATAATTTCATCATAGAACAGTTAGTAAACATCTACTATGACCATGTAAATGGTGCATCTCCATACCACGGATTTCAGAAATAAAGTAAAATTTACTTTTTAAAAATAGTCTCTCCTCCTACCTCGAAATAAGTGACATCTCTATATTAAATTGCAACTACCGTATATACTCGTGTATAACCTATTACCAACTGCAAACTGCATAGACCCAGATCTGCCATCGCATAATGCGCAGATCTGGGTCTATGCAGCTTGTAAGGATTAATCAGTAGAACAAACAACATAGACCCTGATCTGCTGGCACATTATGCAACTGCAGATCAGTCTATGTTGTTTGCATTTGGACCTGGCTTATACGCGAGTATATATGGTATTTTAAAAGTACTGGGTTACTTAGGATAGATGGAAATATCTCTCTTACCATCATATGCTGATCTGTACAGCTTAAAGAGCATATGCATATTGGAGCTGGGTTTCAGGAAATAGCTTAAGGTGCATCTGAACCAAAATTGCAGCATTCTCTAACTGAAAAATAATGGTAAAAGTCAGTAGTTAAACAGTAGATATAAGCATAAATCATTTTTTTATTTCATGATTCTAATTAAAACTGTCTTTTCATCTAACTTTCAAAACAGAAGAAGGCAAAATATATATTACCATATCCACTTCTGTGCTGTATTTTGTCAGTTTGTTCAATATATGCACATACAGAGAGCAAAATCTCATTCCCTTGAATATGATTGGATTGATCACCACTACCACTGCCACCTGCACACCAATATTTCAGACCCAATTTTATGTCTATATAAATACTCTACCTCTTAAGGTACATATCACTTAATTTTCATGGGGTTTTGGGTGTGTGTGTGTGGGGGGGGGGGACATCCTGGGATTTTCTTTCATTCCAGCTTAGTTCTTTTCTTCTACAAATCAGAGCAAGAATATTTTTACAAGCTATTTGGGGGCTAGAATTTATTTTCACAAAAGTCCCCCACCCCTCATCTCCCTTTCCTCCTTCCCCCCAAAAATGAAATGGGCAGTCTCTAAAAATGAACTAGAGATTTTTTGGTCCTTGGATATTCAAGCTATTAAGATGAGGGAGAGAAGAATAGGAAAAGCTCTTTTGTTAACCTCTTAAAATGATTACTTACAAAACTGTATGAAATCAAATAATAACATTATATTTTAACATTAAATATTATAAAATAATAATCAAATAACAAGGGGATGAACATGATTCTTCCAATCACACTTATGGTTAGAGTGTAGAGTCCCTAATATATTCAAGAGAGGACAATTGAAATGTTCACATGCCTCATTACCCACATGGTGGTAGGGAGCTGTATGTGCCTTCTTTATTCCTGTAATGCTACAAAGCTCTCAAATCAACTTTCCTCAAATTTTCCCCTTGTTCTGAATGGATTCCCTTAGGAAACCCACAGTGCACCATAATTTGATTGAAAATGGCCTCAACTGTTGTTCCAGCCACCATGTTTTGTGTAGGGATATCTTGAGTGTAATGGGTGAAATGGTCTGTTATAACTGTACTGATAACCTCCCCTGGTTAGTTCAAGGGTCAAAACATCAAACAAGCAAGCTCCATAGAATGTGTTGTAGTAACACTAACCAGTGCTGCCCAGATGTATGTCAGAACTTTTCGGCACAAGCATCTTCCACATTTGCAAATACACTCTTCCATATCTTTGCTCATACCTGGCCAGTAAAATCTATCTCTTATTATATATGTATCAATTTTTTACTCATGAAAGAGCCAGAATTTTACTATCATTTATTAGAAGTAAGAAAACAATACTGACATTTTCTGATTCTGTATCACCTTCCTCTCAAATGAGGTTGGAAATACTTTTTTGTCAAGATTTCCTGGTTACAACTGAACAAACATGAACAACTATGCCATAGTCTCACTTGACAGAGAGAAGGAAATGAGTAATATTCTCTGTTACAAATCATTATGTTCCAACAATTTGTCCATTCCGCTGTAAATAACTATAAAAAATAATGTTGTCATTCCCATACCAAATTCCCATCAGAGCCTCTCACAATGTTCTGCCAGAAACAGTTCAACCACTATCAGCCTCGCCTCGGTAAGAAACTTTCATAGTCAATCAGCTATTTAAATCTTCCATGATGCAAAATTTGACAACTGCACAATAACTGTAAATCACATATATGCATCTGCTGCCCCTATGCATCAAAGAATTTGTGTTATTAAAAGTGCAATATTCATGGCATATCAGTTGATCAAAATGTAATTCAGTTTATGATTTAAGATGGAGTTCATATAAAAAAGGTTGAAATCTTAAGCGATTTCTTTTGTTTTTCAGTTTCATATACCGGTATATTAAAATTCTTAAAATTGATATATATATATAACAAAAATATCATTGATACAGTAATTCCGTTTTGATTGCTAGATCGTCTTGTTGTCAGCATCAGAAAATCCGGATCATGACAAGACACAACAACTCAACGTAATCTAGCAATCAAGATTGCATTGCAATGGTAATAATATATATGTCTCTACCTGAGTGACCTACATCATCGTGTATGCAATATTCAGAGCCGTGGGTACAAGAGATACAGGAAGAACGAGTTGCTTCTGAGTTAGACCTTCTACCTCCAGGAATAGTATGAGGAACTCATCAATCTGCCTTAGTTGGTCAAAGGTCTTGCAGAGTGCATTGTTCACTGTGGAGTGAGGAAGTTGTCCTCTTACAGGATGTGTTTGATTTTTCCCTGTCTCAACCCACTCCTTCGGTATTGGGTCCAATATCTCTGCCACATTCAGATCTTCCTCAGCTGTGGACCCAGTATCATCTATCTAATCTTCTACTACATCTGAAGAGATTGATAGGCACTCAACAAGGTGAAGACTGTATGAGGAAACTCACCGCTTTTATAGAACCACTGGAGATCTGAGCATATGAAGCATTGACTGATTCCATTTAGTCATGGCCACTCTGCTTGTTTAAACAAAACTGAGGCTATCTGAAGATATCTGGGTTTCCATTAGATGAGTTTTCACTGTTTAAACTTCAGCTGACAGTTGGGCAATAATTACTTTTAGCTCTAACATCTTGCTGTTAAACTCAACTGTCATCCTTTTGGATGGTTCTGTCTTCTTTAACAGCTGCTCTTGCTTTCGCTGTTGCACCTCTTGCTCAATTTTCGTAACTGTCACTATCAATGTGACAAGGCTGTGAATTGCATCATACTGATGTCCAGAAATATCTTTTAGGGACAATTTCATTCTCACCTGAAACATCAATCTAGCATGCTGTCAGCCTTGCTTGCACCAACTTCTTTCCACTCAATAGCTTTGCTAAGGATGTCTTCCAGCCGGCACCCCCACCTAAAAAAACATTTTTGTCTTTTCTCTGACGTGTTCCATAAAACTGTGCGAGCAAAGATTGTTACCTCATTGGTGCTGTAAACACTATCCAACTTGTACAGTAATTCATATCAGTCTGTGTAATGTCCAAGCCTTCTAGTTATTTGACTTGCTTCTCCCCTAAGATAATGGCATGCAGTCTGTGCCAGTGTCTCAGGAGAGTAACTCTTTTCACTCATGTGATATCTGACTTCGAATTTCCACATATGATATGTGACATCATTTTTCCAAGTGGGTGCCTCTCCTGAGAACAGTGACAGCCTGGGTTGCTGTATTGTAATTTTAATACAGCCTGGGTTGCTGTATTGTAATTGCTGGAGGAACACTTGTTATTATATGAGATTTACTTTTATTGGATCTCCACCCCCTTTCCCAATCACATAGTCTACCATCAATTTCTCCAGGTCAGCTGATGTATCTGATTTAGGTTTGACCTTCAACTGCTCGAAATGGTGAAAGAGGAATAGAAAGATGTACCGTATATACTCACGTATATCTTGATACCAACTGCAAACTGTATAGACCCAGATCTGCCGTCACATAAGGCAGATCTGGGTCTATGCAGTTTGTAAGTACTAATCAGTAGAACAAACAACATAGACCCTGATCTGCCAGCGCATTATGTGACGGCAGATCAGGGTCTATGTTGTTTGCATTTGGACTAAGATTATACACAAGTATATACGGTAAGTAAGGATAATGGAAGGAACACAATGGGATATATCAAATTTACCACTGGAACTGAAATGATAGATATTTCTTGCTAAATGAAGTACTCTCTTTTGTAAGTCCTCCACTATTCAATGCAACCAGAATAACAGAATTCATTTACAATAATGTTATTGGATGAATTAATGAACATAAAAGATAATTTGTGGATAAAGTGCTTGTGACCTTCATTTCTCTGGATTATCAGAAATGAAATAAGTATAATAATATTCAGTACAAGAATATTATTATCAGAATGAAACTAAACAATTATTTGCATCAACCAATCAGATGTTATTGTTCTTTTTCTGGGTTTACCAAGGGGCATAGGTTGTGTCAATGGTCTGTAAACAGTTCAGGTAATGTGAGGGGAAAAAGGGGTTCCCAATGGGCTATTATCAAAATGGCTAGAGAAATAACAATATGAATTGAAATTAAATGAAAAAAAAATTCTTTACTTCAGATAAAAGGTCCATAGAGTAATAAATACAAGGTTGCAGAGACAAAACCTGAACTATGAAAGCATTATAAGGCATAATGTTAGACAGGAGTTCCTATATAGAATCAACTTTATCTTCTAGAAAGAAACAGCCGACTCTAATTCCAGTAGTTAATCAATCTAGACTCCTGGTATGCCCCTAATAAATCGAACTGCAAAATCATAAAATTTCAAGAAGACAATAATCATAACTCTAAAGCATATAATAAAACATCATATCCATATATACATTTTATTTATAAAATGAATGCCAGTTACCGTCTGATTATCCGATATAATTGTTGTTTTAGGGTTGCTTTTTTATCACAGACCCTATGGGTTGTTCACTCTTCCTCACCAGTTGTGGGTGGTCCGTTTAGTAGCGGAGGCATCTACAAGACATACATAGCAGGCACATTACTGTAGACAGAGATGGGGATGTGGGGAGTTACCTCCCTTATTCCAAAAATGTAAGAAAAGTCGCAAAGAACAATGTATAAAGAAACCAGGGTCAGCCCGACCATATAGGCGAACTAGGCGGTCGCTAGGCTTTAAGGAGCGCCAAATTTGACGGTTGGGGCGCCAAATTAGACGGAAGTAACATTTTGTGCATAGTTCGCCTAGTGCACCAAAAACCTTTGCGCCGGCCCTGTAAGAAACTAAAACGAGTGTTGTTTTCTTTTTCTTCAAAAAAATATAAATAAAAAAATAAAATAAAAATCCCCCAACACACTTTTTGTGACATACCGGAGGAATCTTGATACAAGCTGCCTTTCACTGGGCACAAAAGACAACAAACTGTCAACTTATATTGCCTTTGGTTTGTTTGTCCACGGTACTGATAACTGTTTGAGAAATATGTTCATCTGCCTTCCTAGACCAACAAGTTGTTCTCTACCTTTTTTTTCTTCTTTTTTTTTTGAATTGGTGGCAGAGTCACACAAAAAAAGAAAAAAAGAAAAAAAAAAAGGTGGAGAACAACTTGTTGGTCTACTGCCTTCCAACTTGAGCTAACGTGAAAAAATAGTCCTGGGGAAGAAGTATTTCATTCATCCTTACAAAAGAAGAAACCGAAGATGATGGTGGTGATAATGACGGTGATGATAAATGAAGGGGGGGGGGTGTAAGCAAAATTATGGACAACGTCTATCCGTCTATACACTCTGCACCATCGCCGATAAACGCCGCGAACGTATGAAGTTTGCCAGTAAGTACATAAAGTACATATGGAGGGTCTGAACCAGGTACCATGTGGGGCCAGTTACTGCACGCCTGTTAATGAGTTTCAATTCAATGAAGTATGTGATAGTTTCAGACACAAAATGTACTTTGCATTATGTATTATTTTTGTCCTGAACTAGTTCAAAATATACTGCACAGAGTAAAGAATAAATAATGATTGTGCGGTCACTGGTCTCTCTCTCTCTCTCTCATATATATATATATATATATATATATATATATATATATACGCCACTATATATATAGTGCGCCACTGTGAGTGTGTGTATATATATATGGATAAAGATATATAGATGTCAATATCAGCTACATTACTTTCTTTAATTGATATTTTCACACTGTGGTATGTTTGTTTCCTTTATTTCTTTTCTACTTTAGGCATAGACAAATGTTCTTTAGTCAGTTTACTACATAATAAGAAACATTAGCTCACTGGAGCTATTTTACAGACTATAAACAATAAAACAACAATTAACATTGACAATCATATACACATATATATGGCTAAACCAGCTTGTACTCCCTAAATTCGAAACCGTGTTGGAAAACTCTTTTTGAAATGCTTTTTAAGACATAAAAAAAGAAAGAAAAATACAACTCTTTAAATCCAATTATTCGTGTTATTTAGGCGATGATAGATATATAGTCGTCATCATCATCATTATCATCGTCTTCGTCATCAAACTCAGGCTTTTTTCCTCTTCTTTTCTTCAGAAAATCAAACAAATGCTATGCGTAATGCTGATGAGTCTTTTGTTGTTTAAATACAATTATGAACTCGACTTGTCTATCCCGGTATTATACCTTTTTAAAAAATCTCGACTCTTTTCTCACCTTTTACGACCCCTGCTGGCAGGATTTCCCTCTTGGATGCATTTTGTCTTCTGGATTACTTTTATTTTAAATTAAATTATGTGTTCGGTTTATTATTAATCATTGACACAAAACTGAACGTGATCAGTGGGCCTCTCCCATTTCTGGTAATAACAGCGTACAGGCAGCACAACAGTAATTCTTTTTGTTTAGAGAGTGATGTCCCTTACTTTCCGGTATGGAGGTCCCGTCTGCCAGATCGGCAGGGTCGGTATTTTTTTATTTTTGGTTATAAATTACTTTGACGAGCTTTCATGGAGAGCATATCAGATATTTAAAGAATATCAACTATTCAGACTGTCTGAATATTAATTACACAGAGATCAATGTGAACTTGCCCCCTAAATGTGGAAATGAGTGTGTGCTGTGGTTGGGGGTTTGAGTTCGTAAATATTATAGCCTACTTCGGGAGTGCGTTGTGTAACAGAGTCGGAAGTGGTTTAATATCGAAATGGAAGTGCTGCGAGATTATATTTGATAATTACATACTAAATTCAGAACATAATCCCATTTCTTGCAAAGAGAACAGTTTCGTTTCTATCAGTAAAGAAAGGGAAGCTATTGGCAACACCCACTCTCCTTCTATCTCGCGTGGTTCGAAATCTGTCCCATCGCTGATTCCTTGATATATTTCTTATACCGTAAGCGTGTTCAGCCTCTCATAACTTGTATCACTGTAAAGGAGACATTCCAAACTGTTTCCCCCATGTACGATTTAAGTACCTTACTGGTCATTTAATGCCCACTTATACGAAAAGTTTTATTTTTGCTTCATATCTTGTCTACTTTGAAAGAGTTTGGAGGATATACCACTCCGGTTTGTCATGCAGTGTATACGCTACAGTCATTTGGTTATTGTTTACCCTGGACATTAAAGTGGAACCTGTATAATCAAGCACCACAGTCAATTTGATCCCTTGTGATAAAAATAATGGTTCATTTTAAACTCTTTGTCATGGAATATACACTGGGTATTCTGAGTAACATTTTTGTCCCTTTGGTGACTCATTAGCACAGTTTTCCTTTTTTACAGAAAATTATTAAAAATAACACAGCTTACATTAATTGTATCAGAGATTATATAGTGAGACCATTAACTAAATGGGAAAGAAACATCCTTGTCATGGATGTAACGAGGGACAAGAAAATATTAGTTCCCCAAATTGAGAATAACCACCTAATTAAACTGCGAAACAAGGAGGTAAAAATATTCGGTTAACTTAAATGTTTCAGGTTGATGATTATTCATTTGGAGAGTAAAAAATAATCTTAGTGAAATAGCAAAAATGACATCCTGTTACATCTCCAACCAATTAATGAACACAGTTTACATATACTGATCTTAATATTCAATATGCATGCCTGCCAACCTTCCAAACAGTGTCAGGTTGCTTTTTTTTAGACTCAACAATTGTGTTTTGTGGTCCCAAGGCCAGGGGGGGATGGGGGGTGGGGGGCCTGCATTTGACCCAAAAAAGTGACTTACAATTGAGAATAAGCTACCAACTCTAATAATCCTAAAACAAACAAAATATGGATGGAAATACAAATTTGAATAAGATAAAATATATGTTTTCTTTGAGGCATTTAGTACACTTTCAGTTTGAAACAAATAAAATTTGGTAGACTTAGCATTGTCAGATATATATGTTTGTGCACACACTCACATAATCACAACCATACAGATATTAAATGAAAATTGCAGCAAGTTTGTCTTTATAATTCACTTGACAGTGGAATGCAGTCTTAAGGACTGACCATAAAACGTTCAGGTAAAAGGAGGTAGGGTCCTGGGATTTTCTTTTCAGTCAGGATATTTGTTGTAATTGTTTTATTTGCAGGAAAAAATTAGTAATCTGAGCAAGAGTATTTTTTAAGATATTTGGGAGCTGGAATCATTTTTCTCAAAAAAATTGAAACAAGATGCAGAAATGGTTGCTCTGAGTAGTTCAGCGAAGGATTTAAAGGTGATGCAAACTGGATGGTATTGTTCCAGTCCTGGATGGTGTTTCTATGTTGACAGATGTCATAAATATGAGTATGGTATTCACAGTATGTTCAAAGAATACTGCTTCCTTTGCCGCTGCACTTCACAAAGTCAAACTCCATCAACCAGGAGTTCTGAAATTTAGTTTTGCTGGGCTTTGCTTGCTTCACACAGGGTTCTCTGGAATAAAAATATGCACATTTTTAATTTTGGATGCATGAAAATTCCAATAGGTGAGTCATTATTATGCAGGATTTTCTTGTCAAACTTCTTTCATTTTATCTATTTCTACAAAGCTAGTATCAGTTGTGCAGTGTGTTGTTTAACAAACAGAATCCAAGTGATTGTTAAGCGATTATCAGGGGTTGATTTAGCCACTGGCCTGCCAGCCCATGGCCTGTGGGTTTTGAGGAGGTCAGTTAATACTGACAGCTGCAGGCCCACTGGGCCAGTTACATTTTCCAAAGTAATTATTAAATAAATTCTGTTAAATCATGAAGTTGAATCTGACAGTATTTTCCAATGCCAAGTGTGTTCCATTGTTTTCTCAAACACCTGAATGTAAATATCATAGTATCTTATATAGTCGAGTTCTATGGTCTCTTACACTAAATTATAAATGGTAATGTAACGAGCCAGTGTACCAGACTATATTTGCTCCAAAGTTTTTAGCTAATTGAAATACTGTACATGATGCATTTATTCATCTGCTCATGAAGCAAATTGGCTGTGCCCAAAATCACTAAATACTAGCTAATTACTAACCATGGAAAAAATTCGGTTGAATTATAAGCCTTAACAGGAAAAAAGAAGAAGAAAAAAACAAAAGCAGAAAGGCTAGAGTGGCAAAGGTAGCATGAGTGAGAAGAAAGATTGTATAATTATTTGCCATAATGGGAGTAGGAGTTTAGCTGTTTGGTGTACAGTGAAGTAGGTGGGATGTATTTAAAAATAAAATGGAACTTTTGTTACAGGATCTAAAAACTATAAGAAGGACAGTACTGTTTGCTATAAAAAAAATCAGAGAGACATCAGATTAACGTGAAAAAGTACAATGCTTCTGTGGATCCAAGCAAAACTGAGGTGGACAGAACACCTAAAGATTTGAATATGTTAAGGCAATTGCACTGGTTTTAAAAATTAAGGTAGGCAGGTATTTTTTTTTTTTTTTTTAACATTATATATAAATCAAATAATATTTAAAACACTTCAAAGTACTGGCAGAACCAGCTCAATTAGATGCACAAATCAATTTTGGCAATGTTATTTTTGGGGGTGGGGGGTGGGGAAAAGGTGCTAGGGTTGGCAATGAGAAACAGGGACGGTCGGCCTACCAGAAACACACATTTTGGGGGGGGGGCCTAATTTTAAAAAAATGTTAATGGGAAGGGCCAGTTGATTTTTGCAGGCCAGTTGATTTCCATGTGAGCTGGCCCTGCTGGCCAGTGGAAAAATAAGTGTTAAGTCAGCCCCTGGATTAGATGAAGTTGCATAGGCTAGTTCTTATTAGATAAATAGATTAGGATGCCTGTTAATTAATTGTCGATGCCTTATCATCATTTTGATCATAATGCTAATTGCATGCAAGAGTGCTTTGATACCTCATGTCGATAGGCATCATTTAGCTGAAGTGTTGCTGGTTTCACCTACAACATCAAGGGCTTGTGACCAAGGTTTCTTGCCTCATAATCAGTGTCAAGAAACTGTAACAAAATTTATGAGGGTGATGGAGAAAGCCCCTGAAGTTAAGGATTTTGATCCTAAACCTACAGTGGAGAAGTTTGTTAAAGTTTGAGATAAAAGTGAATGCAGTGTGCTGTGTTGCTCTAAGACGAAACAAAAAAAGTGAATGGTACACTGTATAGTGTCATTTGTTTTTTCCTCCAATGACTTGGCAAATTTATTTATTTTATATGGAACTAAGCTAATTAAATAAATGAATATATAAAGAAACTTTAATCTCTTCCTTGATTCCTTCTAGCTGCACACAAAATAAAGAATGGCAACATAAAACCTTTGAAAATGTCATAGTGGTAACATTAGAAATAATCAGTTATCACCAGTCTCAAATGCCTTAGATTTTCATTCTTTTATAATAAAGCTAAATATTTCACAATGAATGAATATTAGCAATCTGATGACATTTCTGTTGCTGACACAACAATACAAGCATAATGTTCTGAATTATTGCAAGGACAAAAATGGTCTAATTATTGGGATTCCTATTTTTAGGGCTGGGAATCCAACTTTTTTCAAGGAAGGAGTCCTGGACTGCAACTTTCAAAATCTTAAAGAGAACACAGTTCACAGGCATACATCATGGTGTCAAGAAAGTTTCGCTTTTTTTTCTTCTTATTTTTCTTCATAAGATTACTGAAAATTATGTTTTTATAAACACTATGTTGTTGAGGGTCTTGGGAGTGAAAGATTGCATTTTTTGCATGACATGTTCAGACAGGTATGAATATAGTAAACTGGTAAATAAATTGTAGGACCAAGAACCCAATGGTGGCTTATGTTACATCTTTTGCTGAATCAAAAAGTTAATTTTGATAACTATACAATTTTTGGAAAACATGAATTTTATGACATCAAATTCTGTATTATATTCACAATTGTTTTTTCCTAAAAATATACAAACAATACTGGTTATTGGATGAGTAGGTTTTGCATGCAGCTGCTATTTAAATGAAAAAAGAAAAATGCATGATCAAACCTGATTGAAGCAGAAGCATAGACAAATTGAAGTCCCAATTTTAATCAATGTTTTTGGCTACAGCAATATATTTACAGATATTCTCTTGTATAAACAGTAGGTTCGATTTACAACAGAGGGGTGCAACAGAATATCTAGATGCATGATTGTAGGCAATAGATAACTAAAGAACTAACTCAATGATGCATATTTTCACTAAAATCTGGGGTTTGGTTTGGTGCTTTATGGCACAGCAACACAAGTAGGTTATTTTGTGCCCAGGCAGTTGGAGTAAAGTGCCTTGCCCAAGGACACACCATGGTAGCTGACCCAGGGTGGTCTGATGGTAGGATTCGAACCTGCACCCTTTCCTAAAATTGGTGGAAAAACTGCCTATAACTGTTCTTGATATCAAACAAGTTTTTGTGGAATCAGAAAAATGCATGATATGATGATCTTATTTCTTTGTAAATGCAGTGTGAGCTGCTTTGGTTATGCTTGAAATAATGGATAGTTGCCATGATACATACCAGATCTTGAAATAATGGATAGTTCCAATGATACATACCAGATCTAGAAATAACGGATAGTTGCAATGATACATTATATTTAATATCCAGTTTGTTTGAGATGATGACAAAGTAAACTGTTGTCCACTGACGTTTAATCATTAAGCTTGATATTTTATTCCAAGAAAAGATAATGCACCAGCATAATAGTCATTATTTATTTTAATGATATATTTGGTTTAATATTTTCAAGTAATGCTGTGCCAAATATTGGAAGGACAGAATTATGAAGCCAAGAACTCGTGCACATTATTTCAATGCAATTACATAGTGGGAACAATGTTTCTAGTATACACAACTTCAGCATGTTCAAAGGCGTACCATTCTTTGAACAAGGGTGACCTGTCAATCATTGATCTGACACTTTCTATATCTGGATTAAAACTGTTAAGAGGTACCTGCTCCAGCTGCAATATGCATGTACAAGCAAGAGTTGCCTCCACTTACAATGTATTTAATCAAGAATGTACTACACACAAAATTGACAGTGGAAACTTAAGGAAATCTACAAAATAAAACCTATTTTCCAACAGAACTTTCAAATGATAAGATAAATCCTTAAAATAGCAAATTATGCCCATTGTGGAAAATAATGAGGTGGGGGGGGAGGGAGGCTAACTACATTATGTCAAATACAGTAGGTCTGGTTGTCCTAACCAATTTCTTATATGAGAAAATTTGTCATAAATGTGACTTTATGTCATATCTCTTTGTAGAAAAAGAAATAACACCTTCGAGCAATGTTTAGTAAAGAACAAAAGAATCTGAATTATCCCTCTAATAAAGCTGGGATAATTCATCACTTGAGTTACATCACTGTTATTTAAGAAGTAGTCATGCTGAAAGCATCTAAAGGAGCAGTAAGCTGCTGACAAACACATATTTGCACTATTATCTGATTATAGTAGTTTATTACTCATGGTATTTGGAACAGTTCATTTTTTTATTAGGAATTATTTATTTATTTTATAGAGAATTACCATAGTATGTTAGTCCCAGTCAGTGACATATAATACCATAGTATGTTAGTCCCAGTCAGTGACATATAATACCATAGTATGTTAGTCCCAGTCAGTGACATATAATACCATAGATCTGCTGCTTTTCTGTGCTTGAATTTTTGAGAATTTCGGTTTTTATGATGCATTCATACCCCCCCTCCCCATATTTTTTTTGTTTGTTCAAAAACAATTTAAAGTGACTATTTTTTTTTTTTTTTTTTTTTTATTTTTATTTTTTTTTTTTTTTTTTTTTTTTTAGTGTTAAACTTTTTTACGGGTTTTACTATAATTTACATATGACTGAGCTACAAATGCAAGGAATTTCACTTGCTTATTCAAGCTGCGTGAAAATACATTGTTTTAGCTGTTTTACATTCTTTGAATTGATAAAAGAGACAAGAGTTAATATTGTACTCAGAATACTAAAATCTCTTGATGGCAAGAAAAGTGGGAGTGAAGTCAGCTCAAGAAAAATCAAATTTATCTTTGCTTTCTGGGTTAGTCCTATCTTTTAAAAAGTCGACTCAGATAGTCTCATCAGAATTGTTGTGGTCAGTATCTAGTGTTTTAGAATGATCAAAACAAACCGAACAGAATATTATTTTAATGTTCAGATACATGTGTATTAAAACAGAGCTACACTGTTTGTTTAGTACCGTATATATTCGCATAAAAGTATGGCCCAAATGCAAACAACATAGACCGTGATCTGCCGCCGCATAATGCGCTGGCAGATCAGGGTCTATGTTGTTTGTTCTACTGATTAGTCCTTACAAACTGCATAGACCCAGATCTGCCGGCACATTATGTGATGGCAGATCTGGGTCTATGCAGTTTGCAGTTGGTATTGTCTTATACACCAGTATATATGGTATATTTCAATGGGGTTCTGTGAATAATTTAAAGCAGTTTGCCTGAAGATATATATTCAAGTTGACCAAGACCTTGAACCAGAACCTGTTATACATGTACAAATTGAAATGTTCCACAGCACATGTTATTTAAAATCTGTTTAAATCTACATGAAATATCAAATAATTAGTCTCTTTTGAAAGACTAAAGTCCATTGTAAAGAGGAATTTAATAATAGTGTAAGGTTTTGGTAAATGATATAATCAGATTATGGAAGAAAATCCATGCACATGTAGGCACACATGAGTTAATATACTGCAGAAGCACAAAAATGCAGGTGAAATAGCCAAAACAGGTTTTCAACAGCAGTGAGGTTGGTTGTCAAATACAAAAAATACTTGACATCGTATGATTTATTTTACACAATAAATAAACACTGTTTGGTACATTACATTATTTTTGGGGGGCATTTAGAGCATCGAGTTAACATCATTTCAGTAATTTCAGTTCAGTTTGATTGTTTTATTTCATTTTGGTAATTTGGTCTACCAAGCAATTACTTGCCCATGCCTCATATCCATGACACTCATCAACTTGAGAGCATACGCAAACTCCAATTTTGATTGTTTATAATACATACACCAATTGAAATACATGATATATCAAAGTTGACATACATTTAGATACATACTGTGTTAAATAGATAAATGAGACAAGAGTTGATATTGTAGTCCTAATACTAAATCACTCAGTGGCCAAAATAGGGGGAAGAAAGCTCTGTGTTTTGGGTCAAAATGACAGTCACTTGGGTGGCCATTTTGACAATCAGCAGCTAACGTGGACCCTGGGTAGCCCTATCATATAAAAATGGACCCAGATAATTCCCAGTCAGATTTATCTAGGTCAGTATATATTGTTTTAGAATAACAAAAACATATCAAGGGTTAGATTTGTAACAATTTCATAAATATGCAACTTAACACAAAGGTTAATATGAGTTTGAGTGAGCACTCATGCTGAGAAGTTTTGTTAATGCAGGACCAGGTCTCAATCATCATCTAGCATCTTTCTAGTGATTTTATGATTTATTTGAATGCCTGATCCGGCAGCAGATTCAACAGATAAACATGGTTGTTACAGAGTTGGACATTTGTTGCAAATGTGCACAATGAATCTAGAAGATAGAATTTTTTTTAAAATATGGAAAATGAAGGTGCATATCAGGGTGAGTTCTATGCAAATTGACCTTTTGCCAGAGCAGAGGTAACCTGCCAATTTCATTAGCATACCACATTGTACAAATTCAGATTTGTTTCATTTGACAATTACACCAATATGAATTAGTATGAATACTAAGTATATAACTGAATGTTTCATAAAAATTGGTTGAAAATAATGATGTTATGCCCATTTGAATTTGTATATGTTTTATAATGCCAGTGGCATTAGCTGGCAGACATTAGACCAGAATATCTGACTAGCTTGCCTGTGATTATGTAATGCCTAATACCTTTTCTAGCAATAGTATTGGTTACACATCCGTGTGTATCGATATGTGTTTGACTTTGACAATCGGCAATATGTTAATTTACAAATGCAGAGCTCTCTGTAAGTGCATCTTGTCCATTTTGGACATTTGTTCTTACCTCAATTTTCTAAGATTCTGCATATTTTGGTACCTTTACAGCAAAATTTGGACCCTAAAGGTTTGTGTTTTTAAACTTCTCATTCATAGGAAGCACATTTTGCCCAACTGTTAATTTATAAATGCATTAGTTGGCAATAAAAACTGGTAAAAAGTAACAGACAGTACAAACTTAGTTTGCATTCTTATATGGAATAAAACTATTAATGGACGCTACTAATTAGAACCAATGACATCAAGTCAAATTTTCATTTATCATATTCACTCACACATACATATTTACATGCACACACACACTACAGGACTCCCTCATTTTCACCTAGATACCCGCCTCCACCCTACCCCCACCCCTACAGCATTTTCTGGTGTGGACCCAAATTTCTGTAGATTGAGGGCCCAGAACCCCAGTATATGCATAAAAAAACCTACAGAGAGCTCTTCCAATGGTGTTTCAACAAAAATAATCAAAAAAAGTCACAAGTGATGAAGTGTCATGCAGTTACCAAACACCTCTATGCTGCCTTAGAATCAATTGACCCTTGTTTCTTCTTCCTTTGTTTTGGATAGAGACTTCTCTATAATTGAATAATTGTTATATAAATGAAAAATTGATCAGGTCTTTGATTTGATTTACCACAATTGTTTTATATTTGATAATAATTAATAATTGTAATGAATACATCCTGGTATCCCAGAAACACAGCAAGTCCTACATGAAAATCTAGAAAGACAGCTAAATGTTTAACAGAATGGTAAGGCCCTGTTCTCAACTTGAGTGCATATTCCAACTCAAATTTTGATAGCTTACAATAAATAAATTAATCGAAATACAAGAGATTTAAAAGTGCCAATACATGACCTATCTAACAGATGTCTGTCAAATGAGTATACAGTCAAACCTGTCCTAACAATTACCTTTACTCAGCGGTCACCTGTACACAATGGTCATTCTAATTTTCCCCCGATAAATTTCCTATATAAATGTCCAGTATGTAATGGTCACCTGCTTCAAGCAGTCAATGGCACGTATATACAGTGACCGCTCAGTCTATGCAAGCTGAAATTTTGCTTCACAAGGAAGGCATTGTTTAGATAAAGGAATATTATGTGAATCAATGTGCAAACATTTTTATCTCACATGTACCCGTACTACAATCACGTTGACAGTGCAACTCAAGGTTGTCAATGTGTTGAATTCGAAAGCGAAGCAGTTTTTATCATTAAGACAGACGGTCGAAGCAATTCGTTTACTGGATGGTGGGAAAAGTAGTCATGTTATCGCAGCAGAAATGTGCCAGTGTGACATCAGGTTTGACTGTGTGATAACTGTGTGATATCTAACTATACCAGTTAGATATCTTCATCTGTTTGCCTGTGAATTAAAACTATCTCCGAAGAAAAAGATCTTCTTTGAGAAGAGATACGAGTTACATCCATTTTCATTAAGGTCAGGGTTTATTCAATATTTAAAACTTGCCTGTAAAGTCAGGTGAAGTTTCAGTTCACAGGTCACAAAGAATAGCCATATACGGCTTTTGATTCCCTATTCATCACAGGCTTCTCACATAAGCCGAATGCCTTTTGATCTCAGCCAGTTGAGCAACTTGCTAATCCAGATATTATTTTTAAAGCATGAACAGCTGTATCCAAGTGAAACTAATACAAGTTGGACAACCAAAGAGTCAGTCCCCTGTTTTACAGTCATATGTAAGCTGTCAGTCAGTAGTGAAATTATTGTTTTGTTATGGTGCACAAAACAAAGATTGGTGATTATTTAAAGTCTGTGATATAATTTTTAGGATGGATTAAAGTGAGCAGGATACAGTAATCTTATGTGGAGCATAAATTTGGGAGAGAACAACATTATTTTATGATTTTGTTGAATAGTGCACATAAAACAATATTGATAACATAATAATAATAATAATAATAATAATAATAAAATTTTTTTTAATAATAACATTAATAACGATAATGATATTCAGTGCATGGTATTTGTTCAAAATCAGATTTTAAAAGATGAACCTGTGTACAGAGGTCACGTGTGTACAAAGGTCAGTTTTGCCTTTTCCCATGGGTGGCCCCTATTAACAGGTTTGACTACTTTATTTTGTAACAATTTAACAAATAGACCTACTCTAAAGGTAACTTTTGAGTTTGTTTGAGCACTCAAATTTAAGAGTTTTGTCAATATTGGGCCAAAGTAGAGTAAGTGCACCCTGTAATTGACCTTTTAGATTAGAAGAGAATGCTGCCCACCAAATAGCATAGCTGTTTATTTAAAGTCATGTTTCTTCCTGAAAAAAATCATGGTTATTGACAAATTATGTTAGGTAAATGTGAAAATTTCATGAAAAATGGGACACAAAAGTTTGAGAGTTGTGAAATTTTTGAAATTGTATATGTTATACACTTTATAGCCAAATAGTCTTGGTGACCCACTAGGTTAGACAAACTCTTATTCTAGCACAAAACTGTACCTGTAAAAATGCAGTTGAGTAAGCAGTTATACTTAGCTGAATTATTAGATTTGTCTTCGGGCTACTGGACTTGTTATTATATGATAGTTGACTGACATACATGTATGCTGTGCTTGGCCAAGAGGGTAAGTTTTTACCTGAAGTTAACAGTTAAAAAAGACCACCCATGTGACTTGCAAAATCTGATTTTATTTAGCAGATGATTTTGAAAATAAAGGTAATTTGCACAGAAAAATGAACAGCTTCATTTACAAAAAAGCTATTTATTGACAGTTATTCCTGAAACAATTATAAAATGAGTATTCAACCATTGGAGAGTTGTTTGGTAACTCATGCCAATGCTTATGCTGTGGTCTTTGTTTTTGGACCCCGTTGTGCTCAAGTAATCGAGGGAGATGTGTATATAGGTAAATCAGTAAATATAAAAGGTGTAAATGTTACCTAGTATACTTCAACTTAGCACACATATGGTTGTTATATGCTGGCGGTCATGCTATAGCTATCCTGGCTTAAGGCAATGCAAGTTTATATGGCTTTACATTTATTACTACATGACTGTTTTTCTTCATGCATTCTTTGATAGAATTAAATATCTGAGTGATGTTGAAGTAAAATTGTAATATTATTTCTACATCATGAAGAACAATTGCAGCATATTAAAATGTTAATAATGTTTGTATCTCAATTTCTGTACTTCTCTAATTTTAGTGCTGCACCAGAATGTGTTATCATTAGAGAAATCTATGATAATGGTGATGCACAGGACAAGTTTGAAGAAGAATTGGAACGTGCCCTTGAAGCCAGGGCAAAAATCATAATAATTGAACCAATGGAGCTAGGCAATGAAATTGCCCGCTGGATTGCTTTGGGAAATTTTTTTCACAAAACTTGTTGTTTGTCAGGATGTGGTGTGTTTTTGACAGAGCTTGTATTTACAGAGAAGATACTAATAAAGTTGCCACTTGGAATGTTAAGTATTATGTGTGCAGCAGTGTATGGTATTTCATGGCAGTACGACCCTTGCTGTAAATATCAGGTGGAGGGAAATGCTCAGAGGCTGAAGGAAATGCTTCCAGTGTACAAACTTTCCACCAGTACACCTGTGATATTAGTCAGAAAAGATGACTCTAGAAGAAAGTGTCTTCAAAATTTCATTGCTGGTGCAGTCGGACTGTATGGTTTATGGAAGCTATACAGATACTATTGCTAGACATTAATGTTTTGTAATATCAGGAAAATCAGGGCTTTTAAAGGAAAGACATT
The DNA here is from genome assembly GCA_029931535.1 of Margaritifera margaritifera. Lineage (NCBI taxonomy): Eukaryota > Metazoa > Mollusca > Bivalvia > Unionida > Margaritiferidae > Margaritifera > Margaritifera margaritifera. Next base: position 370,883 of record JAQPZY010001420.1, read on the forward strand.
ATCCATTGCTACTTCCTTTGTTGTATGCATTATGCAGTAGGTATTGAACCTATGTTCAGTTGATTTCAGTTATGTAAAATAATTTTATTTATTTTTTGAGAGTATGTCAAAAGAATTGTAACATCACAACATGGCAGTGAGCTTACAGTCTTCATGACACATCCATATGCTCCATTATACAATATGTTCATAAACAGAGGCTTTGGAATTGTGAATTTTATATTATGACTTGCTTTGTCCATCACATATTAATTTACTATGAATATCTCTGTATTTTTATTTCCATTGCTCTTTCTTTGAACAAGGACAGGTTACAATATCTTCTGGACCATATACAGTAAAGATTGTTTATTATGTTCTTGGATACAACATTTCCTCTGTTATAACGCCTGAGTTTAAATTCCCCCAGCCAAATTTCTGACTAATATGTATTCCAAAGGCTATGTTATAACGTTCCTTTGTCACAATGCATAATTGGTTATAGCGTCTGTTTTGTGTGGCCCGCCTGAGAAAATTAGCTCAGTTATAAAGTTTTTATCACCTGACGTGCTAAAGCCATATAAACAAAGGCGGTCAGTGGTAAAAAAAATCTGATAGCCAATGCCTGGGGCCCCTCTAGTTTCAGATCGGGTCCCTCCTGTATTCTAAGTGAAGTGCCCATTGGGTTTGTTGAAAAAAAATCTAATTTACCTGAGGAAACTTTGATTGCACTAATGAATGTGGCATTTTATTTTCAAGTTGTTGAAAGACTAGTAAATCATTAATATGTATCCCCATGTATGCCCCTTACCCTTATGAAGATCGTCTACTTACCATACTTATATTGTAAGCTATAAACTTTGTGTGCAAAGCAAAGCATGTGACTTATGAATGGGGAACAGATTGCCTGGGTTACCTATAATTAGTACTCAGTTGACTTTAACATATGATAGGACAAAAAAAAAACTAAGTTTTTAACGTCATCTACTGCACATACCATTTTATAGTTGAAATCTACTGCTTTTGAAAATGAACAGATTTTTTAGAAAAAAAAATGAAAAAAACCCCCCATGCTATTTTTACGTGTTCTATCAATGCATTACAGAAAACAGCCAGAACCAGTCTACTGGGTACCGGAACTGTTCCAGCAGTCGTTGCAACCAGTGCAATGATGCATGGCTGAGTAATGGGATTAAGGCTAACGTGTACACAACACGTTGTTAATTGATTACCTTATTGTTGTAATCTAGAGAGTTTAGTCCAAATGCAGGAAGTTTTTTGAGGTGTTATAAGTAATAAAGGGATTAAATGTGGTCCATGATGACTTTTGAGTCTTCAATTAAAAATCGGCTGTCTTTTGGCAGAATTGAGATAAAAAGGAACGACTGATCAAAAATTGATTTGAGCAGAAACACTTGAGTAAGTATTTGGATTTTTTGTTTTCTTTAATTGACAATTTCTTTCCATCCAAATAAATAAAGGACTAATACTTGTCATTAAATTATTGAACAAAGTGATTTTTATGATTCACTGGCTGATATGTATGTTGTTTTTTGAAAATTTATTACCATTACATATGAGTTCTGACAGTAATCATACCAGTATAAATTGTTTACTACATGTATGTCCAACATCATTGATATGGACAAGTACATAAACATTTTGAAAAATAAATGAATTTGGATGTAACGTTTCTTGGTTATAATGTTCTAAAATCCCAGTCCCCTCTGAAACGTTTTAAACAGTCTTTACTGTATTATCAAGACTAATTTTTAAATTGTAGTTAGATTTTGGTTGTTGTGATTTCTTTTGTAGAAAACTAATATTATTTGTATTTTAAATACTAACAAATGCTGTTGTACTACTCAGTGAGTGTTATTTTTTTTCTCATTTCAAAAAATAGTTTATCCGAATAGGCTTTGACAGTGAATTATTATGTTGATGAAATAATGTATTGATCATTTGATTTATTGATGGAATTTTATGCCAGCAAGACTGTTAAATAATTTTTATAGATTCTGTTCTTAATTTCCCCAATAGAAATTAGATCTTGATTTAAACCTAATCCCAAATTACAGCAATCTAATAGGCAAAAATTTAAGTCTGACCTAAAATTGACCAATTAAATGTGTCAAGTCCTGACTTGGCTTTAAGATTTTTATATTGGTGAAATTGGGGCTGGTCATGTTTTCGTTATCTTGATTTAACAAGAAACATTTTTTTTACTGCATAAATCATTTTTATCAATATTTTATAGCTGTCAATTGTAATTCTTGAGAATCAGTCTATCTTTTCAAAAGCTAGAGTTGCCAATGTTGGACCATTTCTAAAAAGTTCTCCTCTGTCTTTGAACGACCCTTGATAATTGCTGTGAATGACCTTTTCTTTCCATAATTACAGGAACTTTTTTATAACTGCCCATGCCAGCTGTTTAAACTTGCTTGTAATCATGCAAAAGGAGGAAACAAAAGTACAAAACCAACCTTCCTTCATGTTCCTACCCATTACTAAAAGAACGGGGGAGGGGACAGCAATACCAAGAAAGTTTTATGCCCCCACTGCTTGCAGCATCATCATCTTGGGTTGATTCTCTCCATACATTTCTATCTATCTTTCTTGAGAAGGTTGTTAGGATGATTGTGCAAAAACCACTCAACATAGGCAAATACAATTTGGCAGGCATATTCATATGCATATGTAGATGACCTCATTAGATTTTCAGGCCATTGCAACACATTTTGAAACTGTTTTTACTTTAGACTTGTTCATTAAAATCTTGTGAGCATGATTAAGCACAAACCACTTGTGGTAGACAAATGAAATCCAGTAGGCTGTTTCTATGCACATGTAGATGACCTGATTAGATTTTTCAAAATTGTTATTAGTTTATGAACTTTTTGACTTCGATATTTTGGACTGCAGTGACATACATGTTCTACAAATACAATCTAATTTCTGGATAGCCTTGTTTATGGCATGGTTTTTAGTTTTCAAATTGACCTCTTAATTGATCTTTTACAAACAATTAATTATGAAAAGATAAAAGATAACTGAGATTGTTTTCCGTATGATTTCCTACATTGTTTTAATTTTCTTCATGTCAGAACAGCTGATATAAGTTGTTTTTGCTCTTTAATCTGTATATCTGTACAAATGTTGAATTATGCAGAGACATTCATTGACAAGCATTACTTACAAATACAGTAAAACATGGTAAGAACACAGATGCAAAGAATATATGGTTGGTACTTTACAAATTGAATGTGCATACCTGTTGAAGCTTTATGCATACCATTGATATAGTGAATTATGGATGTAACAAAGTAACTTTAGTGAGTCACAAGAGATTTGTTATGAATGTGTTTTAAGGAGAGTTTCAGATTTACACTTGGTGTATGGTCAATTGTTTGTATGAATTTCAAAAGGTCTTAATTGATGAGTTCAGTTGGATCAAATGATTTGTAGCAATTAAGACAGGTCAGTGTTTGACCTAGGTTTTTATTGAGTTCTTTCTCTTTAAATATTTCATTGCTAATTGTTAACTGTAATTGCAGAATGGGAGTAAATAAAGGATGTATACCTCTCTAACAGTCTTTAGACAGGTGTTTGTAAAGTTAACGTGTTTACATTTTAGGACCAGCCAATCTCAGAATCAGAGGATAACCGGTATCTCATATAAATTGAATTTACAAAGATTGGCTTTTATTTTGGGCATTTTGCATAAGGTCTCTAAACCACTACAAAAAAGATATGGGCTACACAAAGTCTAATGGGCTTTTTTCACAAGAATTTTGTGCATGAAGTTTAGGCCATAAGATTCTGGTCTCTTTTACCTGTTATTAGCGGAGCAGGCCTATAAGCCAGTCTATAGATCATTGGAGAGGTTTAAAAACCTTAGAATAAATCCTGTGCTTAAACTTGTTTTTTTTATCTCTACTGGTCATAGACCAGAAGAGCTTATGCGATGGTCTGTTGTCCGTCGTCTGTCCATCCATTAGCACAATTTTGTTATCGCTACTCCTCCTAAAGTACGTGGAGAATTGCCATGAAACTTTACACATACATTTACCTCATGGTCTAGTTGGTCCTAGATGAAAATAGTGCTGCTCGGACATCTAGTATGGCCACCACAGTGGCCATCTTGAAAATCTTGTAATTGCTACACCTTCTCAATGGATGGTCATATCAACATGGGGTTAAAAAAAACTTCTTATTATGCCTAGTTGGTCCTAAATGAAAATAGTGCAGATATGACATCCTGTATGGCCACCATGGCAGCCATCTTGAAAATCTTGTTATGGCTACTCCTGATTGGATGGTCATATCAACAGGATTTTCAGTAAAAGACTTCTTGTGGTGTCTAGTTGGTCCTAAATGAAAATGGTGCAGATATGACATCCTGTATAGCCACCATGGCAGCAATCTTGAAAATCTTGTTATGGCTACTCCTCCTGAATGGATGGTCATATCAACGGGATTTTCATTAAAAGACTTCTTGTGGTGTCTAGTTGGTCCTAAATGAAAATGGTGCAGATATGACATCCTGTATAGCCACCATGGCAGCCATCTTGAAAATCTTGTTATTGCTACTCCTTCTGAATGGATGGTCATATCAACAGGGGATTTTCAGTAAAATACTTCTTGTGGTGTCTAGTTGGTCCTAAATGAAAATGGTGCAGATATGACATCCAATATGGCCATCATGGCAGGCATCTTTCTTGTTATCGCTACTCCTCCTGAATGAATGGTCATATCAACATGGGGGTTTCACTGAAAGACTTATGATATCTAGTTAGTGCTAAATGAAAATGGTGCTGATCTGGGTTCCGATATGGCCACCATGGCAGCCATCTTGAAAATCTTGTTATTGCTACTTGTACTGAATGGATGGTCATATCAACATGGGGTTTTTACTAACAGACTTCTTATGATGTCTACTAAGTCCTAAGTGAAAATGGTGCCAATCTGAAGTCCAATATAGCCACCATTTTCAGCCATCCTGTAAATGTTGTCATCACTACTTCTGAGCAGAAAGTTATATTGATGTGGGGTTTTCACTAAAAGACTTCTTATGATGTCTGGTTGGTCCTAAATGAGAATGGTGCAGATATGACATCCAATATGACCACCATCTCGGCCATTTTGAAAATCTTGAGATCGCTACTCCTCCTGAATGGATGGTCATATCAACATGGGGTTTTCACTAAAAGACTTATTATGATATCTAGTTGGTCCTAGATGATTATGGTGCAGATCTAGCATCCATTATGGCAGTCATTTTGAAAATCTTGTTATCACAACACCTTCTGAATGGATGGGCTCATCAACATTGGGTTTTCACTAAAAGACTCCTTATCATGTCTACTTAGTCGTAAATGAAAATGGTACTGATCTGTTGTCTGATGTCCGTCCAACCGTTGGCACAAGTTTGTTACCACTACTATATATACACATATACATGCGCATTTAGATTAAGATTCCTGATCATAACTATCAAGTCACTTAGAACATAATTTTTCATGGCACTGTGAACTGTTACTTGCATTCTGTTTGAAAAAAGTCTCATCATGATTAGTTTCATTGTCTTCATCACTTTGATGAAGTAATCTGGGTCTACCAGGGTTTGAAGAGAAGAGGTATTAGATGCTTTATTTATTTAGGCACTATGTGGCTTGTGCCTGCCTCTACTTTGATTTTCATTATCTTGATTAGTGGCACTGTCTTCTACAATTTGATGAAGTGTATCTGGGTCTACCAGTGCTAGGAGAAGGGGGGTGTTAAGTAATTAGGCCCTGTGTAGCTTGTGTCTACTTGAGTAAGGGAGTTTGTTTTTATGGCTATGCTTCACAGGCACAGATAAGAGTGGAGGTTATGGGGCAAGTTGAGGATGACTTTGGTGACATATTGCTGGTGTTAGATATATTGTTTATGTCTTAGCACAGTTCAAGAAATCCATTATAAGTCCAAGCCAAGCATTCACTGCCCTGAAATAAAATGGTATTTGTTGATGGTAATACAGTACATTTAACTGCATTTTCATGTGAAGTAGTGATTTTGGACACATGCTATGAGTATTTGTTGAGTCGGAAATTAGTCCTAAGTCCATTCATCTGCTTCAGCGATGAGTTGTTCCTGACATTGATAGGGATACTGTCTTGATTTTCTTTGATGTGGATAAAATCTGGGATTACCTCCTCTCTGTATGAATTTACTTACACGTCATGAATATCCTCTTAGGTGAATCTTGAGAACTAAAATAGACTGGATCCATTGAACATTTGTATGCAGAACTCTTGTAAGTATTTGAAAAAAATAATACAATTTTTAACAGTATCAGTCACAATGAGGATTTACCAAAAGCATTTAAGTACATAGATGAACAATATCCATGATTGCAAAAATACAAGATGAATGAATAATCATATGATATTCACTGATTTTGACAAAGTACTTCTAATCAATTGTTTACCTGGCCACCATCTTACAGCATGAACGAAATTATGCAAAACCACATGTTTTCATCATTCAAAATGGTAGACATTCTTAAAAGGAAGAAATGGTCGTCTTATTTCCAGGAAATTTTTTTTGCCAGTAAAGCATCACTCCCTTCTAGGGACTCGTGTTTATGATTTGTTTGTCAACCAAGAAGTTTCATGTGCTTGTAGTTCTCTACTCAGTGTTGCATTCTAATTCAAGCGCACCTCAGTTTAACTTCACTGAATGCACATATGAAGGTTTTTACATTAACATAAAGTTTGAATGTCACTGTTCCAGTATTTAACTCATCAGATAAGTTACAGTAGTGACTTTCATGGTATGTAGACCAAGTCACAAATCTCTAGTACATATGATTATCAGAAGTGGTACTTCAAGAACTAATTTTGCCAGACCTTGTCAGTGGTAGGGCATATAGCATTACCCTTGTCCATCTGTCTGTCCAATTGACCTTCATATTTTGGTTACATTTTGCATTTAGGTCAGTTTTCCAACACTGGTTCCATGAGCACATTTCTTGTTTTTAAATAATTATTGGTATGAAAAAGTTCTGTTGTTGACTGTTTTATCAATTCTTCTTTCACTTTTACTGATGCTGATATCATAACTACTCTATCAATCAATTTCCTTGCTTAGTTGGTTTTTTAAAGGCAGTTTCAACCTATTACTGGCTGTATAATGCCAAGCAAACAGGAGCTAAGTGCCTTTTCAAAGGACACATTGAGGCAGCTGACCTGTACTGGCATTTATGGGTATTAAACCCATGATCCTTGTATTACAAGTCTTAAGCTCTACCAACAGAGCTACCATGGCAACATAAATCATTATAATATTTTATGTATCTGCTGTCTATAGTAGAAAGTTAGCCAATCCAATCTGTTCTGCTTTTTGTCATGCCTACTTTGGCAGATATTTATTTATACATATCACTTTTCTAATAACTAAGATGTCATCATCAAATTTGTTGTCAGTACATTTAAAATTATGATTTCATATATTATACATCACAGTGGTGTTTGCATTTTTTTTCTTTTCTGGTAGTAATAGCAGCCATATTTTATCATACTTTTTACCATCTGAAAAGCCCTCATGGCAGAATTATCACAGTCAAATATGGTTAAGTGGTCTATGAGCTTCAATGGTTTTGCTATTTTTAAGGAATGGAGGGCATATATAATAGCAAATGAGAATCATTTGCACAAATTTGGCAACTTGTGATGAAAGGATCTTTAATCAGTTAAATTTGCAATTATTTTATGTACCTATTTTGAGAATTGGTTTTTAAGATTAAACATGCATTTTTGTCATAATTGCAACCTTACCTGATGATAGATCACATCATTTGGACAGATTTGCATCAATGGCACTATGTTGTTACTTTCTGTCCAAATCAGTCAAATGCTTTTTCAGAAAAAATTGATTTTGTTTTTGTGGGTTTAATGCCATTTTTCAGTACATGATAGGCTATACATGGCGGTCAGTATATCTGGTGGATGAAGAAACCAGGAAAACCCCAGCATGTGTTCATGGATGCATGAAATTTAGGTATACCAAGTTTTGATTGAATCTGACATCTTAATATACCAAAACTATAAAACTTTTTTTTTTAACTAGGGAACTGCTCCACCAATTTTCAGTTTTTGACACAATAAGTAAAACAGTAAAACCATTTTTACAGAGTAGAGCATTGGGCTAGTAATCCAAGGGTAATGGGTTTAATACACGTCCAGGCCAGCCCGGGTTGGCTGCCTTTGTGTGTCCTTGGGAAAGTGCTTTTAAAACCAACAAAAACAAAAATCATACAAAAGCAAAACCTTCTTGCAACTAAAATCTTTTCAACAAATTTTGACAAATTTTGATAAAATATGACTAAATAGAAAGTTTGAAAAGCTTCTTAAAAACCACATTTACTGTTTCAGTGTGGTAGCTATGAATTGTGTGCAAATGATCCCAAACCACCATTCATTGCACAAAAATAGGGTAGACGTTAAACAATGTCTCAAACTTGACCAAATCTATTAAGGCATTTATCACTCGAGGCCTGTAGCAAGTATGATGGGAGTATCCTGGCTTTCTGGCTTTTGTCTTTATGCCAGTAAGCCAATAGTCACTTAAGCCTATTGCTACATCAGTAATCTTGTCTTGAATACATTTCTGTTGAATAACAGAAAGTGTGACAGTGGCAATCCTTGCACCATTGGGTGGAATGTAGTTCGGGTGTGTGCAAAACACGGTACCAAATATTGTTTATCTATAGAAAGAGAGAAAGAATGAATAATGTCATCATACTCACTGTTATGAAACAACTATTGTGATACAAGTATGATCAAAAGAAAGCAATTCCATAAGGCAATGTTTACTTAAGTCAAGGAAGCAGATCCTAAAATGGATTCTGTGGGGATAGTAATTTGTTGTTGATATTTTGTATGGTAGACACTGCCTATGAAACTGCAAGAAAATAAAATGTTTAAAGACTCTGAAGCCAGTTTTACCATTTTCTCTGGACAGATTTTCATTGCAGTGCATGGTCTAGAAAACATTTGTGTCTAATCTACCGGTAACTGTTTGCTCTTTATGTGCCTGTTCATTGGCCCATTTGGATTTCTGCAAGATAACTTTACTTACACATTAAGAATATTGACCAAAGTTTGTGAATGGCTTGCACTTTGAATAAGGAAGCTTCTGGTTTTGAATGGAAAAAATCAAAAGTAAAGGTGATGGTGACTCAAAGATAAAAGATAGTTTCCATTGTTATGTATATTAAATTTAAAATATATGTCCATGATTGTAAGTTGTACTTTAGTCACATTATGGTCATTTTGTAAACAACATGTTTACATAGCATTTGAGTTCAAGGCCAGTTTTGTTATCAGCTGGACTGTTATTTCCATGTCTTGTTGTGATAGAAGTCAGGTACACAAAGTAATTTTCCATAAAAATTACTCATATTCTGATACGAGAATTGTCAGGTATACCTATTTATATATATATATGATCGTAGTAAACAAGAGATCATTCGGGTTCTAAAAGTCTTGTTCTAAACATCAGTCTGTAAAGAAGCTATTTTTATAATCAGATGTTACAGTTGTGAAAACCAGATATAATTCAGAGAGAGGAATTATTTATTTAAAATATTCATTGCAAATACTAAAGAGCTTATAGATTTTAGGAATTTTGGGGATTTATGTGAATTCATTCAAAACATTCTGGATTACATCATTGTGGTACATCAGGACATTCATGACTTGTGGTACATCAGGGCATTCAAGGCTATTGGAATTCATTCAGAACATTATATATTTTTGGACTTGTGATTAGGACACTTATGATCATTTGGACTTTAATTCATGTTATTGTAAGTGTCTTTTGAATTTTCATTATAATTGTCTAGAAATAAATTGCTTGTTGATTTTACTTGATTTTGTTGGTTTCACTTTCTTTCTGTTACATATTTTTAGGCCATAGAATCGTAACAGAAAGTTTGTCCAGGATGTAAATTTCTTTAAATTACAATTTAAATAGACTTTGTTTTGGAATTTTCATTGGCCCTGGTATAGATTTTTTTTCTCACCTATTAGAGAAATCTTTAGTGAAACCAGCAAGCATTGATAATGTCATCTAAGGTTGAGAACTTTGTTTCAAGTCCTATCCATGTAGGTTTAGAGTCAATGAAAAAGAACGAGTTGCTTGAGCTTGCCAGACATTATTATCTTTCTGAAGCAAAAGCATCTTTGACAAAGCAAGAGATAAAGCATATTTGAATTCCATATTTGGTGGGAAAGTACATTTTGGATAATAGTGCTTTGGGTTTAATTGATAAGTCTGCATCTGGTTCTGATAGGAAATTAAGGGAATTACAGCTAAAAACTAGATGGAATTAGAATTGAGAAAGAAATGATGGAACTACAAATTCAGAAAGAGATGGAGAGGGAAATACAAATGCAGAGAGAGAGAGAGAGAAATAGGAGAGGGAAATGCAGAAAGAGGAGAAGGAGAGGGAAATACAAATCCAGAGAGAGAAAGAAAGAAAAGGGAAATACAGAGAGAAGGAAAGACAGTTACAGAGAGAGAGAGAAGAAAGGTAAATGCAATATAAATTAAAAGAATTAAAACTGACAAATGGAGCACTCTTCCCCCCTTTACACACAAGTTCAGGTTTTGATGTTACCAGTTATATTAGGTTAGTACCCCCTTTTCAGTAAAATGAAGTCGATACACTTTGAGAAAATTGCTGAAAACAATATGGCCAAGAGAGCATTGGACTTTGTTATTACAGAGTGTACTTATTTGCAAAGCTCATGAAGTCTACACTTCACTGTCAGTACAACAAAGCACTGATTATGATGTGGTTAAGGAGTACATCTTGAAGGGTTATGAGTTGGTACCTGATGCATATCAACAAAAGTTTCGGAATTGTAGAAAAGAAACTGGATAAACTCATGTCGAATTTTCAAGGGAAAAAGAACAAACATTTGATAGGTGGTGCTCAGCCAAGAAGGTTGATCAAGATTATGATAACCTCAGACAGTTCGTATTAATTGAAGAGTTCAAGAGGTGCATGCATAGTGATGTTAACACCTATCTTGACGAGCAAAAAGTGGAAACTTTGGAAAATGCTGCACGCATGGTTGATGATTATTCCTTGACTCACAAAATTTAATTTGTCAGTTAAGTCTTCCTCTCAGCAGTTTTCTGGTAAGAAAACACATTTCAGTCTCAAACGAGTACCTCTAAATTTCAAAACAGCAAAACAGTTAGAAATCAAACATTTGATAAGACTGATCAGAAATCCTTATCTCTTCCTACGTGCACTTATTGTAAAAGAAAGGTCGCATTATTTCTGATGCTTCAGGTTGAAAAATAAGAAACAGAATAAAGACAGAGCTATTCCAAATGCTTTTATTTCAAAGAGGTCAAGGTCACGGTCTTGTATTGAAAGCAATACATTTACTGAGTCAAACAAACCCTGGTCTGATTCTATTTTGGAGACTTATGAACCATTCATGACAGAATGTTCTATATCACTTATTGGTGAATCTGCCAAACCTATCCCTATTAAAATATTAAGGGACACAGGAGCTCCTCAGAGTCTTTTGTTATCAGGTACTTTACCATTGTCTGAGAAGTCTTCTTCTGGTGAAAGTGTTCTTTTTCAGGGAGTAGAGTGCAGCTTTATAAATGTTCCTCTCCATTGTATCAATTTGGCATTAGACTTAGTATCAGAAACTGTGACTGTTGGGGCAATGACTTCTTTACCTATAAAAGGTATCCATTAGTTACAAGGCAATGACCTAGCTGGAGATAAGGTCGTGGTTAATCCACTTGTAACTGACAAGCCTTGTTTGGATAAAAAAGTTGATCCTATTGAGATTGAAATTCCTGATTTGTGTCCAGCTTGTGCAGTTACCAGAGCTTTGGCAAAAAGAGCTCTGGAGAATGATGTTGATCATGAAATTATTCATTTAACTGACACATTTATTGGTCAGTCTTTGGATGAGGTCACTTTCTCTCCTGATATTGATCAGTCAGAAGGTATTGATCATGGTGATCCTCTTGTTACAACTCATTCTCTTTTTTTTAATCAGGGTGAAAAAAGACAATCGCTCCATGTCGAACAGGAACAAGATCATGGGATCTCCAGTTTGTTTCAGAGGGTTATTAGTGAAACTGAAGCCACACAAGTCCCAGATTGTTACTTTGTGAAAAATGGGGTCCTTCTGAGAAAATGGAGACCAACTTAGGTACCCGCTGGTGACGAGTGGACAGTGAGCTATCAAATAGTTGTTCTGAGGTCATATCGAGAGGAAATTCTTAGTCTAACCCATGAAACTCCCATGGCTCGTCATTTAGGAGTCAATAAGATTTATCACATGATCTTGAATCATTTTTATTGGCCGAAACTTAAAAGTGATGTTTCTAAATACTGTTGATCTTGTCACACTTGTCAAATGGTAGGTAAAACCAGTAAGAAGATACATAAGGCTCATCTGCAACTTATTCCTGCTTTTGACGAACCATTTAGTAGAATAATAGTAGACTGTGTCAGTCCTTTACCTAAGACCAAGTCAGGCAACCAATACTTGTTGACCATAATCCAGAGGCAATTATTTGAACTGGTCTTTGGACATACTCTACGTGGACCATTGAAATTATCGAAAGAGAAACTTCTTTCGAATGAAGATTCAAAGATTAATCTTGACTATGTCTCTGATTTCAAATATAAATTGTCAAAGGCTTGTGAGGTAGCAAGAACTAATCTTCACTCTACTCAGTCGAAAAAGAAATTAAGCTATGACAGAAATAAACAGGAAATGAGTTTTAAGCCTGGTGAGAAAATTCTGGCTTTCTTGCCCACACCTCAAAATCCTCTTCGGGCTAAATTGTTTTTTTCAAAGAAAGTAAATGACTTAAATTATATCATTAACACTCCTGAGAGGCGGAAACATAAACAACTTTGTCACATAAATATGTTAAAGGAGTATTTTGACAGCCCAATTATTCAATTAATTTAGTTGTACCTGTCCCACACTGTGAGGATGTAAACGATTGAATACAATCTGACTGTAGAGATTCTGGTTTAACCAAACTTCAGAATTCAGAAATATTGAACAATCTGGACAACAAACGTTCACATTTAAAACAACAGGAAAGGAGTGAACTAGAACAGCTATTACATGAGTATGAGCACTTGTTTCCTGTTGTTCCTACACGAACAGATACAATCTATCATGACATTTACATTGCAGATTCTACACCTGTGAAACAGCAGCCTTACAGGATGAATTCTCTCCAACAGGAATATTTCAAGATAGAAATTCAATATTTTTACTGGATAATGCTTTTATGGAACCAAGTAAAAGTAACCGGAGTCCACCATCTATTCTTGTACCTAATCCAAATAATACATTCCGCATGTGTACTGACTATAGAAAACTCAACATTGTCACCAAAACGGATTCATTTCCAATGCCAAGAACGGATGACTGCATTGATAACATTGGAAATGTAAAATATGTCACAAGTTTGACCTTTCAAAAGGATTCTGGCAAGTTCCACTCACAGAAATGGGAAAAGAAATTTCAGCATTTGTAACTCCAGATGGGCTTTGGCAAAATAAAGTGATGTCTTTTGGCATGAAAAATTATCTAGCAACATTCCAGCGATTTATGAAGATGAGAACATCTGGTCTAGATAATTGTGACTCGTGCATCGATGCCGTTATTATCTACAACGACACTTGGGAAGATCACATGGAAACCATTCGGAAATTCTTCGATCGACTCATTGATGTAAATCTGACGATTATTTTAAGCAAAAGTGAGTTTTGTCATGCTTGTGTCACATTTTTAGAACATATTGTGGGACATGGTCAAGTTAAAACTGTAGAAGCTAAGGTCAAGGCTGTCTCTGAATTCCATCTGCCTGTTTGTAAAATGCAACTGATGCGATTTTTAGGTAGGGTTGGATATTATCGGAAATTTTGTTCAAATTTTTCCATAATTGCCTAACCTCTGACAAATTTGTTGAGTAAGACATCCAAGTTTCATTGGTCTGACCAGTGTCAGTTATCCGTTGATAAATTAAAGGCCATGCTTAAGAATGCACCGGACCTTTCTGCTCCAAATTTCAGCCAATTATTTAAAATAACTGTTGATGCTAGTGATGTTGAGGTTGGTGGAGTATTGATTCAGGTAGACAAAACTGGCGTGGATCATCCAGTGTGCTATTTTTCTAGAAAAACTAAACAAGCACCAGAAAAATTATTCCACAATTGAGAAGGAATGTTTGGCTTTGATATTCGCTTTACAACATTTTAAAGTGTATGTTAACTCGGCTCTTTCGCCGGTTAATGTATACAGTGACCACAATCCCCTTACTTTCATCAACAAAATGAAAGATAAAAATCGGAGATTGTTGAGATGGAGCTTAATACTGCAGGAATATAACATTGACATTCGACAAATCAGGGGAAAAGACAATGTTATTGCAGATGCACACTCACGTGTATAGAAGCACCATATTACAGTGTTGCCACAATGTTGTTTCTGATCTTGTATAACATATATTATCTTAAAGTAGCTCTGTGTTGTTCTAGGGGCCTCCATTCATGTTCTTCAAACATAACCGAAACACTAGATGTATTATCTGGCAACCCTTCTTCGTACCACCTCAATCTTGTTTTCTAAATGATGTTTTCTGTCTCCCATATTTCGATGTTTGATTTGCTTAGGGTACCCCAGTGTTGAATAGTACTCGAGCTTTGGTATTAATAGTGTCTTGTATTATTGTTATTGGATGGTGCTGGATCTGATTTGCAAGTTCCTCATTCTAAAACCTAGTGTCTGATTTGCCATAATTGTTATGCTGTTTATATGGTCATTCCATTTAAGGTTCTTAATGATGCTAATACCAATGTATTTTATGGTTAGTACTGATTTTAGGAAATCACCAAGGAGCAGTTAAGCATATTCCAAAATATTTCTTTTTCTTGATATGTGGATGATTTCACTTTTTTTTGGATGAAATTCCAGTTGCGAATCTATCTCCCACTTAGCTTGCATATCAAGGTCTTTCTAAAGTTGTTTTCAGTGGACCTTCTGAAATTTGCTTTGCTTTAATGTCAAAATCTTCCAACAGATTTAAATTTTCTTTTGTCAGGCAATGCAAACATAGTATTTAATCAAAATTGTAAATTGTTTCGGATAGTTCAGACATTTGAAAAGGATTCTAGATGATTCAGTTGACAACAAAAGTCAACAACAGTACCCAGGACCAGCCAACATATCTCAGTCATTTTATATATATATATATATATATATATATATATATATATATATATATATATATATATATATATATATATATGTGTGTGTGTGTGTGTGTGTGTGTGTGAAAAATGATCAATATTATGAACTTCTTAATGAATTTCATATATAATCTTAGAATTTAGACCTTTTGGATAGTATATAGATGGTGAATGCAATATGTTTCTTTAATAGGCGTTCCATTTCCAAATTAGCAATATCAATTGGTTTAAATGAAAAATCTTGTAAATTATGGAAGCTGTCATTAAAGCGTGTAGCGACATGAGATGAAAAAGATGGATCTATAAAGTTATTTATGTCAAATCTATGTTCATGCGTTTTGATACCTGTTGACGCTTTTGTCCACCATATTGTATGCCACACTTTTTACAGGTTATCAAATAAATAACATATTGTAGCCACACTTTTTACAGGTTATCAAATAAATAACATATTGTATGCCACACATTTTACAGGTTATCAAATAAATAACATAATGTATGCCACACTTTGTACAGGTTATCAAATAAATAACGTATTATATGCCACACTTTTTACAGGTTATCAAATAAATAACATATTGTATGCCACACTTTTTACAGGTTATCAAATAAATAACATTAGATGTTGCACAGTTAGTATCATAACGCATCCTACATGTTTCTTTGCTATTACTGCTACTGAAATAAGTATTTTCATTAATGAAAGAACAGTGCGAACATCTGGGTCTGTTACATTTAGTTGATGAACCCTTCAAAAATTATTTCTCTATTAATGTAAAACTAACAAGGAAATCTTTGAAATTCTTAGTTCTTTTATATGCAAGTGTAGGCCTGCTTTTGTGAAGCGATTTAATGCTCACATTACAAGATAATTTCAAAAGATCCCAATATTTGTTGACTTTATTTTCTTTTCAAACCTTGTTAGCAGAATTACACAGAAATCATTAAATCTAGGCGAAATGAGGTTGGAATGCATGATCATGTGCATTATAGAGACCATCACATTAAGATATTTATGCCATTTAAATAGTCTTTGGTTTTTTTTGTTGTTGAGATTTTCAAACTTTTTGGACCTAGACTTTTTTCTGCAGTGGGGTGTGTTGGGGAATATGTGTTGTATATATACGGGTCAAATGTTTTCGTGATCCTCTTTTATAGGCGAAAAAAGGCGAAAATGTAGTCGAGATGTAAAACGCTTTTCATTTGAAACTTATTGCCACCGAGAATCGCGATGTAAATAGCTATGGATATATGCCATGTAATGAGGAAGGTCAAAAGTAATCAATAACACATTTCACTTGGATTATACGGCATAAACTGGGTTTTGCTTCCTGATGAAGTCTGCAGACAAAGGATAAAGTCAGCTTTTCCGTTCATTCAGTTTATTTCCCAGAGCAGGATGTCCGGTTTTCGTAACGAACTGGCTTTATAGCTTAATTAGATCATTGGAACAAATGGGAAATGTGTTGTAAAGTTCATCCTTCTGTTAACATCTGAGTTAATTCTATGTACTTACTACTCTTCTTGTGCATATCTTACTACTGAAAAGGAAAACTAGGTACTTAGTTTAATTGCATCTCTCAAGGAAAATACGTTAAGTATATAATTCGGACTGATCTGATCAATGAATCCATACCTGAAATATATTCATTACGGCTTATGGGCGAAATTTGATCCTGATTTACATTTCTCGATATAATTGAAAGTAATTGGCACCATCTTATTAGCTGATTGTTTCTTGACACTGCGAACGTGTAAAGTCATACTCATGTCATAGTTAATAATGAAAATAATGAGTGACCTTGTTTGAGAGCATCAATCTCATATGAACCAAGCAACCATCATATTGGCGGAGGACAGGAACATTTTGAAATAAGATTTATCGATCACTGCAAGACTGTCAAAAACTATTCTTGCCTCTAAAACTATAACCAGCCATCACAGACTATATTATTTTCTTACATGATTAGGCCGTTTCAAGCTGATTTGATGGTTATGATCTTGTGACATCAGCTGTACTCGAACACGGGCATTGCAACTTCAGCTAGTATACCTTGCAGTCGGCTTATGCTTGAAAAAAAGAGTTGAATTCCTAAAATACGAGGAAATTTTCAAATTTTCCTCAGAATCAAAATACGGTTCTTTTAATGCAAATTCAAAATATTATGATTCTGTTTAGTCCCTAATGAATGTTAAACTTCACTGAAAATTCATTGTTTCCAGCCAAGTATTTAGAAAAATATTGAAACTTCTAAATCTGGGGAAGACACTTTGATATATTTAGTGCGTCTTTTGCCCAATTATTATAATATGATTTCATCTGATGAAGTTCCTTTAATTTATTATTATCGCTATCTCTCTTTCTCTCTGAAATTCTTATTTTATAAAATAAAGAGAAAGAAAAAGGCAAGTAAACAAGTAGAACATGGTGAGGGAAAAATACACATAAGTGTTTAAATTAAAGACAAGAGAAACGAGAACGTCAATAATATGAACATAGATATCTAACACACCTAAGAGAATATGCTTACAAACTGAAGGGTTTATTTTTTTTTTCAATAGCAAAGCAAGAAAAACCCAAGTAAACATAAAGTTTGATTTTCATAAATCAACACTGAGGTTTAAAGAATGTTCATATCTAACGTTATTTCATTCACATGGGCTTTTATCACAGAAATTCCTTTAAAGGAGATTTAACTTGTTATCATGCTCCCAGTTCTTATTCAATGCACACTCTAGTGTCATCAGTTTGACACAATAATTTACTAATAAAATCTCTCATGAATCTGACTCTTTATAAATGGGTCTAATTTTGCGGAAAAGTTGACAAATTGTCCCCATTCATCCCGATATATCAACGTAACAGCGAGATAAAGCCAGATTAACAAGACTAAACTGTAACAATGAAAATGAACATGGTCTGTCTTGCATGTTCATAACAATACACAAAATATGAAATATACATATATCACCCTACAATGTACATATATTTGTACATGAATTAATTATTTACGTGTTGGTGTTGAAAAGTACGATAGATACATGTCAGGCATGTTAGATTTCTTTGTTTACCATTAAAGCAATGGCAGAAGCAAATTACACGGTGCACATATAATGAGCACAATTTTTGGCACCCTTTCATGCATAAATATAGACACAACATCTTGAATTATCCTGAAAGTTTTTATTTGCTCATTGCCCCTTGGACGCGAATACAAAGACTAGTAATTCGCCTCCAAATTGTTGTTTCCACTTCTCTATGATCCAACTTTCCGTTTCTCAATACTATAAATGCTTTATGGAGTAGCAAAATCAACAAAAACTAAGCCTTTATCTCCCATAATAGCAATCCCTGGTTCACATTTGTCTACGTGTCCACTTAATTTTGTTTATTCTTTATCAGAAATACTTTCAGATCAGATATCTGACACATGGAAGATTGCACCATTTAGACTAATGCCTATCAAATCACCTTCCTTGTCATACGCGATTTGTAGTCTGACTACATTCTCCTCTTATTACTTAAAGACTGTGGTGACTCAGACAAAATCTCTTACGATGTATTATAGCCCCACAGTCTGGATAGATAACATCTTGAAACACACTAACATATGTATCTCTTTCTGTATCTGGTCATGCAATAATACAGTTTAAATGTGCATGTATAAGGTCTATCCACTTATTAAATAGTTTATTTCACGTGGATTATGATATATTAAGTTTCTGTGCAAAATCCTCAGTCATCAAACCTATCCTCAGTCTCTTAAGGACCGTCAGAAACTCGTCAAATGCTCTAAGTTTATATGGTCCACCTAGAAGATCTTGCTTGATTGATTTTTGCTCTGCAATCATATATCCATACAGTAAGTAGAAACTGACTTTGTCTGGAAAAAAACGTCTCTTCATAAGTAAGGTCCTCAAAAACATGCACAAATATATTTACACACGTGTCAGCATCCATTACTCTGCATGTTGAACATACACATATATAACTTTCAGTCCGAACTGTTTCAGTTTGCGATTCCTTTTTCTTTCCACCAGTCTCACACTTTATTTTTTTACTATGAACCCGTGAGAGAACATTTACATGCGCATTAGCACAGTAATCACAAAACATAACAGATGTGCCCAACTCTCCCTAAGAATACATCCAGTATATTATGCCTCGTGGTTACTGTCTGTATGTTCAGTAACATTCTCCGTTGCTAATGACCTGCTTCTGAAATGTTCTCTTTTGTCTCTGTGCCCTCTGAAAACCCTTCAATAGCGAAGACATAAACTGGAAGAAATAAATAAAATTAAATTAAAAATTATTCTGATGAAAATCAAAAGAAATTAAATTTTGTATCAGCTTAAATGAAAATCTTACTAGTAAACATTTTAGACTATCCACCTTTTACATTACCAGTGAACAAATAAGAGGGAAGAATTGCTTGTAAGAGACATTTTAGTTATTTATTTTTGTATGTTACATTACACAATATACGTGGGGTAAATATTCAGATTTTTAACTCTAATCTTACAAAGAGAAATATTCACGTCATACAAATCATTAAAAACAATCCTTTTTTTCCCCCCACTCGTGCTATTGAAAAAATGTAAAACGAGAATTATAAAGAATAATCACAACAACATCAACAACCTATAGACGGATATTAGTGGCCTAATGAACCGCTATTTGCCATCTGCCTTACAATAACTGCCACATTAAAAGCTATGAATAACTCGGTGTTTTCTGCTTGGCGCACCCCAGATTTAAAATGAAATTCGAGGCACTATACTTCAATAATCTACATCAATGTGTCGAATTATTTAAAGCAAAACACTTCATGAATACCTTAAAAACATTATTCACACATATAATACGGTCAAAACTTAAAAATAAGGTTCTAGACTTAATAATTTCAGGAAAGAATGAAAAACAGCTTTTCACCTTAACAGAATTAGAAATCAGTTCAAAATTCCTGGGTGTAATATTCTTCTGCTTCGTAGTAGTAGTAGTAGTAGTCCACATACAATACTGCCATGATGATTACTAAAGAGAAAGTAATAATATTTGATTATGCCTTAATCACATTTGTAATCTTCAAGATTACTTTAGGCGTGGAAATAGAAATGGGGGAGAGGGAGGGGGAGACCGGTTTCGACATTATTACTTTAAAATAACCAAAACAAACAAGCACTTATATTAGTGGTCTTAACTGTTCTATGGTTGAACAACAACCGTACCTGATGCTCTATAACTCAGCCACTTTTCGTGATGAAATGCTCTGTAACTCAGCCACTTTTCGTGATGAAATGCTCTGTAACTCAGCCACTTTTCGTGATGAAATGCTCTGAATATTAACTGGAACAGCTTGTTTGGTCTCCAGTTCTTGCGGCACACGCGACTTAATTCTAAATGTATCTAAATATTTGTTGTAACGGAAAAGTTTACAGAGTTACTTTTTTTTTTTTTTTTTTGTTGTTTTTTTACAATTAATCATCGTTCCACTGTAATTATGACAGTTTTTGGTCGAAGAATAAAGTTGGTGAGTAATGTCACAGTAGCGGTTTTGTGTGTGTGTATGTGTGTGTGTTACAGTCAGTGGCTCTCGATCTCCTGCGGTATACCCACCGGGTGTTCGTATGTTGTGCCCTCCATACACGCAAGAGTTCCAAAAAAAAAAAAAAGGGGGTAGGTAATTAGGTTAATGGAGGGGGCTACCTATACGCACCATTTACAACCAATATGTCACGAAGTAAGTGTACTTTCTGATACCATGGACCGACGGGCAAGCCTCAAAGCAGAAAGTATCACACCTACGAGGATAAGGTTACCAGGTAACAAAATATGTATAATCACGTACTTGCTTTCGCTTGCTGCTGTGTTTGTCAGAAAATGCCCAGAAAACTTAATTGTTCCAGGTGATAAAAAAGTCATAGCTGTCTCATGCAACTTTATATATATATATATATATATATATATATATATATATATATATATATATATATATATATATATATATATATATTCATTTTCGTTCAAAGTGAAACAAATGTCAGGAATTCACTGTATGAATTTGAGATTTTGCCGTTAAACATTTATATAAAAAACTGCTGAAAAAAAACATATAAATGTATGATATAGAGGATGTTCTTTTGCGCCATGTTTAGAAAGGTTAGATGAAACGAAAAATACGTAGACAAAGATGTAAAAAGTTTTTAAAAGACATTTCTTTCCGAGAAAATACTAAAAAGGACAGAATATACAAATTAAAAAGCCTCATATTTTCCAGCACCCACATTTTAATATAAAATGATGTCAAAATATTTGATATTATGTTATAAAACTTGGCTCAAGGATACAAAATAAACTGCTGGATTTACCTTGCTTTCCGATTAGTTCGTAGGCATACGATGTTGACTAACTTTGTGTCAAAATTTGATAACTTTCTCCACTTCTTTGCGCAAAAGAAAAATGTAGCCCGTTTTCTAAGTTGTCTGTAATCTCAATCAATTATAAGCATTTCATGTTCTATGTGTAAAGTAGTCTATCTATCTCAATAGACCCTTTTATCTGAAAAGGACGCTCTTTAACAATAATTCAAACCATTTCCATTCTTTCAGCGGTGAAAAGCATATGAGATCTTAACATAACACACAAAGTGTCGTTTTAAAAAGGGACACACGTATCAACACTTTTTTGTCTTGTATAGATTAAGTTTTACTGTGTGTTTTTCAGAAATTGGTAAATTGGGGATATTAACTTCAATACATTCATTTTCTCGTTGCAAATATTATTTGCAGATCACAAAGTCTGAAAAAAATTCTTTCAGTACATAGTCCCCTCCGTCACAACATTTTGTTCAAAATTTCGAGCAATAAAGGTTATTCCAGACTGGGAAAGTTTAATCGAAATGTATCAACATAAGCATTTCATTAGTCATACTGTATTCCAGTCAAATCTGAAGTCGAGAAACATTTTGTGACGAAGGGGTCAAGTGTTTACCGCTGATCGTAAATATGCGGGTTTACTCGGAATATAATATATCAATACACAAAACCAGTCTTCAGACAAAATTTGCCAATTGCCTCTTAATACCACTTCCAAAAATCTCTTTAGTATCCAAATCCTAACTATTTTACTTGGTTGTCGAGGAGAACTTGTCAAGAACTGTCAAGAGCTATACTTCTGGCAATCATTAATTGAAGCTTGTGCATGTAATTATTAATGCACAATGTTGATGATTCGGAATTTCTTAATTATTTTGTTCTCTTTAATTTCTCTCGCGTATTAGAAAATGATAAGAAAATTGTTTATGTACGAGTTGCTGGATTTTGCTTTTCGAGCAATGTCTTGTGATGAACAGAATCTTCTATTAGGGAGCATCTTAATCTTTAGTATTATTCTGTCAATATAAGACAATGATCAATTATGGTAACGTTGAAGCTGAAGTAAAGTTATTGGCCTATCTCAGTAATAATGTCCATGTCAGAGCCTTCATTGTATTAATTACATTTTAGCTATATTCATCTATATTAAAGTTACAACAGTTATTGGTGGAGGATAATATAAGAAACAAATGTAAAAGCTTGAACATTAGGCTATATGCTATATATTTATTACATTAGGCTATATGCTATATATTTATTACATTAGGCTATATGCTATATATTTATTACATTAGGCTATATGCTATATATTTATTACATTAGGCTATATGCTATATATTTATTATATTAGGCTATATGCTATATACTTATTACATTAGGCTATATGCTAAATATTTATTACATTAGGATATATGCTATATATTTATTACTTTACGCAGATATTTATTGAATGGGCAATTTTCACTCCCAGTCTCCGTTTGTAAAATCGCGATATTATTACCCATCGCACTGAAAAAATACCCAATGGAGTGACGGTACCTTTATTCAAGTGAGCGGAATACTACAGACGTACATGCAACTCACGGCTGAGATACCTGTTTAAATTATTCAAATACTAGAAACTCTTTGCATTTCTTGCTGCTATTTTGCACATCTAGAGACAACATCTTCGTAGAAAAAATAATCATCTATAAAAAAAACCACTTATCACACTTGTTTGTCTTCCCATTTTTTTTGTTGCCACAAAAATCTTAATTCAGTTTAAACTGGTACTGAAAGTGTCGCTTTTGAAATTTCGATTGTGGATTATGAGTGTTAGGAAACACTTATCGAACCGAATAATTAGCCAACCATTAGGCGTCAGTCGTCAAAATACACGGAATAAATTAGCCAATCATTAGGCGTCAGTCGTCAAAATACACGGAATAAATTAGCCAATCATTAGGCGTCAGTCGTCAAAATACTTTATCGAGATTCAATATTTATCTTGGAAACGGGGCTAGTCAAGGGAGATAACTGACATTCTTTGTACCCTGTTATTTTACACTGAACCCTTTTGGCCCTCTTCTAGAGAATTGTGTGACAACTGTTGAAGAGGAAGGTCCTGCCAAGTGAATAATTAGCGGGAAAATTATTTCTCGTAAGAGAAGTTGTGGTTTCAATGTGCAAATTGAATTACAATTTCTGAAATGCCCGGTTTCGGAAACCACTCCCTGATAAGGGAAATGAGTAATATTGACACGCTCACTCTCTGTGAGTTAGGGAAAGCTCGCATTTTTGGTATGGAGAATTTGGTGTTTGTAGCAGCAGCTCATATTGGCCATGAACAGTCGTTTATTCATCGAGAACAGTAGGATTTAACGTAGTATTGAGATTGGAGCTTTATGTGATTTAATTCGACTCCCACAAAGACTTATAGCCGTATAAAGCAGTAAGCCGAATGTTCATAATGGTTCATAGACTTATCAGGTCCAAATAATCGAGATAGGGATTTTATGGTTGATTAGGGAGGCCTAACCAAAAGTCCACAATCCGTCTGTGACATTGATTTATACGAAATTAATGGTTGCCTGGTCGGAAGCTAAGCTTCTTTTGAAAGAAATAGTCTCATAAATTTTGGTCATTTATAGTGAATAATGATTATTCATTCTCCCTTTCCAGATATGATATCCTTAAGTTCTTGGTTCGTTAGGTTCCCATAGGCTCTAGAGCAGTGGTTCCGTACACATCAACAGCGAACCACAACCCTCCCAAGAAATAGAAAAAAAAAACAAACAAAGTATGTATTGTTCGCCTGGCCTGATCGACGTAGCTGATATGCCCCTGTCTGTAACACTATATTTACAGTAAAAATTCTTTATGTCTCCACTCTTTTGGCTTCTAAATATTTTTAGACATTGCATATCTAAGTTTGGGTGTGTTTTACCACACTTCTGAATTTTTTATCCAGATGAAGGGTGGAATATAGAATGAAAAAAGGATCTGAATGACTGAAAAGTTTTGTTCCATTAGCACACATAATTAACACACTTGAAATATTGTAACATCAGCAATTATGCATTACTTTTTCATAACAAAATAATAAGAGGTAGATAGTAAGTTATAGCAACTTACATTTTTGGGTTATTGTTATGTATGATGTTTATATAATATTATATATATTTTAGGAAATTATAAATGTTTCTTCACTTTAATATTTGCTTAAATCTTTATGTTTATTAGGAAAAACATGTATAACTAGTGTCCTTGAATTAGGTTGTTTTGATCAATATGTTTTCTCAATTTGAAGGTCAAGGTTGATTTTTGTTTACAAGTAAAAATTCCATTAAGATGACACACATTCTAGAACATTCTGTCATGTGACCAATCTAGAACATTCTGTCATGTGACCAATCTTTATATATATCATGTTTGGTGGACATTTTTTCAGTTTTGACATTACCATCAGTCTTGTAAAGAGCTATTACAGTTGTGAAAATTCATTCCAAATTCTAAGAGAGGAATTATTTTAAATATTCATTGGATTATAACAGTGCTCATAAACTTTTGGATTTTGGATTTTTAATTGGTGATTTTGGAATTTAAGTGAACTTATTCAGATATTTTGGAATACTTCATTTTGACATCAGCACATCAAGATTACTAGTGCATCAGGACTTTGGAGACCATTAGCACATCATAACATTCAAGGACACAGCCGTGAATTCGGAACATTCTATATTTAGGACTTGTGATTAGAACAATCATTCTTATTGGATTATTAGGATTTCAAAACACATTACTGTAAGTGACTTTTTGATTTTTCATTTTAATTATCTAGTAATAAATTGCTTGTTGATTTTTTCTTGATTTGTTGGTTTCACTTTCTTTCTGTTACATTTTTCTTAGACCATAGAGTCGTAACATTATCTTTACCAAATAACTCTGGCGTCCTAGTGTGTACATACATGTTCCTTTAAAGGAAGCAACGAATCGGCAGAGAAAAGGCCCTTTTCGTTATCTATATATAAATGTAACTTAATTCTAGTTTTGAAAATATTGGGGGTTTTGTGTTAAAAAACCAACATCTTCCATGTTCTAATTAGCATGATGAATATGGGTGTAAACTAAACTACCATATCGCAAATGTATATTTCATACCTTCCAAAAAAACTCCTGGAACCGAAGCTATTTTTTCTCTTTTCTGAGCATTTGTTACTCAGATGTATCCTCAAAGGACTATAATGTTAGGTTTAAACAGTACCTAATTGATTTAATTGAGCAGGTAGACAGCGGGTCAATCATCGATACATTTGAGGACTTTATGACCACGCAATACTTATCGATCAAATAAGGAGGTTTGGTTTCTGTTTAAACTTATTTAAGAATCTTCCATACCGGATAACCCCATTTTTGAACTTCTCATAAAATTATATTGTATAGTTCACAAATTATATTGTATAGTTCACGAATTATTCCGCTAAAAGTAAGACCCGCACAAATGTTGGCACAGGCTTTACCTGCTCTTGATACGTATGCAGACGTGACCTATCACTAAAACCAAGATTTCGCTGACGTAAATATTGTTGACAACAATTTTGGACAGGAATATAACTGTAGATTTATTTTAGCTGCAAATTTCGAGAATTCAGTGGTAATACAATTCACCGGATAGGGGATTTTTAATTTACTCATATGGTTCTAAAAAAACCCAGGAAAATTTACTTATTGCAGATTTTCTATATATTTGATCTTTAAGTTTTTTTTATAAAACACGGAAAAGGAATCACAATGCTTCACAATGTAATGCTGAATAAAGGGAATCCAAGGATGGACTTTGTGTCTCTCAAAGTTTAATAGTTTCTCAAACGTATAATCTAAAGTGTCACTGAACAAATAGGTAGGGACTTTTACGTGTGAAACAGTCTTGAGCGGACAAACTCCGTCTTTGTTGTCGAACACGCATTCTGACTGACTGAGAGATAACTACGTTTCTTGATAGGAATGTGTCTCTTGTACTTTTCTAGTCATAAATTGCACCTTTCATCAAACTGCCCTATCTAACATATTAAACAAAAAAAAAAAAAAAAAAAAAACCCATCTGTGTCAAATGTTTTGGACAGTGAAGATTAATCTTGAGAGTACCTTATACTTATTGCAGATTTAATTCGTGTGAGAAATAACAAGTAGTGGATACGTTTGACTCTGACTTGTTGTAATCCATCAGAAAAGGCAATATATTCACAAGAAAATAAATGCAATATGGAAATTAAAGCTAATAATTCCACAAATATCATCCATAAAAATCGAGATATACATGAAAGAAGAAATATGCAATGAAATAAGACAATAATAAATTTAATCAATATTCCCTTTACTTACGGAGTAGATGGTAATTATTTATTTTGGATACGTTTTGATACAAGCCACTAGAGAAAAATGTCGGATTGTACGGTCATACAATTATCTGACTATGTAGACATCATTCAGATTACCCGTCAAGACAAGATGGTTCGCATAAAACAACAGTGTAATTAAATTTCCCAGGTCGGTCAATGCTAGTCTTACGTGTTCAGACTCATATCAGCAAACTGAACTTATTCTTTCGATAACTACTCATGCAATTCAACTAACGCTCCTTATTCGCTCTTGTTGCTTAACGCAACTGTGGCGGAAACGAGAACACTCCGTAATTCACTTGCATCTCTCGAGAAAGCTGCTTGAAGTAAGATCATAACGCCTTGAGATTGTAATCAATTGTACCCAGTGAAACGGCTTTTGTGTTTGGCCTAGAGATTTTAATCAATGGTACCCAGTGAAACGGCTTTTGTGTTTGGCCTAGAGATTTTAATCAATGGTACCCAGTAAAATGGCTTTTGTGTTTGGACTACAGATTTTAATCAATGGTACCCAGTAAATCGGCTTCTGTTTTTCGCCAAGATTTTGTAATCACACTAAATTCAGTGCATCCAACAATCAGAGACCCAAGATTGAAACATATCTCAAATGGCATTGCTATCTTTGATATTATTTTTTAAGCTCACAAAAAGCATATTATAGTCACATGGGAACGTTTAATCTGTACCATAATGTTTTGGCATAGAACAGTGAGCATACTGTAAATTCGTGTGGTGCATAGAGCTGTGATTTTTGACAATATCTGAATCAATCGATATACTTCTGGTCCATGTTAAAAAAGTAATTTGTAACTGAAGCATTTTTTGTTTCTTCATGTTGTTGCCTTTAAAAATAACAGTGGAGGACACACATTTACACATATAAGTTTACATTTAAGAATTACACATTTGCTGATATTAATGAGAAAAACGATATCTCTTTTCTTTTTCTTTCATGCAAGATTGTTTATTGTAAAATATTGGAATAAGATTCATACATGAGCATGAATAAGTTATGTTGTAAAGATTTTTTGATTGAAATTATTCCTGATCCTAATTTACTCCACTCGAAAGAAAATGAAATATATGTCCTACACTTAGGCAACAACTGAATCTTTTTTTTACCTTTGTGTGTTAATTTTATCCACTTTTTATGGTATGATTCTAAAGATAGATGAAGTACCCTACTGAATATACATAATCTATGCTTCGACACTCACCACAACCGTAGTTAACTCTTCAAACAATTTCCCTTACTGGATATGGTTTTAAATCGTAACTAATAGGCATGTTTTAATGGCACCTGGCTAAATTGTGAAAGAAAGTGCGAAATGAAACAGGTATATTTTCGTTTCCCTTGCATGTAAGGTTTTGAAAAAAATCTTTTGTAGTAATTGCGTAAAACAAAATTATTGAGTTGTTCGTTGCTTTAGAATCACTGATAACTGATGTATTATTATTTAGTCAGAGACAAGAAAACAGGCCATTAAAAATCATTTCAATTTCTTCTAGCTTTCAATCTTATTAAGACAAACATCGCAAAGTTACTGCTGCTTTAAATATTCTAGTGGCAAAGAAACGACAAATTGATGAATAGCTACAACGAACAACTACGCATTTGTCAGCATTAAGCCTTCACCTCCTACGCATTTGTCAGGGGTTCCATTGCACCTCCACCTCCTCTTTTATTTAAAATTAAAATTGATCGCGATGTTAAAAGCTAATACTGTAAAAATCAGAAATATTCGTGGGTATCACATTTAGTATTTGTGAGTAATTATAACTATTTCGTCCAGATAACATTTTGTAAAGAAATATACAATATTTATGTTAGAACCCATTCTACAATACAAGTCTTTCGTGATGAACCTAATTTTCTGAATATTATTTGCCCACTGAAACGACGAAAATAAATCCTCCACGAATATTTCTAATTTTATCGTTCCTCAAGGAAAAAACTCATTACAGAAGCTAAAACAGTGCCTTTCAAAATATTCGTTTGCTTTTTGGCGACAAAAGAGTACTCTATTCAGAAAAGGGAGACTTTTCGATGTCATAAATATTCAAGTTAAATTTGAAGAAACCTTGTATTTTATAATTTACCGTTTTAAGAAAGAAAAGTGATTTTAATGGTTCAATTTCCAGCAAATAGCTTCAAGGCTCCTTCAATCAACCTCAGCATTTGCTCTTCACGATGATAACATCATTTTTCATACATGGTGCAACAATTGTCTTTGACATGTATTCTTTTATTAAAAGAGGAAATATAAATATCATCCATCAAGCATACCATAACTTACT
This sequence comes from Margaritifera margaritifera, assembly GCA_029931535.1. Classification (NCBI taxonomy): domain Eukaryota; kingdom Metazoa; phylum Mollusca; class Bivalvia; order Unionida; family Margaritiferidae; genus Margaritifera; species Margaritifera margaritifera. The sequence goes on from JAQPZY010001420.1 coordinate 400,214, forward strand.
CAATTTAAACTACTCTTAAATATCATGTGTGCACGTTTCAGCATAATATGATATTAGCTTGTCATTTTCAATCGATTTTAATCAGACTTTTATTTAATTGGTCTGTAAGGATTTTGCGAAAGGAACTACGTACATTGTAATATTCCAATCGTGACTTGTAATTTTAATCAGAACTTTAATCAAGGTTGCAGTTTGGGAATTGTGTAGGATGTTATGCAGATTATATAATTTGTATCATGACTTATACAAGAATTAGCAATCACTTTATTTGAATAACTTCAAAACAATAACATAGAAAGCAACTTTCACCTAAATTCTCCAGATATGACTTTCTTCTTTAAATCGATAGCTTGAGACGACAGAATCTCAGAATCAAATTAAACACTGTCATACTCTATATACTACACAATAGTGCTTTTGTTCTTTCAAGATTCAACACGTTATATATGTGAGTGAAACATATTCCGATTTCTAACAAAAGAAACTACTGAATGCTACTGAATACGGATTATGAAATGCTAACTGTGACAAATTCCCGACCAGGCAAGAATTCTAGATTTTGTCTCAGTCATTTGCATTTCCCAGCATCGACTGTACTGTCCTCATTACCAGGCGAATATATTAAAGAAGATTTAGGAAAAGTCATTCTCACAAAATAAAATTTAATCTTTTCTACAAGTTTCACAGACATATCTCTGTTAACGTAAGTGACAATACATCCCTTTAATAATTAAAGAACTGTCCACGCAAGCAAGCGCTCACACACAAAAAACCACAAATGGATGGACGGGATAAGACGTTTTTCGCTATTTCTCCTATTAACCTGTTGGCTTGATGGACTGATTAAAGTAAGACTGTACAAAAATAGGAATCCATGATCTCCCTGACACCTAAAATACAAATGACGCTTTTAAATTTAAATGCACTATGTAACATATGACTACTCAAGACAAGATCATGAATCATTTCTGATAGACATGTTCCATATTTGTTTCCAATAAATTTTTTAACCAGTAAATACAGGAGTCATCATCATATGGCTATGTACCAGATAGTATCACATGTAGCATGCCTATGCCGCATTTGGTCATATAAATTAGTATTTAGAGTCATAGCCTATTTGCTCTACAAACATTTCAATTAGGTATGTCATTACTTCAGTTTGTAAGGTTCAAAGAAAGAGCATCAAAAGGTGATTGTATCCTATTATCAATAAATTAAGGTTACAGAATAATAATCTTTGGATGAAATTACATGAGAGACTTTTAAGGTTAATTATTGTTTTTAATTTTATTTTTTAAGGGACAAATGCAACATGTACTAATCTACCATAAGACAAGCACTCTTCGGCCCCGCGTTGTCAATGGATATTCAACACTATCAGACACTTTTACAATCGGCAAGTGTCTCCAAGACGCATCATCAAAGCATGTAGTAATCTTTGTCCGAAAACATACTTGTGCTTAAATGACTACAACAAAACGATTCTGTTTGTCAAACCAATTCTTTCTTTTCTGAATGATAACTTTTATACAAAACTAGCATGTATTTGACTTTTCTATTTTGTTAAGTTTTACGTTTCAACTAATCACACAATAGCAGTTAAATATGAAATAAATAACCCTTTTTATTTAATTATTTAGCTTGCATAGAATAAACATTTATAGAAAAGAAAACCTATATTAAGTATTGCCTCAATGATCCAATTTACTTGGTTGTCAATACGTACTTTTTTTGCCGGAATACTTTGCAACGTCATCTCTTTGTCGGTCAATAACTGTCACATCTTGTGAAGAGAAATACTTGCATCATGGCGTTTTCTCAACTTCATGTTCATGAATTTCGGAATATTTTTATTAGGCAATTCGGGAAAATATTTCCTGTCTTCTTGCATGCGAGTCAATATTGTATATTACCACGAATAGTGCCACAGAGTGACATTGATAGGTCTGATTATCAATTTTGTAGGAATGTACATAATGGCTTCCAATGAATTCTGTAATGGTTATTTCTTTTGAAGAAATATGAACCAGACGATGGGACATTACTTCAGTCATGGTTTCACTCAGATGCGAAACTATGAATGCTTGGTCTAGGTCTCCTCTGCAATTTATTTTGGTCATAAATATTATGTATAATGATGGTTAGCTTCCAAGTTGATACTCTAAATGGAAATAGATGATGCTAAGCCAGACGGTCTCATCGGTCACGAAGGAATTCCAGTCAAGTTTAAGTAAATGAGTCTATAATGCATCCATTTGCAAGATGAAATACCACTGCTTGTTTAAAATAGCAGAATTTTTACTGAGATTGTGATGACCTCTAGATGCCAGATGTTTGCAAAAGTTTAACTTTGCTTCGCATTTTGTCTGTGAAGATTGGTACATACAGTGCATACTATTAACGGAAATAAAGTTATGATATACACAGTGCTATCGACATGTATGGCAATACATGAAACAATATATAGGTCTTCCTACTCTCTGTCAAAAGAAAACGAATTGCAAAGCATCCTTGCTACTGATTATAGGAAAGAAACTGACTCATCATTAAATTAAAATAATAATATCATCTGATACTCAAAAGTAATTGTTTCTTTTGGCTCCAGAAGTTTATTACAAATTTCAATACATCGCTATAAAACTTTAGCCAATTGTATAAAATGGTTAATATTTGTTTTTAAAGATTTCCTGGAGATCTGCTGATCAGAGAAGAATTTTACTTGTATCTAGTATAAAGCAGGATGAAAGTTAAAACAGAAAGTAAAATGTTGTTTGTTTTCACCCTTTTGCCTCTGTGTAGAATAACAAAGTTTACAAGTTAGATTTGGCCCGTTACGGAAGGGTCATTGCCCTGAACATTAAGGTAATGTTTTAAAAAACTCAATTATATAAACAAAATACCGCATAACATATCCTGAATGCTTGATAGAAGAAGAAGAAGAAGAGTCTCTATTCATTCCAATAGCCCAAACGGACTGTGAGGATACATTTTTTTATATAATTAATTGATTTGAATAACGGATAGTACAATAAACAACAAGGTATCATCTCCTATAGTATTCAATATACAAAGAAAACATAGTAAGAAACGAAATTACATATGTATGCAGATTCAGATCAACACAAATGAAATAAGCAGGTTAATTCACAATATTTCTCTGTTGAGAGAAAGAGATATTTACATTATTAAAGGTAATAATATGAAGATCAAATCAAAAGTTATGTAATTCAAATTCATATTAAAGTAGTGGTCAGTCAAAATATTTACAAGATATCTGAATATTAGACGGTATTTCTATGATGAAAAGCTGCATAAATATAAGTGGCCAAATTTTTCAGAATTCTAGTATTCTGGTTATTCATAGGTTCTATAAATTTAAACATTATTTGGTCTTTTTTTTTAAAAATATTTCTCTATATATTTGGCTCTTAGATCTTTGTACAATAAGCATTCAAGGACAAAATCATATTCGAGTTCAAGGAGGTTACAAATAGAACAAAGTCTATCAGGAATTGGTTGATATGGTCTCGCCCACCTACCAGCTTCAACTTCGAGTCTGTGAGAGGATACTCTAAATTTAGTAATTTCAAAGAATAGATACTGTCAAGGTAAAGCTTTGATCCAAAATTTTGCATTATTTACATAAAATAAATAAGTTCTTAAGGCGATCCATACAACTTTAGATAAAATTGTCTGATAATCTTAATTTAAATAACTGTAAAAACTATGTCAGTGTTATCGACCCCTTGATTAACCCAAACTTCATAGAATCCTAATATTGACAATAAATCTTTAACTAAATATGCCCAATTTACTTTATTGGGTACAGCTTCTAAATCGTTCAACATCATTTGGTATATATATATATATATATATGTATATATATATATATATATATATATATATATATATATATATATATATATATATATATATATATTATACATTTGACCTCCTTTGCGTCTATTCTTAAACCAATACTTCACAATGTAATAAAATCTATCCACTATCATTGTCGTACGCCATAACTCCCCATAAATAAAATCATTTTGTGTTGTCTTCTTCACTCCTAATATCTTTCTGAAAAAATGTAAGTGCACTCTTTAAATGAATTTAGAAGGAATAAAGCCCCCAAATTGGCAACAATAATTTCAGATAGGTTTTATCGGTTTATCAAAAAGATTCATGGCATGGCTTGTTTATAAGGATGGAAATTTATAAAGGTATTTTTCAAGTAAAAATATCTCTTTTATAGCTTGCCCTGACACTGTTGTCCGTGCTTCGGTAATGGAACCACCAGACGTCATAACAAGTCCAAGATATGTAAACGTATTTACAATTTCTTGTTTTTCATTACAGTAAGTGAATTCCATATTTCTAGGTTAAGTACCACCTTTGTTAAAAATCATAATCTTTGTTTTTGAGGTGTTAATCACAAATTTCCACTTAGCACATACATCTTTCAAATAATTTCGCCCGGCCTGAAGGCCTTCGGGCGAACACGAAAATTGATATGTTGTAAAGTAAAGTATGAGAGCTTAGGAATAGGCTTGCCCATAAGCAATAAACTGAATCCCATAAAATATGTAAAAGATATGTAAGAAACTCTATATGTGTATTGATATTTTGTAATCAAAATTAGTAGTAGCAGCAGTAGTAGTACTTCTAGTAGGTGTAGTTTGTTTATACTTTTTGTGCTTTACAGTAGTGGTAGTAGTAGGCTACTTTTGTTTATGTGTACGGTAGTAGTAGCAGTAGCTAGAGCACGCGTCACATCTGGGTACCGTTTCACAAACAACGTACGCCAAAGAGTTTCTTAAGTTTATGCTTATGACTGTCGTATATATATATATATATATATATATATATATATATATATATATATATATATATATATATATATATATACAGTTTTTCAGGGTTAGAACTACCCAGTGTGATTTATGATGTATTGATGGATGTAAAAGGAGAAATTAAGATGCGGAAAAATCTAATCCAGTAGACTGTAGTTTTTTTTTCATACCTACTATTCATTACATAAGACATTTGTTCTGCGTGTTTACATTTGACTCCCTATGGTAATGGACAATGTATTTAATAAATAGAACCAAAAAATGTCAAAAACAGTTCTTGCCGTAAACGATCATCATCATCATCATCAGAGAGTCGTATTCTCAAGAAACCTGAATTATTAAATGTTTTTATAATCGCTAATCATAAGAATTCATTCATGCAGACTATGTGGTCCTAAGATAAAACAAATATGTGTCAGCTAAAGCAAAAAAGTAATATCAAAGGGACATCTGTGTTATTAAAAACATTTAAAAAGGAGAGTTTTAAAAAAGATCATGGCTGGTATTATCCACAACATATGTAGAGGACTTAGTTCCAATTAGATATTGCACACAATTTCATTTTGAGACAGTGAAAAAAACCACTATGTTCACTCGAATACGCAGAATTCTAGTAAAACTCATTATCAAACAGCGGGACAATCAATCGAATAGCAACGGAAATTTGCAGCCAGGTGAAGGAATAAGATCTCAAATATTCTTTAAAAATAACTATAATTATATATTTATAGCTTAAATTACGTTTTCTTCAGCCTTCTGTTACAAATTTTTAGATAACTGCATCAGAATCTTGTTCTTTCTTTTTCGTAATAATTATCATTTGTTTTAATATATTTACTGAATATATTTGAATGTTTTAGTTCAAGTCTATATATTTCTCTTTTTATTATTAATTGTATCTTTTTTTCAATCAGGGCATTCAGACATGTCGAAACAGTAGTTATCAACTCTTTCTTTATTTCGAAGAGTGTTACTGTTGAGTTCGATCTTAAATGTGCATTTTTTTCTCAAGTGCGCTGGTTTACAAAGACAATGTTAACACTAAATAAAAAAAATAAAAAAGAAGAAAAAGAAAAATGCATCTTGTATGACATCCAAGCGAACATACTAATATTCCATCAACGGAAGGAATTTGCATACTTTGGGGTGTTTCAATGCTGTTCAAAATAGAAAATTGAAATGATTTTCTTTTCGACAGAACTTATATGCCTCAAGATCGATGATGCAGGAAGAGTATATGTGCTACTTTCACTTATTTATTTATTTATTTATTTATTTATTTATCTGTTTATTGTCTCAGCTTTGTTAAGAGAAATATGCGAACATGCGAGACATTGTTATGCTGATGTTTTGGGAGGCTTCGATGTTAAATAAATGTTAATTTGTGGTGAAATTCCAGAAGTCCAAAACTACCGGTAGAAGTTTGATGAAACTTGCTGCATTTAATATATAGAGAGTGGGAATCGCCCTTTCTATATTAAAGTGAATCCAACCCCACTAGTGAAGGATTGGGAAATACATTCATACAGCACACCCTTGTGTGGTATGAAAAGGGGAAGTAGCCAACAAAAAGGCGGTGGGCTGATGATGAATAAGGCGACATATTGTTCCATGGAACTCTTGTTTTATATATTTAGGGAACGACCATTTAATTATCGGGGGTGAGGGGGGGGCCGGGATTTGTTTAAAAACATATTTGTGATCTGATTTATAGCAAAGAAAACCTATTATATTCATCATATTAGTCTTTTGTTTTTTTTTTTAAAAAGAAAAATTATCCTAATGTAAACAAAAAAAACCCGACTCGAAATAAAATCCCAGCCCCCTCCACCCCCAAATTAAATGGTTTGTCCCTTATTTCCCGTGAGCCTTTAGAATTGAGAGATGGTACAAACAACGATTGTTCTGTGTAGTTTTCATCTCATAATTCTTGTATTGATCCACAAATAGTCTTCATCCCTTATACATTAATCCTTGACTCAACTCGCACGGTATAAGAATGTCAGGCTAATATAGATGACTGTCATTAGAAGAAAAGAGCAAAGGATATGTTTATTTCAAATTCATGTCAACCAGTTAGAAGCTTGACAAGTGTAACATCTACATTTTGTTAAAGAAAATTTATATTTACTAAGTAGTTTCCTCATACAACATGGGAAACGAAAATATCGTGCATTGACTCATAAACGCGTCTAGCTGCATACTGAATGCATCACTCTTGCATCATATTTGTCATAATATCACTGATCCTAGACCTACGTTCGGGAAATCTACTCATTTAAAAAAAAATTAAAACAAATGTGAAAATAATTGTCACAGTAATATATATGCTGTCATGTAACAAAATCGTACTTTCATTATCTCTCACTGTTTGCATCTTGATTTTATATTGTTCGACTGTTCGTTTGTCTGTCCATACGTAGGTTGTCCCAAAACCGGGACTTGCTTGTTGAGGGTCGATTAAATTTCATTTTTCTACCTCAAGCGGTTTTCGCTTAATCTTGCTAATACTATTTTAATTTTTAAACAAATGTACAATGCAAAACAGTTTTACAATGTGTAAAAAATTAAAGATCGCTGTAATGGCCTGAAAATCTAACAAGGTCAGCTAAGTATGCATACAAAAATACTAGCAAAATTTCATTTGTATATGTTGAACGGTGCAGGAGCATTGTTGCTAAAAATCTTCTCGAGACAGACTGACTTACGGAAATACGGACTTACGTATGGGCAAAACCAAATCACAATGCTCATACTGACTGACGTAGGCAAGTGAAATTCGGGTTGACTTGATTATATGCATATGTACCTAATTCGATCAGACTACAATGTCATTTAGTCATTTGGATAACTTTCATCAGTGGATGGCATACGTGTTTTACCAACACAAATAAAGTTTCTAAAGTTTAAGTCGTGTAGAAAACTTTTCAGAATTTGTAGAGCATAGTGGATAAAATAAATATGAAGATAAAACGACTCACTGTCTGTTTAAATGGAACTAAACCTAACATTTGGAGACATGAACCTAATATATTTTTTGGTCATCGTGTTGTTCTTATTGTTGTTGTTGTTGTCGTCGTAGTCATCTTCGTAGCTGTCCTTTGTAAGTATCTTGCAAGTGTCCTATTACATTTTACTGAGTAATTACCGACCTCCCATGCAAAAGAGTGACTTACGCAAAAGCTTTTCTTAGACGTACGAATTTTCCTACGGAGATCTTTGTGAAACGCACTTACGAAATAACATCAGATTTTCTTACGCTTAAAACTTACGAAAATTATGTGGATAAACTTACGTTGCTTCGTGAAAAGAACACAGAGCCCTAACTCTCATGAAATCTTGTACATTTTAAACAGAATTTAAACAGAAATCTCTTCACTTTATCTTTTTATTTCATGCTTAGAAAATGTATTCGTGCTGAACCCCCGGGAATCCGAATTTTGAACTTGATTTTCTGCCTCACCGGCTACGAACCTACTGTAAAGCGAATGTTTACTCCGAATACTTTCGATTTTTATTTTATGGACAAAATCAATTTATTGCGATTTTTTAAATAATACATTAAACTTAGCAAGTATATTTGACAGTTTGGTGCACCTCTAGAGGCTTTAAAGTAAGTATGGCAATTTACTGCCAATATCAATATTAATGTCTTCATGCATGAGTATAGATTTGGTTGCCCATTTTTATGCTTTAAAATTCATCAAGATCTTTCTCGATAGCTATATTAAGGCTCCCATTATCTGATGATCATCATTTGTATTATGTATAATGATGGTTAGCTTTCAAGTTGGTCCTCTAACTTGAAATGGACGCTGCTAAGCCAGACGGTGTCGTCGATTGCGAAGACATTCCAGTCAAGTTTAAGTAAATGAATCGATAAGAACAGTTATTCTGATATAGATTGTGCATTATGATTTTGCAGATTTTCTTTTTTGTAAATAATTCCATCTTTTTTTTAAATTTTATAAGTGTACTGCATTTAATGCGATGTCATTGTCTATAAACGACCTAATGATAAGAACCTTGCATGTTTTATACATCGATAAATTTCAAGCCTTTCTATCTCTTTTCAATCTAAACCAATTCACATGTGATCACTGTCACGGAATTGTGTGTACTTTATGTCAATGTATATATGTGAACGAAAATGTACTCGGGTTTCGTTGCCGTGTACAGCGTTAACCGTGGGTGGTTTATTTTTCGGCTTCAGCTATTTAAAAATACTGAGTTCGATTCGTCCTATGCTGCACGTGCACATTTCCTGCAGTGAAAAATCCAATTACCTCGTATTCTCTGGCTGCGCATATTCAGCACAGCCAGGATACTTATAGAGTGAATTCTCTATGTATATTCACATTACAACGAGTCTTGTCAGGAAGCTAACCACTTTCCGGAGCAATCTTCAGCTGAATGTTCAATACAAACTTTTATTCTTTATTGCTATCCATTTTATGTGACAAAATTGTTTTATATATTGGCTGTTTCAGAATTTATTCTAAATTTTACGGAGAGACAAACCTATATCATATAATACCATGCTATCAGAAAGACTATAGTCTGTTTCAAGCTAGTCATTTTTTTTATATATAACTGAATAGACAGATTGAATTCAATTATACGCCGCATGCACTGAATGATGAATAATGCTCGAGCTCTTATAATCCAGCGAGATTATTCTTGTCGGATACAGATTCCTGTACGAACTGGGTTATTATAGTAATAATCTTGTACAGTAGTTCTGATGAAATAATTTAATTTGTAACGGAGCCAATTCATATGCGCGCATGTGTAAAGTATATCATTGCATTCGTACTTAACCGTGTCATATGTACTACAGGGCTCAGTTATTATATTTTTAGCTGTTTTTGGTTTTGTGATGGGGAGTCGTAGAACTCTGGGTGACGTTGGCTCGGAAGAGAGTACTGGTGTTCTCGCAGTGAGGGATCAAAGCTTTGCGACCAGCGGGCCAGTGTTCAATGAGGAGATGAGGAGGGTCTCGGTGGATCCTTCAACAGACTGGGAGGGGCGGGCCATGCGTGGTGGCTCCTTGACCATTGACTAGAGCTGTGGAACTGGAAATACACCATGGTCATCAACTGGAAGCCACGATATATATATATATATATATATATATATATATATATATGTTCTATTTTGAAATTATATATTTCACTATTGCTATATGAGCATACATTACTAATTCAATATCGCTAAATGAGTGATAACCCATAATGCATGCATCCTTCTTGTGGATAAATTATACATTATTTATATTTGAGTATAAATCATATACTTTGGTCACCCTTGGTGTTGAATCATACATTATTTGTATTTGAGTGTAAATCGTATACTTTCATCACTCTTGGTGATAGAAACGTACAGTATCCATATTTGTGTACAAATTCTATACATTAATCGCCCATGTTGATATATCCATATATCAATTATATTTGTTTATAAGTTCCATACGTTGATTTTTGTTTTTTTCTAGTTGAAGTTACATGTTCTGATTATTTCCATGTTAGAAACTATATCATTTCCTTATATCAGTTGTTGAATTCGGTGAGCATCATTCTGTTAAATCATTGTTGGACTTTATGCGCACGAGTATCGTGTCAGATTCATTCATCGTTCAATTCCATTATAAACATCTCATTAATGAAATTGCTTTCAGTGTCTTCGCTAAAAATCCAATCCCAACCCGGCTTCATCCTGTTACAATCACGCTTCAAAATTGACAGGCCCAACAACAATATCCACTAAGTCGTTGCCGGTACTAAAATATCAGGAGTGCATTATTTATCTTGTACTTGTTTCTCTGTCTCCAATTCATAAATACGTAAATTGCTGCTATTTTGTTTCAACATTTAGTCGTTAGATTGTTACCAACGTCAACTGTTACTTTCTGGTTCATGGTCAAACGACCCGTTGGGCAACTAAAATAGGAAAATAACAAGTTAATCCTCAAAGATCAGGGTTTCTCAATAGTGATAACCACGATGGCTATATATTTAAAAATAAAAATGCTCAATAAAGACCACTCGTCATTTCTTATTTTGACCCCCCTTACTGTAATGTTTTCACGGCTGGATATTTTGGCTCCGCGCGAAGCGACTCATAGGAGAAACAAAAGGCAACCTAGCTGAAATCAGTGTTTGTGATTAAATTTGTAAAGTTGTCAGAAGAATTATTATATAGAAAGAAATTTTCCCAGTAATCTGACCATCCCAAGGAAAGCTGACTTATAGAGTAATTAGTGCTTTATATGGGTTTTATGGATTTGGGGATTATTATTCTAATTGCATCCTTTCTGAGTTCTGTAGCTAGGTCAGTGTGACAGTCCGCTTATACTTGATTACATTCAGTTATTCTTTCTTATGACACAATTGTCCACACATGCACACAGATACACACACATACATAAACACGCTCTCGCTCACACACGAGCATGTTAACTTTTATAATATTCATAATATTTATAATATTCTTATTTTTGACAGCTTCCAGTGTATTGCTTAGGCTAATTGTTCTGTCTTATTTCTATTCGCACAAGGTCAGCATGCTATATTCGCTGCAGAGCTACCATATCTCATTTACTCTTACATATTTGGGGAAACATCTTGATTACCTCTCAAGGTCACTTGGGATGTCAAGGTAACTCACATGATCGGTCAGTGCAAAGCGTCCACTGTGAAGTGATCAGCTTTTTCGACACTATAAAAAGTCACACCTCAATGCATGACGTAAGAGTGTATCTGATGATAAATAAATGCAAACAAGAAGACGGAAATAGTAAGATATAAAGGGAAAGAAAGAGACAATGTATGTTTTCTAGGCTAGAGTTACCTGACGGAATATATCACTTCGATAATAATTCCAATTGAAACAAAATTAAGAGCATACATCAAAACAGCTAAATCCACCGAGCATGCAGAATGTATGATGTGTAAAATACTGTTAGAAGGTTGGTGACATGCAAATATTTTTCCATGTGAAAAAGAAAAACAAAATTGTCCCTGATATATTGACACAGTTTCACTACAATTGATGTCTGGAATACTAGTGTATCCACTTAAATGTAACATCGAAGACTTTCGTTAATTAAATAAGAACATATTATGCTTTAAAGTTTGTTATTTCACTGGCTGATTTTATCTGATTGAATATTTCATCACTTGGCTTTAGACCAATCTTGAGGATGATCTGAAATCTTGTCGATTTTGGGGAAAAACGACTTCACGGATATTTTATTATGTATAATTAGCTGATTTTTTTTACAGACTCTTAAGAAAGTGGCAGCCTTATTAGTTTTATATGAAGCAATCTCAACTTTGGGCGGCTGTATGACCGAGGATCTTGCAGACAACGGAAAAGAAAAGTGAAACAAATTATTTCCATTCGAAGTTACAATGATTCATGTAAATCACTGAACGTTTTAAGCCTCAGCAACAAACAAATGTCAAGTGAAAAAGTTCGCTTTAACTGTGGCAACTTTTCAAGCATACATACTATTCACATTAAGTGTGGTACTTCATTTTAATTTAAAAATATGTTACATCGTTTGTATTCAAATATGTTACATCGTTTGTATTAGTACGAGTCAAATGAAAAAAGGTAAGGTCATATTTGTGCTTGATGCCGAGGCAGCCGGTTACCATCAGACATATTGTAAGCAAAACAAAGTCTAAAATGTTTTTATTTTTTTATACTATGAGACAAAGTTTCAGAAATATGACAAATCTTATAAACTGTATTCAGTTTTGATATTTCTTTGTGATCAAAGGAATTGTAAGAATAGTCATGTATTTTAAACAGTAAGTGATATGTGAAATGCAAAATATTTATCCTGTTTTACTTACACAACTGTATTATTAATATTGTGGACAACAGCGTCTGACTTAATTAAAAAATCTCCATTTAGATGTTCGTTGAAACTGCATTTCTTGCCAATGCTCTTTATCATAATTAAAATACAGAAACTTCTCGAGACAGTTTTAGAAAAGGTTTACCATCTTCCAGAATCGATAATGCATTGTCCTCATTTTCATGTTTCAATTGTCTTTAGAAAAAGCCACCAGAATAAATTTTTTTAACGGTTTATGATTCAGTATTTAATCGGCATTATGTAGATTCTATAAGCAGGGCATCTTGCAGCAAAATATAAAATATATGTGCTTTGTATCTTAAGAATAAGGACGATTTCCATTTATATTACATGTACAGACCACATTGCGGACGAAAAATGTGAATGTTTACATATTTCATCCTTGAATGTTTTTCTTGAGAAATACGATCATGGAATAAGCAAAGTATTTCAAGCAAAAGTGATACATCGTCTATTAATGAACTTTATGCAAGCTCATATTGGCTTTATGTGCAAAACAGTTATTACAAGGTACATCGCATCTATAATTTTTAAAGTCTGAATTCCAACAAAAAATCGAATTCAAGAACTTGCTTTATGTGACACACAATAAGTGAAATGACACTCAAGCTAGACCTAGACCTGTACATAATCTAGATTTTCCTATACCTGTTACTTGCCACTCTAGCTAGACCTAGACCTGTACATAATCTAGATTTTCCTATACCTGTTACTTGTCACTCTAGCTAGACCTAGACCTATACATAATCTGGATTTTCCTATACCTGTTACTTGTCACTCTAGCTAGACCTAGACCTATACATAATCTAGATTTTCCTATACCTGTTACTTGTCACTCTAGCTAGACCTAGACCTATACATAATCTAGATTTTCCTATACCTGTTACTTGTCACTCTAGCTAGACCTAGACCTATACATAATCTGGATTTTCCTATACCTGTTACTTGTCACTCTAGCTAGACCTAGACCTATACATAATCTGGATTTTACTATACCTGTTACTTGTCACTCTAGCTAGACCTATACATAATCTGGATTTTCCTATACCTGTTACTTGTCACTCTAGCTAGACCTAGACCTATACATAATCTGGATTTTACTATACCTGTTACTTGTCACTCTAGCTAGACCTATACATAATCTAGATTTTCCTCTACCTGTTACTTGTCACTCTAGCTAGACCTAGACTTGTACATAATCTGGATTTTCCTATACCTGTTACTTGTCACTCTAGCTAGACCTAGACTTGTACATAATCTGGATTTTCCTATACCTGTTACTTGTCACTCTAGCTAGACCTTTACATAATCTAGATTTTCCTATACCTGTTACTTGTCACTCTAGCTAGACCTAGACCTATACATAATCTGGATTTTCCTATACTTGTCACTCTAGCTAGACCTATACATAATCTGGATTTTCCTATACCTGTTACTTGTCACTCTAGCTAGACCTAGACCTATACATAATCTGGATTTTCCTATACCTGTTACTTGTCTCTCTAGCTAGACCTAGACCTATACATAATCTGGATTTTCCTATACCTGTTACTTGTCACTCTAGCTAGACCTATACATAATCTGGATTTTCCTATACCTGTTACATGTCACTCTAGCTAGACCTAGACCTATACATTAACTGGATTTTCCTATACCTGTTACTTGTCACTCTAGCTTTACCTAGACTTGTACATAATCTGGATTCCTATACCTGTTAGTTGTCAACTCAAGAATTCAGATTACATTTAAAGGCTGTATACACAATTCTCCCTTCTCTAGTTTTCTATTGGTTTTGAGTTGTTTGTTCATTTGCATTTTAACAAAAATCAGTTTAGTAGGCAGTCCCAGAAAGTAATAGATTTTTAAGTATCAACGTATGTCATGATTAAGTCATCCAATCAACTTTCGAATGCCAAACCTTTCACAACGAAGGGAAATGTCATACTCGCCTCTATTGCCTTCCAGTGTCATATATTGCAAGGTCTAGCACCCACAGATGTATAACTAAATAAGTGGCTGGTGAGTTGCTGATGATGACTAAAGAGTGTAAGTACACATACAAGAATCAAATGTAAAAATGAAAATGATCATCAGAAATGGGATGATTGATATCCAACAAAGTTTACGTTCCGTTCAATCGCACACATACTCAGTAGCGTACTTACGGGGGGACGGACGGGGCTGTTGCCCCGTGCGCCAGATGTCTTGGGGTGGCAAAACAGCTGATAAAAATTCGGGCCTCGTATTCTGGCCTTTTGGGCCATAATCATCGCCCCGGGCGCCATGTACCCTTAGTACGCCACGGCACATAATACGTATAGAGCTAAGACAAATCATGATGTAATCATGCAGTTTGCACAATGAACAAGCAAATTAAAACATGTAAAATACATAAAATCACAAACCATATTGTAAGACTGATGAGCCGACATATTGCTTACTGGAGATGTCACCTTTGAGAACCTGCACCTTTTTCTTCTATTAGGGATTATATTATATTAAATGTCAGAATCAATTATTGGTATCAAAAGTCCTCCTAGTAGTCTGAATAAAGTTTCAGGGAAATTCTTATTGCTTGCAATTTCAACCATTGGTTGATGTCTCCGTGTGTAATTAGAACTGAATACATAAAGAATTGGTATAAGAGGGTGCATAACAGAACACGGCGCATACATTTAGGTCCAATTTTGAAATCAAACTAGAAGCAACATCCAGTAACATCTGAATACATGAATCTGTTTCCTTCAATATAAAGAAATTTAAATGTTCTACACATGTGAAAATACATATATTTTGTTTCCTTTTAATTTGTTTTGTGAATCTGTATTCTTACGTACATTGTATGTGTTCGCATCTAGTTTTCTGCATTATTTGATATTTAATCTGTAAATTACTTTACAAAATATTGAGCATATATATATATATATATGTGTGTGTGCGTGTGTGTGTGTGTGTGTGTGTGTGTAAATTGTTGTTATAATATGGACAGAGGAATCAAGAGGGCAGTTTTACTGACCTCTTAACCTTTACACTTACGTGTCCTGTTATTGAGGCATTGACAGTAGAAACTATCTTGTTGCTCCAATGAAATCTTACGCCACTCCTTGAATAAAAGGTCTTGTATACATCCCGAATTATTTTAACAACTTCTTTCTACAAGTTAAACTGCTGAAATTTCATTTTGGATATTCTATGTAGGAAATAAGCCAGTTTCAAGAGGATATCGTTTGAAGTCTTCTAATATTAGGAAAAAAGACGTATATTTTCAACCAAAATTAACTGTCCTATCACCAGTAGAAATACTTTCAATTAGCAAAGATGTAACACAGTCTATGTACCACTTCATTTAGAACCATACTGGTGCATATATCTTCGCTTGTACATGATTTGGGCATGTAACAATATACACCTGAAGTCTGCCCCCGAACTGTCCTGAAGAGCGCTTTTATCTCTTTGCCAACGAAAACATGTATTGTTATGAGGAGGACGAAGCAACAAAGCAACGAAAGGTCCTGATTGCGAATCTCGATGTATGAATTACAGGGCTATCAGAACCAGGAAGATAGGATCAATATGAATTGCAGGGCTATCAGAACCAGGAAGATAGGATCAATATTTCATTAAAGTTTCTGTGCTGATTAAAAGGTCTTTCTATGAAATTAGATCAAGGGACAAAGAGAAGATATATGATTTGAACAAGCAAAGTAATACATATTTTCAGTGAAGTTTGGCTGATCCTTTTATTTCCTATCATGTATTCTCTAATTGAACAAAAACCCTGTAAGCTATCCATTCAAATGTAAATTTAAGATGTGATTATATATATAAATCATCCTGGAATACACTAATATGTCATTTACTTCGTCCCCAGGTCTCTGCATGATCCGACCTTATGCTAGTATACGGGTTACGTGAAGAAGGTAGGATGCACCTATTTATTCATCATCATCAGCAGCAGCAGTAGCAGCGTCATTATCATCGATCATTATTATCATTCATAATTGCAGTCATACATATATGATCAAATTAATCATGTCTTAAAAAACTTTTGGTATCTTACACATACAAAGTATGAGATTTTAAGATAGTAAGGCAGATAATATTTATTGCATATACACAATCTCGTTCGAAGAATCAACCAGTTCCCATGCCTTAAAATAATAATAATAATAATAATAATAATAATAATAATAATAATAATAAGCAAGTCGTCTTGTTATAAAATGTTTGGACATGTACTAATGCGTTTTCAAGCATGAAGGAGAGGGTCTCTACAATGACTGAGCATGCATTTCTCCCAGACTAGTGACAACATAACTGGAAAAGGTTTGAACTAAACATGAATACACCACAAGATCGTTTCAGAAAAGTCTGTAACAAACGAGCTGAATTATTCATTTCGTTCTATGCAAGATATATAAAGTGTTCATCAGTATTGTTTGGTGTTAAAAATAGTCATTAAAAATAAAAAGAAAAAGATAAAAGATTTTGCGAAAAGTTATTTTTTATTTATATAAAAATCATTTAAACAAATAAAGGCACCTATTACGTCTTATCGCCACGCTTGTACTTTAATCTCAAACATTTTCAACAGTACCAATGTAGTCAATAAAGAGTTAGAACAAGTCAAGGATATATTGCTTAATTTTGTGATCAACCATAAATTCTTGCACACGTTTGGTTCCCGAACATAAATGAAGATAGTATGCTGTCAACAACCTAGTGATAGAAAAGTACAAATATTTCTGCATTTATTTTTTCATTTGATATTAAACACACACAATGTATGTTAGAAATGTTACAGAATACGTTTTTGTTATGGGAATGAGTATTTAAAGAAAAGCTTTCGAGTTTGATTAAGAGAGTTTAAAAAATTTACAACACTTGCTGATATTAAAAGTAATGAAAGATTTCGTGGTTTGAATATATGTCACAAACTGGATCTCAAGGTAGCTAGTTTAATTACATGTCCGTTATGAAATGTTAGGGTTATATTTAGTAATGATGACATGATATAATCTGGAGATTCACATATTTCTGACGGAATTATGTTATATTGACAAAACATAACATTCAAACTGGAACCATTTTATATTTAAATTGGCTTAATTTCTTTGCAAGTAACCACTTCACTGCATGCGTAAGATTACAGCAAGAATTTAGTGGTTTGCTGATCATGTTAAATTAACGAGTCAGCTATGTATGAATCAGTAAGTAAATACCTGTCAACAGGATAGGACCAATATATAGTTTCACGAGATATCATGCACTATTTCAATACTTTAAAACTTCAACGTCAAATTTTAATCAATTTTTCAAAAAGAAAAACTTTAGTTTCAAAGAGATGGCAACACTACTGGAACATTTATATGTAGCTGGAGCATTTTATTATTATTTCTGGAATGGTGAGTTATTATATGTTCTTCAATAATTTGTATATTACAACTGACACAATAGTTCATATTTTAGGTATATAGGTTTATAATAATATTTTGACTGTATATCTCCTGAAAATCATAACATTACTATTTTCACTTGGAATGATCTAGTACAAGCTTTACTTTTAATTGCTAAGATATTGGATGTATTCAAGCACGGTAATCTTACCATTTAACTTGTATTGAAATTCAGGATTGTATTTATTTGAAGCTCAAGGGTAATTTTGTTCAAGTTCACCATTGTTTTCCAAAGCTGTTCTCGTTTTTCTAACCCGCGAATACTCCATCCTCCAAAATTGTAATAATGCAATCGATACTGGGCACATTAAGTACCTCGTTTAATTTGTTTGACTTTTTAGAAAATCTCCACAAAATTCATACATTATTTTTAAAGAGATTTGGTTTTGTGTTGGTGGTGGGGTGGAGGTTATAGGTTAAAGACACATTTATTAGGATTTTGTGAACAGATGCAATGCTATAGCAAGAAAAATATTCGTATTTTTCAGTGAATGTTCAGGTAGGAGAGGATATGGCACCGTTGTACGCTACAAAGAAAACAAATATCGTCCTTCCCTATCTAAAAAAGCCAAACATTGGGTCAAATATAGACTGCAAGCTTCTGAGGGGTCATATTATGACTTTAACTCAGTTTTTATAGCAACTATCTTTTTATAGGTCTGAAAAGTATCACTAACATTACCACTGAGACAATTTCATCTGTTGAATAAGCAAAGAAATACTGCATGCTAACATAATTTTGATAGACTAATGACAGTTTCTGATCTTAGCCTTAACGTCGTTGAATTTCTCAAATTAATTCCAGGTATACCACTCTAACAAGTGACCCCTTGCAGATCAGGATGAGCATTCAGGCTCTGGAAGAACCTGTGACTTCTATTGAATGCCCAACGACTATTTGGCAATATTACAAACAAGGTAGTCAAACCATGTGCCAGCAGTGCATGAATCATTTACTGCCGTCTCTGTCACTTGGCCTGGACTATGAAAAAGAAACTTATGACATTCATGTTTTTTTTTATAGAGAATACCATGTAGTTCTATAACGTTTCATGTAGCTCATGATCTCAGTATGATATAAATGCAAAAAAGGACCTATCAATGTGTATAGTGTCATTGTACCGTATGCTATCTAGCGCTGATGTTTTCAAGTCTCCCTTCACTGTCTATATGAAATTAGAAGTCAAAATTGGTACTGAGTCACATAAGTACTTTACGAAGCTTTGTGTTGTAATAACTATGATTTTCCTTCAAAATATAAGTAAGATGCCTCCTAAATTTAGATTCAAAGGAGGTGGCACATAAAGCTTAAATGAAGATCGCGTTGGCACGTTTAATGAGAAGTTTCAAACCCACGATTTAATAATTTTTCATTCAATTCATTCACCTCAACTAGTATACGAGGTTTGATTTGTTTTCTGTGTTACTTCATCCCGTTCTTAACTTAACATCTGGCAGTTCTAGGAACATGCTGGTTTTAAAACTTATTTCGGGATCGAGGGATACACAATATGTCGAGACGAGTATATATACTCTCGGTGTATTCCATTTTGGCCATGCATATGGAAGGTACATTGCGCAGCAGAAAAGGAAGAGACCAATTCTAAGCTTGAACCAAATGATCAAGGAGTCCATCAAACAAACAATCAATGAAACAACCAACTTCCAACTGGATCTTTATGATAGCAATTAATGTAATGATCGTCCATGAGCAGATATAATTAATTAGATGGCACTTATAAAAATTATTATTAGTAGCAATTATATAGATAATTAAATCAATGATATCCTACAGAATACTGCAAGGTGTTCATTTTTGAATTTAATATGACACATTTCTCAAAGAAATGCAAATTACTTGAATAAAATATGTTCGATATATAGACAGATAAACTACCTGCTTACATACATACATACATACATACATACATACATACATACATCTATCTTATCTTGAGAGGCACTGAACGCTAAGAAAACAAAAGCGTAGCGAATAACCAAATCGGTGATCGAATTGATATGTTTTATAATCAAGGAACTCGTTTATACATGTATGGAAAAATAAGCGAATCTTATCTAAATAAATAACATGATTTTAGGAAATAATGCGTCATACAATTGATTTTGAAACTATATACAAACCTTTGAATAGACGAAATGTAGGATATTATGTTTCAACACTCAAATTATGACCTGGACGCCTGCTAAGATTGATCTTTATAAAAATGTTTAAATTTTTTGAAGTCAGTTTTTAGCTAGAAGACACACACACAAATACACAATGAATAAATGCTATGTAATGAGCATGTTGAAGCGTCTGCTTTCAACGATACATGCCCGAAATATATGTGCTATAAACCTTTTACAATCACGTACAAACCCAAAACCTGTAAGATGTTTCAGTCACGTAGGGTACACGTGTCCATTATTTGTACCGTTGTAGCGTCATGTTTTAGAGGGCTTCCCACCCAACGTGTTGAACTAAAAAGGCCTATTTTTACTAAAAGAATGATCATGATACCATCTATCTGTTTCTTACTTTTGTCTTTCAAGGAAACATTCTATATGATTATAAATATGTTATGCACGTTATTTGATTAGGCCAATACATCGAATTTTTAAACTATTTATTTGCAAACTATAACTAGAGAAAGCACTGTATACAAGGTACTGATGATGATGATGACCAAACATGAGTGTTTTCTTATTGTATGAAACAGCAGTGCCCAGACTGATGATTAATTTCTTCAATATGACAGTAGATGCCTTACGTGACTATGACACTGGGATCGACATCAGATACCAGACTGACGACAATCTCTTCAATCTGAGGAGACTACAGGCGAAGACGAAGTTGGAGGAAGTGACCGTTCGTGATTTTATATTCGCTGGCGACTGTTCCATGAATGCCATATCTGAGTCTGACATGCAAAAGAGTATGGACCATTTTTCTTCAGCTTGTAACAATTTGGGTCTCAAAATCAGTATCGAGAAGACAGAGGTGATGCACCAACCTGCACCAGGAAAGCCTTACGTAGAGTCTACCATCACAGTAAATAGCCAAACTCTCCTGACTGTGGACAAGTTAACCTATCTCGACAGTACACTCTCACGTGCAGTCCACATCGATGATGAAACCAACGCTAAAGCAAGCGTGGCCTTTGGCAGACTACGCGCAAATATGTGGGAGCGCAGGGGTATCAGTCTACAAACAAAACTGAAGGTCTACAAAGCCATTGTGTTGCCGACCCTGCTGTATGCTTGCGAAACCTGTACAGTGTACAGTCGCCATGCCAAGAAGCTGAACCATTTTCACGTGGACTGCCTGAGGAAACTAATGAGGAAAAGATGGCAGAACAGGGTCCCAGACACTAAGGTTCTCACACCGGCAGGCATTCCAAGCATCCACACTATGCTGATGAAATCACAGTTGAGATGGGCAGGCCACGTCACTAGGACGTCAGAAGACCGACTACCAAGGAAGAAAGAAGGAAAGCAATCTCAGGGTGGTCAGAAGAAATGCTTCAAAGATTCCCTCAAGTCCACCTTGAAACACTTCAGCATTGAACCAGAGTCTTGAGAAGATCTCGCACAGGATCGCTTCACCTGGCGGAGTCTCATCCATACTGGAGCTACAGACATTGAACTGAGGAGAATTGCAGAGTCAGTACAGAAGCGCGAGCAGCGTAAAGCTCAGAACTGCAGCACGTCCTCTATTGATCCAGCAAATCCTGCATCTTCTGTCAAGTGTGCCACATACAGTTCAGAGCACAAACTGGCCTGATCAGCTACTCACGTACTCACAGAAACCAAACCAGTTAGTGGTGTCATGGTCATCTTTCAACTTGAAGGACAAACAACATAATTATGTTTTAAACTAAGAAATTTTGCTATGCTAAATGACCTATATGAATTAAATAATTTGCACTTTGCATGAAATATAAAACAAAACTTGGATTCTTAACCTTTTTACTTGAATAATGCTCCTTCTAGTTAAATTTAATCTGGTTATGAGAAGTAGTAGTAAATAGATCTAGGAAATTAATGACACCCTCTTTTCTTCACGTTTGAAATTGTCATACAATAGGACTTGTTATTTTCAAGAAAAATGGGTAACTAGTTGTTGAATGATTGTTCTTCTGAACTGATTCCATTATTGCTGTTGTATATGCAATACTGAACACCTTGCCATCTTTGCAAGTTCGGACTTCTTTGTGTAATATACAATCACGTTTTGATACCCAATTATTTTGATCATATAACTGCAAGCGAAGAAGAGAATGATGATGATGACAGTGTAAAGTTTACCTTCTTTGTTAAACCTGGAAAGTCGAAAACCTGTTTGACCATACGAGAACCCGAGAAAAAGGAAACGACATAATATTATATTACACAAAAATTTAAAAATAATCCTGTATTAATAAAATACTTTTTATTTTTGATTGTATACTCTCCATTTAGTTGCTGGAACAAGAGAACATCGCACAGGTTAAAGAAAATTAATGAACGGAAAATTAAATTATATTTACTCTGCTTGTTCCAGCCTAAATAGCTTTTTTATCTCTTGAACTCGTTTTATAATGCCAGCAGTAAATACTTGTTCATGTAAGTTTTCTTCATGCTGACGTTAATATTATTAAAATATTGATGAACACCTCTTCACGCTTTTAGAGCAATATAGAAAGCATGTAACTTATTTGTTGAAAAATAATAAGTGTTCAACATACAAGATGTGTTTAATTCTTTTATCAAATTTTCAATTTCCCATTGCCGTCAGTCTAGTAACCATCAATTTGAGAGCGGAAGTATTTTTGTTTTTACAAGATTTTCAATAATGCTTATGTAGTGTAGAACTTAAATCAAAATGTAATTTCCATGAAAGAAGAGTACAGCATGGTGGAAAACACAGCTTCTTCATTGCTGAGAGTCAATTCCTTTAAAGTGGATTCTGCAGTTAGTGTTAACGATACAGGATGAAACACCTTTCCGGTTCACCGAGAATTTGTGCATCCCCAGTATCTTCTTGTCAGTAAATCGTATTTCGACAGTATGAATATTGGTTTGAAAGAAGATCTCTTACAAAATATTGAGTTCTCCAAAGAAAAAGTCACCATGAAACTACATTTTCGAGAGCGATTCTCGACTGACTTGTAACCCATGTATCCCGTGTACCGAGGAGTAGTTATATATAGAGAACATGGTTTTCGGGAGATGTTTAAATCTGTTTTTCGTACTTTGGTGTGCATTTATAAACCTATTGTCTTCCAAGGAATGCATGCCTTAAAAATGCTGCCCTGACTCAAGGAGAATAATTCATTATACATATGCTAATCGACAAGCAGAATCCCAAACACTCGAGATAAAAGTGAAGATACCTGTTCCAGAATGTCCACAACGTCAAAGAAAGGAATCTCTTATCCTAAGAAATGAAAACAGAGGTATTGAGACAAAAGCCAAGACGAATGTTTTGCGTGTCACGAGCAAGGACACTGGCCTTCAAAGTGTCCTCCATACAAAAGGAAAATTAAGAAAGAGAGAATGGAGGAGAAAGAAGATATTTCAGAAGCAGAAGAACTCATTCCCTCTCAATAAGAAAAAAACGGACTTTTGTGACATGTTTGCAATACATTTTCTTGCTATTCTAATTCACAAGAATATGTCAAACGTAAGTGAAAACAAAATATTCTAGATTTTATTATTATTATTATTATTATTATTATTATTATTATTATTATTATTATTAATGCTATAAAGACACACACGCTCACATACACATATATAGTTTTGGGGAATTCTTTTAATTTTTATTTGGTAAAGATTAAGTAGTATCTCTTTCTGACAGATGTGAGTGACTCTGAAAAGAAGCATTGCTTTGAAAAATGTCTAAAAAATGCATGGATCTTTCATCATCAGTTCCAACGGTCTTAAACCTTTTCCTCGTCCGAGTCAACTGACGCTGATGATGATGTTTGGGGGTTTTTTTGCGGGGGGTGGGTGGTAAGGCAAATTTATTTCTCTTGGACACTGCCAAAGATGTTTCGTTTAGCGCTCTCATCTCTTTAAGTTCATCTGGGATTTGATCTATGTAAGAATGTGTGTTAGTAATTATCACATACACCCATTCTCTACCTCATCTGTTTTGCTTTCAAGGTTAAGTGTTGGATGATAAAAATATATATTTGTTTGCAAGGACGCGAGTTAGTGATGCTACCCATAAGATATCTTACATCACCTTTGACATGGGTTAGTTAATAAGTTTATAGGTGTTAAATAGTAAATAACGTGTGTTGGATTGTAATTATGTGTGACAGTAATACTTATATAAATCTATGAGTTTCACATGAGTTTGTATGTGTCTGGTGATGGATACTAAATAACCTGTCTTTAATTGTAATTGTATGGAATAGTAACTACATACACTTTGTACCCTTTAAAATGAGTTGCATTCATATGTGTGGATGTTGGCTAGTAAGGCTGTATGTTTATTTATTCATTAGTAGGTGTGAGTGATCCTCTCCAATCACCGTTCCTTCCTCTGTTTTGTTTGTATATGTGTTGTTGGATTTTAAGGGTGTGTGTGTTTGTTTGTCCATAAGTAGGTGTGAGTTACCCTCAACTGTCCCCATCCCTTTTTGTTGTTGTTTGCAAGTGTGTGTTTTCTTGTAAGAGTGTGTGTTTGTCCATAAGTAGGTGTGAGTGACCCTCAACTATCCCTATTCTATCATCTGTTTAATTTTTGTAAGGGTCGGTGTTGAATTGTAATTATATGTATTAGTGACCATCAGATAAGTCTCCTGTCCCCGTCCGTTTTATTTGTATGTGTGAGTGTTGGATAGTCAAGCTGCGTGATAGTATTAGTCCTCATCACTCTAAAGGTTGCACCAAAAGAGTGTAGCATGTGTTAACAAACTAGACTTTTTTTAAAACCCCCAACGGCCTTTTCAGGAACACTGAGGTTTCCAGAAATAGAAATACTATTCAATATTACCAACCCAAAAGTAATTTTGTAAATTTTAATACTTTATTTTCAAACAAACATCATTTTTAAAAAAAGTTTATATAACGATTTGAAAATTTGTCATCTGTTTTTACATATGTTTGACAATGTGTACAAATATGTATTTAAAATTGTGTATTTCTTAAACAATGGTAAAAGTTTTAAAAATTTTCTGGATATTTGTCTTTTACTCTTCGCTTAATTCGGTATTTTTTTAATTTCGTTACATGTACAATTGTTCCCAAAATATTTTCAGAATTGTAAATTGTTATTATGTGCATTTTTACAGTTAAACCTTTCTAATACATTTGTGTATTTACTTTCAGGATTTATTTTTATTCTCTGATCAACTTAATTTTAATATTACTTTCAGCTTCGGTCTTACGGTAACACAATTTTCAATTTTTGAAAGTTACCCCTAAATTTCGTATTAGGTTCAGAATCTTCGTATTAACTTTAGTCTAAGCCATAAACTGTAATATAATATTCAGTTTATTTAAGTCTCTGCGAAATTAAATTCCGTATCAGTTTTGGAATTTAGTACTCCTTTTAGTCTGAGCCATAATTGTTAAATTTATCCGGATTTTTCAGTCTTCAGTCTCGGAATTTGTTATGAGTTATTATGAGTTGCTTTCCTTGATTACAGTTATTTATAATATCAATGTAATCTATGCAACTTTAACTACACCGCCTACATAGATGTACATGCTAGTTATTCAGGGTAAGTTCTATTTAGTAAGTGTGGATGATGTTGAGTAATACTATACATAGGTGAGTAGGAGTTGGTGCTGGTTAGTAAGACCGTGTGTTGGTCAGTAGGTGTGAATGTTGGATAGTATCCAACATTATGTTAAATTTCCCTCCCGCACTCGCCCCCCCCCTCCCCCCCCCCGTGACATCCTAATATTAAACCTATAGACGTTTTTAAGAATTACATTTCTCCTTTCACTATATTAAGGCCCATCACGTTAAACTAATGGATGTTTTTGACATTACATATCCCCTTTCCCCCTATAACGGCGATCAATGCTAAACCTATAGACGTTTTTAGTATTAAGTTCCTTTACCCTCCATAACGGTCCAATCAAAGATGACAGGGGAGTAGATTTTTCCATTCCTTTCATAACGGCGCATTTCCACTATATTTTTTCCCATAGCTAATTATCTGTGATAATACAACTAGTACAGAACTAAAATAACTGTGAATGATTTATAAACATTTTTTAAAATTAATCATTGTTTGAAAAGACAATATTTATTGAACATAGGAAATAAAACCTTGTATGCTTAACCTGATGTATACAGATGTTTACTTACTTCTACCAATCAGTTCGAGTGTATTATAAATTGCTGCAAATCATGAGCCCATGTTTGGAAAGGATTTTGTAATCATACGATAAACATTTAATGAAGAGTAACTCCTATTATGCAGTTTCTTAAAGCTCCTAACAACCTCAACGTAAACAAACGAGTAATGGTTCTGGCATGCATGCTGTTTTATCACTATCATATCACTGTGACATTTGCATGTTGCTGAATTGGGCAATTATGCTAGAGGTTTTAAGCAATTATGCAAGAGGTTTTGGGCAATTAAATTAGATTCAAAATCAGAAACCAACAACTTAGAAAGGAATGAAAGACTGGTACCAAAATGTCTAGCCGAAGTAAAAAAAAAATCAAATCAGGACAACCAAATTTTAATTAATCTTTTATATAATATTATACTACTTAAACTTAACTGCGCACCCAAGATTTACATACCTGTATGCACTTCATGCATTTGTGCTAGACAAGTGATTGTAGGAGAAACAAAACTAAAATTATTGTATCTATTTAGAATCATGTTAAATGATGCCGAAAAACTTTTTCATCACTGTTAGACAATCCTTACGCTCAGTTCATTTAAAAAGCAAAACAAGATGCACCCTTTAATATATAAAGTTATGCCAACAGACAGAAATCGTATTTCAGAGCACTGGTAGTTACATTAATCAACGTAACGTAAAATAAGACCAATCCGATAATTGTTGTACTGTTTGTCGGTTTTATTGCAAGTACAAAAGTACCCTTTAGGTTGGTCTGGAGCAGATAGTGTTATAAGCTGATTTCGCGTGCAAGCATAATACACGGTACACGAGATTTAGGCAAAGTTATGGGTTTAACGGCAATTGTGCATATATCTTGCTAATGCATTTAGCCATTTAAAGTATTGTAACTAGTAATAACAAATCAAATGGAAATATATGTTAATTTTGCAAATATTTAATTACCTCAAAGGATGCCCACTTAATCCTGGTTTATATTCCATATGTAATATACGTAAATGGAAATTGAACAATGTTAAAGATAACAATACGTTGTTAATTGCAAATATGTGATACATGCAAGAGTTTGTATGTAGAGAGGAAAGCAAAGTTTCATCAGAACAATTGTACATATTCACACCAAATGCATCAGTAACAGGTTACATCAGTGAAAACACTAAGTTGAGATTAAAACTCTGTGCCCTTAATTCCGCTGTCCACTTATTACTGACATTTTACCCATGCCATATATATATATATATATATATATATATATTGTTACGGAATTATATATATTTTTCCTTTAATAATGGTATAGTTTATTAGTTTATGATCTCTGTTCTTAGTCTAAACAGCTGTCGTCTTATGAGTATACATACGGTAGCCTCGATCGATATTTGCTTGTAGCTTTAGTCATGTGACGTATTTTCCGCGCGAAAGAGAGTAATGAACTTTCGACCTAGTTCTTGTACTTTTAGGAGTAAACATTATTGACTAGGAATTATAGTTTAAGGTCACATTCGAAGAATGAATTAATACAGTGTTTACTGTGTAAAACACTGGTACTTGAGTACTTTTGCAGAATCACGCATAACCTAATTCCTGATTGGTACGGAGAGGGTTGCATTATTTTGAAATACCCTGTTTATTGAAGACGTAGTATGGGTTTTTATTTCGATTCTGCGCATTAATGCTATATATATATATATATATATATATATATATATATATATATATATATATATCTATATATATATATATATATATATATATGTTTAAATATTCTTTACAGTTACATTTGAAGAGAGAGGTCATTACGAAATTGGTTCAATTTGTGTGTGGGATATACTTATTTGGAGATTTATTTATTATTAATACAGTACATTTAGGATTTAGTACTGTCTTTAATCTGAATTATTATACAGCTCCGTGGAATTATCGGAAACATTTCTAAAAACTTTGGATATACTTAAACTTATCAACATATTAGCAGAGTGAAGGCTATTTCATTCGAAATACTACATTCGGAATATTTGGATTAACTTCCGGAACAGTGAACTTTAAAACAATTGAGGACTTTTAAGGATATTCTATACTGTAAGTTATTTTTAATTCTTTCACTTTAATTGTTTGTCGAAATATTTTAATATTTTAGGAAATTAAAGATTTGTATTTTAAATCTTGAAAGCTTGCTTGTGTCTTTTCTTTCGTTACATAACCTTTAGTCGTAACAATATATATATATATATATATATATATATATATATATATATATATATATATATATATATATATATATATTAAATCGAGATAAAATATTTCATGATTCCTCGGCTAAAAACGTGCACTTATAAATGATAATTTCGCTGTAACAGTATAGTCTTTTTCCTGTCCCTTGCCTAGTTACACGATTTGTTCAAATTTAGATTTTCCAGACAATTGTGAGCAAACTCAATTTTAATTATATTCTTGGACGAACCTTCGTATCATTTATTCCGATTTTACACTACACTGAAATAGGTTACAAAGAAGCAGTTTTAAGAAATTTCCACACAGGTGTTACTGATTAGAATTAACAGCATAACGATGAAATGTGATAGACTCCATCAAAGGATACCTGCATGGAATTGTACTTGTGACCCTAGAAATTGTACGAATTTACCTATATCAGGAACATAACTATTGATACCAGAACTGGGTTATCCCTGTTATTGGCTGTTTTAATGGATGTATATAAAATTGAGGAAAATAAAGAACAAAATGTTTGAACTTGAAACTTAAAACTTGCAAAACGCACATATATAATTTTTACTTATAATTCAACTAAATAAATGAAATACATATTTTGATTTGTCCTGTGCTTTGTACGACAAATCAGTATCAAGGTACAACAAACGAACTTCACCTCCTTAATTAGGTAAATAATACTGCTGAAATACTTCTTTAAAATAAATTTCATTGCCAAACATGTGCTAGAAAGTCAGGATATCAGTTGCTCCGAACCACATCGTTGGATATCATCCTGACACTTACGTCATCAAGATCACCTGAGATTCCGGTGATTTCATAAGAAAAGAATGTAAGCTGTTGGCATATAAATTCCTCTTATAAACTATAGAGTATCGTTTTTCATGATTTGTTTTATAGATGTATCAAATGTCTGAACAATATTGTAAATATTGTAAATGTTCCTGCCATTTGAAAACTCAGAGTCCTTCATTTCGATTCTTGTCAATACACAATTATCAGGAGTACATGCAAAATCAACTATTTCAATGCACCTGACCCTAGTTTTTCCACCTATCTAGACTAAAGACATTTGAATGATCAAACTCTAGTTGGTCATAAGTTGCATTCAATATGATGGCTGGATACAAGACGCACATTTAAGTCTAGACTCAAACTCTGTTGGTGAAATCATGAATTCACAAATTTGTCTCAGCAAAAACATTCCATACTCAAGACTCAAAAAGTTGAGACTATTCCTCTAGTATGTTCACAGTTGTGTAACTACATAACATGTGGAGCAAACATTGTTTTGTTAATCCAGAAATGTTGATACCTCCACCGAGACAATTACTGACTTTAATTCATTGAATAATAAGAACAGGTTTAACATTGACATCATAGAGGAAAAAAAAGAAACTTTCTTTCAACTTCTCTGTAATTGAAAGATGCCTCTTTGTCACAGAATTACGGTTATAGATTTAGGTGATATATATTGTCCACTGAGAGCAACGTTTTTGCACGCACCACAATTTCATCTAAAGATTTTTATCTGAACAAGAAGCCAATAATACATTTTTCAGACATTCATACATAAACAATTTTCTCAACAATTTTTGTTTTACACAAGAGAAATCAGAAATGACAAGTTAATAGATAAATCATTGACCGAGAACATATTACAGACACGTTGCATACTATAGCTTAAACTGACGGATAGCCCGAAGCAGAGATCTTGGCAGGTTATAATTATAAGTAAAGTAGGGACCTAGACAAACATATCGACTTTTCAACGACCGTTATAGTTAGGCAATATATATTACTATAGTATTCATATTCATAAAACTTTTACTTTTTCCTGTACCTTTCTTTCATTTACATAGCCTTTCCATGTGTAATAATAGACTGCGGCAGGCACTAAATGTTTGAATCTTTTTTTAATTTTTTTTTTTAAATTTGGAACTGGCACTTAACTAGATATAAAAATTCAATGAATTGACACATATTCACCTAATTTGTTGAAGAACCACATGGTAGCAACACATCTGTCAGATACGTTTTAATCATTATTATTACGTTTTTACGACCTGATGTTAATTTTAAATTCGCTTTTTGCCTTACTTATAAAAGTTACAAGTTATTGTTGATAAGTCCAGTAGATCATTTCCACTATATAAATAAAAATTAACTATTATTCATTCAGCCATATATGTCTATATCTATTTAAAGAAAGTAAGACGGAGAGAGCAACAGATGCGACATAGTGAAAGCTTGACGAAATTCTCAAATGCATTGTGTTGTTGTTCCTACGTAAAATCGGTTCTAGGCAATTTCCATCCTCTTAGTTAAAATCAGAAACAGTCAAGAATAGAAAATTAATCTCTACATCTGAAAAGCATTTTTACTAAACGATAAATAATAAAACGGCTTGTCAAACACAAAAATCGAGAGTAATTGTTTATAGATAGATAGATAACAAGCTGTACGAGTATAGATAGGATGGCTATATAGATACTGCTACATATATTCATTGGCTAATTACATTTCGAAAGGAAGAGAAAAGAAGATACTGGATTGTATAACTTTCAAAGCAAATTTTAATATAAAGGAGGTAACTCTTTTATCTCAATTTTAGGAAAGAATAATAAATCATCCAGTAAGGCATAAAGATAACTTTTCATATGTTTTCAGACGTAAGGTAACTACGCATAGTACCTTCAAAAGTCAAATCTATAAAGTATATAATTTAAATTTGAAAAATTTAGTACATCTCGTACATTCTTGTGTCTTCATTGTTGTCTTTTGCACAAGAACGCCTCTGAATCCAGGTTTTGTGTTAACATTGGATTCACTGACGACTTTTGCAAACTTTTCCAGAAGATAAAATTTCCCCAAATATTTTCCGCGACTTTTCTCTTACGTTTGTGTTTATTGAGAAAAAGTAATAACAGAACGGAAGACAGAGATATAGTTTTCTCATTATGTAATCAAATGATCCTTAAAAGTTGCTATTTTCAACGTGTTGTTTCTTTTTGGTTGCTTTTTGTATATTATAACACCAAGTAATCCAGGATCATGACACATTAAAAACAATTATACTAACGTTACTGTACCTTTTTTAACAAAGCACCAGTACACATGGGTTCACCTAACCAGATGCAGTATACTGACAACTTCCATGAGATAGTTCATATAACAGATGTGTTCTATATTTATGTTTACATTGGATGGTGTTACTTTCAACGGTCATGAGAAAATTTTCTTCATAACTAACGGATGTAAATTCGCACGCATGGAAGGTCAGAATAGAAAAAGAATAATGCCCGGTTTTGTTCTGCAAAAAACACCAAATACATTCATCTTAAAAGATAAAAAAGTATGACCCCTTCTTCATGAATTAAGTGTTAGTAGAATCTCTAAAATTAGCTCCATTTGTACCACAAAAGGGTAAACAAGGCCATAAAGGTAGTTTATTTCTTATGTCTGATTAGTTTGTATTTCAAAGCCTTGTCGTAGAGCTAAGCCAGATACTAAGGTACAAAATAACGTCACCATTACTAGCTGACATGCTACATTGCATCACAATAGTATGTGCGTATCTTGATCAGAAATAAATAGTCATTTTTAATGCTATACTATACATTTAGATTCTCTAATAGGAACATCGTGCGTATCGTGACTATAATATTGTTCACGTTATTTTGGAACGCTTTATTGCCATAATCTATATATGATTCGAGATATAACATTCATATACTCATGTTTTGGGCAAACAATGTTATTTGCCAAAACGTAATATTTGATTTACATACCTGGAAGACAATATCACAACTGGTTAGAACAGTGTTTGATGATATGGTTCAGTGGAAAACGAAACAATGATTGTTTACTTAAGAAAAGCATGATAACGGTAGTTGATATCGGTTGGTTGGATAGTGTTGATCAACAAATGAAAGGTTTTTTTTACGCCCGGTCAAATTGGAGAACGTTTCATGCACAGGGATTAGAACCCGCACCTTCAGATCACTAGTCAAACACGCTAAGCACAAAGCTACAGTGGTTACCAGTTTATATCGAAAATAGACGCGTTAAACGTGTCATGAAAATTTCAGTCTAAGGGGTTAAAGAATAAGGCAAATAAGACTATGATACCAGTAGTATCTACAGCTAGAGAAGCGTGTTGTAATAAATGACAAGTCGATCTCGAGACTGCAGACAACGGTCCCCAATGTTGATTGGTTTATAAATTCGCAACCTAAGTTTCCTTCGGGAATGCGCTGCTCCAAGTTGTGAACTGGTGTATTGACGACACGATGAAATGTTGAGCTCTGGAGCTTTTCAGAAGCCCGATATCAAGTGAATGGCATTTAATATACCCATTACGCACCAACAGTAGCATAATGTTCTAGTTATCAAGGTAAAATAAGCAGACATCTACCTTATAAAGCTTTTTTTTCATTATGTTCAATTTAAATGCGTACATTTCTAATGACTTTGATAGCTTAGAAATACCTACTTCATTTGCTCAAAGGTTATCGTGCTTCTTCGGACAGGAAGATAAATTGACAAAAACGTTTGGTACACTTTACATGGACTCTTTTTCCATCAACTATAGTAAAACTTCAAATAGGACTCCCTTTAGGTGTCAATACTCATGATGATATTATGTACACGTGCCTGATTTTCCCCACCCAAACTACTAATTCCGTCATTTTTTAAATTGAATGTATTTGATTCCTAGTTCTTTTTTATCAATAGATTGTGTCAGTTTCTACTGAGGCAAATGCATGCCTCAGCAAAGAAGTTTTGAGTATATTTTGTATTAGAATGGTCCATTTTACATATTGGAATAGAACTGACCAAATGTTAGAAGCTTAAAATTGTAATCCATAATTGAAAACATCGAGGAACAGGTCACTTTAATATGAAAAGAGATAGGCATAACATATCTATATTGTCAATCTGCCTCGCATGTATCAGCTCTTGTTTGAATGTTCCGACAGTTTATATACTATTCGGATATCAGAAACTAAGATCGTGTGCAAAGATTTTGAGAATTGGAGTATCCGGTGAGGGTATTGTGCAGCATTGGACGTGAGTCTCTGCATAATCCATATTCACTCACTAACATATAGAATATCCATTGAATGTAAGAATCAAAATTTGCAAGGATGAAAGGTGCAAATCATACAGACGCGACAACAATAACTAAGTTCCACTCTGCCATGAAATAAAATTAAATTGATGTATAAAAACATAATACATATTTTTTTATAAGTAAAACTGAACTAACAAAAATACAGCAAAGACGTATACATGTTTTGGCAAAGACAAAATTAACATGGAAGAACATTTGTTATAATAGATAATTGGTTATTCGTCCTTCAAGTACATAGTTTTTGACACGTTACGTGTGATTTTTTTTCACATGACATAACACTAAACATATCTAAGTATTTATTCTGCTAAGTGTTGCGTAGTATTAAAACATTTTTAATGATTTTTATTTAATAATGCGAGATTCAGTTAAATTTATTCCATTTAGGATATTTGCTTGCTAATGATATTATAGATTATGAGGACCACGACTCACGTAAATGACATGCAGATCACGAGTCGTAAGTGTGTCGTAATCCAACAGCTTCCAGTAGTGATACAGCAGGTTGTTACCAATAGTGATACAGCAGGTTTCAAGTCCAATAGCGATACACCAGCTTCTAATTGTAATAATGATACAGCAGCTTCTAGTAGTGATGAAACGGCTTCCAATTCCAATAGTAATACAACAGCTTCCAATTCCAATAGTAATACAACAGCTTCCAATTCCAGTAGTAATAAAATAGCTTCCAATTCCAATAGTAATACAACAGCTTCCAATTCCAATAGTAATACAACAGCTTCCAATTCCAGTAGTAATACAGCAGCTTCCAATCAATAGTGATACAACATCATTCAATAATAATACAGCAGCTTCCAGTAGTGATACAACAGCTTCTAATTCCAACAGTGATACAGCAGCTTCCAGTTCGAATAGTGATACAACAATTTCGAATTCCAATAGGGATATATCAGACTCTAATACTGATACAGCAGCCTCCCATATGTCATTATCATTGCATTTACTGATTATAACTATATATTTTATAAATAAATGTTGCATACTTTCTAACTCAACCATTATGACCTTGTATCATTATGTATTGATACTGGCTTTACACCTTCTTGAATGTTTATTACTACTTGTTTATCACCTTATGTTGTAACATAGAATATTTCATTTTATTGTTGCTTAGTAAAAGTGCCTTTAACTTATGGAATATCGATGTTTATAATAATAATAATAATAATAATAATAATAATAATAATAATAATAATAATAATAATAATAATAATTAAGAAGAAGAAAACGAAGTAGACGCAAATGATGGTGATGATAATGATGATGGTGACGGTGGTAATGATTTGATAATGATGATCATTATGATGATAATGATGACGACGATTTAAAACCTGAGAGTGTAGAGATAAAAATATTAAAGCACCATTAGTTTCGCTTGTACATTGATTTCCACAAGAATTTCTACCAGAAAAGAAGAAAAAAAAAAGTGATGAAGGTAGGTATAATAGAAGAAAACTAGCTATGGTGTGCCGCTCACACATTCCAGTGTACTGAGCAGCATCAGCAATACAGTACACTTTTTAGAGAATTACATATTATGTAATTACTTAAATTCCGTAGGATTTTTTTTTTCTATGAATCTCGACGAAGTCAATATTTGGGACTTGGGTTCCTGGATGAGGAAAAGTATTTTAAAATAGTTATTTGACTTTTCAAGTTATGTGCATCTTGTTCAGAATTTTAATAGTCAATTATTTATACTGGAAACCATAGTTCTCGTCATTTGATACGGGTACTTTTCCTTACCATTTTGTATGCGTATTTCTCCTCATCATTTTTTATGGGTAGTTCTCTTTACCATTATGTATGCGTAATCCTCTTTACCATTTTATATGGGTAACTCTCCCTACCATTTTGTATGGGTAGTTCTCTTTACCATTTTGTACGGGTAGTTCTCTTTACCATTTTGTATGGGTAGTTCTCCTTACCATTTTGTATGGATAGTTCTCCTCGTCATTTTTTATGGGTAGTTCTCTTTATCATTTTATATGGGTAGTTCTCTTTACCATTTTATTTGGGTAATTCTCTTTACCATTTTATACGGGTAATTCTCCTTACCATTTTATATGGGTAATTCTCCTGACCATTTTGTATGGGTAGTTCTTTTTACCATTTTATATGGGTAATTCTCCTACCATTTTGTGGGTAGTTCTCCTCGTCATTTTGTATGGGTAGTTCAATTTACCATTTTGTATGGGTAGTTCTCCTCGTCATTTTATATGGGTAGTTCTTTTTACCATTTTGTATGGGTAATTCTCTTTACCATTTTATTTGGGTAGTTCTCTTTACTATTCTGTATGGGTAATTCTCTTTACCATTTTTTTATGGGTAATTCTCTTTACTATTTTGTATGAGTAGTTCTCTTTACTATTTTATATAGGTAGTTCTCTTTACCATTTTGTACGGGTAATACTCCTTACCATTTTGTATGGGTAATTCTCCTGACCATTTTATTTGGGTAATTCTCCTTACCATTTTATATGGATAATTCTCTTTACCATTTTATATGGGTAATTCTCCTTACCATTTTGTATGGGTAGTTCTCTTTACCATTTTATATGGGTAATTCTCCTTACCATTTTGAATGGGTTATTCTCCTTACCATTTTGTATGGGTAATTCTCATTACCATTTTTTATGGGTAATTCTCCAATATATACGAGCATTATTATTGGTATATTGAAAGAAGAACATTACTAGAAACACATTTTGTAATAAACTTAATTGTATGATTTAAACAGTTTATTCATCCGTATGTCAACTTTATTGCATGTTAAATGGGGGGGGGGGGGAATGATAAAGTAAATGAAGTAAAACTTTAAGCCAAACCTGTATTTCTAAGCTTTAAAATAATTGATTTTTATATTGAAATGATTGTTGTCTTTTTACGCAGATAATGACAATATAAGCATTCTAGTATTATTTAACTTTCGAATTCTGCTTTTCGTCACTATAGTCAAACCATAATTGCATGCATTACAATAAAAGTAGTATTAATTTTCCAGTACATAAGCTAAGCATGTTTTAAAATTATATCATAAAAAACACCTTCAATGACAAGGCACATAAGCAGAAGCTGCATTCACAATGATAGAAATAGGGAGTAATTTGTGTTACCGAGACTTATTGATCCGAAAGCACCAAATGTCCTAGCAATTCACCGCTCAGACACCAATTTGTGAACCAGCATCGTCGGAGTTTAGCCCTGTTTGTGGAATTTTTCTTCATATTGTCAACTGTGCATGATTTGTCAGCCTTAACACGAACTCAACACCGCAGTTACGAAGCTATATGAGTAAAAATTGAAACCGCAATTTAGAATACGAATACAGAGCAGAAAAACTAGATGATCTCAGAAATATCAATGATTCAACGTTTTGTTTTATTGAAGTATATTAGGATAAAGTTCAATGATGTGGGGATATTTAAATCACTGTTTCACAATTTTCATTTGCAGTCGATAAAATGGCAACATTATTGTTCAGATTCCTTAAGTCATAAGTTTTCTAATGATATATGTTTTATCTTTTCTCGGGTATTTCCCAATGGATTACAAAGGATCCTGAACTAAAGCCGCAGGAAATGTTTAGGTGCACATCGCACTTGGAGTCGCCAAAAGGCGATTTTCTTAATTTTTATCCTGAACAGCACATGCCTCTGCAAAATTGTGGAATTTGCATCTTTTTTTACTTTCTTTTAGAGATCTTCGTTTCATATACAAAGGTCCCTGTAATCCTCTATGATCTTGTGTTCGACTGAATTATTCACTTTATGTCCAAAACATCCGCAGATTAGCAAATAAAGATCTCAAAGAATGTATTGATAAACTAAAACTACATGCATATCTGACCAAGGGCTTTTCTTGACCCTCTTTAACGGTGACAATGGTCAAATGATGTACAGTATGTAATAAAGCTTTGTCTGTTGTAACATTCTTGTCTTTTTTGTATTTGTTTGTGTGTGTGTGTGTTTGTGGGTGTGGGTGTGTGTGTGTGTGGGTGGGTGTGTGGGTGTGTCGGTGCTAGTTCTATAAATATAAATATGTTTGGAAAAGTATATATACCATTGATTTCAGCTTCGAAAAATGCACTGCTTGTTTGTTTTCATCAGGTTCCAATAAAATTTTATCCAGTGATCCAATCTGTTATATTAATATGGCGTTTTGTTCCCATATATTTAAAACTCCATGCTGTTTTAATTGTAGTATTGATGAATTTATTTCTTTATCCATACTAAGCTTGTACATCAACATTAACCAGTATCATCCTTTGATTTAACGTTGCTGATGATATTTATACGTCTTTGTTTTATGACAGCATGGTTCTTGTTTATCTAATAATTCGATACTCGATCAGGGAAGATGCCAAACATTCATTTACATATCGGCAAAGATTCATTGAAAAAATGTTGATGATGATCCAACAATATACAGATGAGACACACATATAAAGAAAATTATTCACTCTCATTTGTTCTTCACGTACATTCAACATTGTATCTATATTATTTCGTGGGTATAATACTGTATTTAAAATTCTCCTACAAATGCAATCATATATTCATTTGTTAAGAAATGAACCCAGTGAAGCTGCCCAATATTCTTGTTTTCTCATGATGACATGAAGAATTTTGCTAGAGGCAAAGTGTGTACACATATTGATTCCGACGATATGCTCTATGGCAACATTTAACTATAATCAATAGATGCAAGCAATCAGGTTGAAATCTTAGTCAGCAAATAATATATATCTACATTAAATTACAAATATTTTTGTACCCAGACGAATATAATTAAATGCTATAGGAGATGTGCATCTAGCAAATGTTTTTTTCTTTAATTTGTATAAGACACAGGTGTTTTCGCTGTTATTAACTAAATAGACCTAAACATGAGATACACGAGAGATCCGGGGTAGTATACCATTTTCAAAACATTCCACTCGTATGCGAATACGACAATAATAAAATGAATAAATCAAAAATTACTAGCGCAACACACCAAAGTGTGTGCACTACATCGGAGCTAAAAGCAGTAGTATAATACGCAAGTTAAAATCATAACGTGATTTCAACACGCATACTACGTCATAATACACTGAAACAGCGATGTAATAAACAAGCTAAAATAGGGGGATTGTAATACATATAAAATATTAACAAAGGTGCTACTACAAAAGAGTAACATCCAAATAGTTAAATATACATTGCAATATTTCCAGTTTGAAAAATGTAAACGAAGACGTGTATATTAGATCTGTAAATACCAAAGCAAGTGAGAAACAAATTACAACGATTTTTAATACATATTAAAACTATAAAGAATTAAGACGTGTGAATAAGAAAAGTTTAAAATAGAATTATAGCGAAAAGACTCAGAGATATAGTTTATATAAATATCAAATGATTATATATTTTAAGGCTGCAAGATTCAATATTTGTATGACTATTGAGGAACATTTGAAGAATATCACTATTCGAAAAATTCTACAGTTTGGTTCTGTTAAAGTACAGCTAGACTGAACGATCAGACGTATGAAACGACTGACTCAGGAAAGAGAACAAGTTGATTGTCTAAACTGAACAGAGGAGAAAGGGATAATGTCATTAAATCTTTATTCGTTATTTCGCGTACCAAGTTTGGACAGGAATTAGCAAAAGTACAAGATGGATGTTTGTCAGGAGTGAATATTTACTATTGCACATTGATGGATATGAGCTGCTCTGATACAGCTTTTGCCTGGATTTGCCTGAAAGGGTTACAAATAAAGCTACGTGCATTAACGTAAAACTTACTGATCATAAATTATTTCCTATGCTGTGAAATCGATTTTAAGTACTCATACACAATATCCATAGAGAACATCAAAATACAGTTTTTGATAGATACAGTTATTGGTTTAAACGATGTCTTGTAAAATTAGAGGGTATTACAATATTTGAAAAAAACTATGATATATTCCTCTATTAAACTGGTTATAATAACTGAAATGGAAACAGAAAGACTTCTTGAAATATCAATCGTATTTCAACATGGATGTCATAACGACTATAAAGGTGGAAGATACATTACATTGGAATGAACTATTGTTCAGGATTGATGTCATCACAGATATAAAAAAGACATCATTGTGTAAAGACATATCTGCCAAATATTCCTGATTTTTTTTCTTTACACCCATAATAATTATCAGAACACAAAAAAGAAAAAAAACCACAGGTTACAGCCTTGAAATAATGCCTGGCGATTTAAAGCCTGCGAGTGTAGAGATAAAAATATGAAAGTACCATCATTATTGTGACTTTGAAAGTATCATAGTACCAGAGGCACAAACTTGTAATCGTGTCAAAGGCAATATGAACCACGGGTGCAGTTATGCTTAAGCAAATGTGTTCTGAAAGTGCAACTAAGAAATGATGTTTCTTCTGAACACTCTGTCGATGAAGGTGTCCCGAAGACACACGGACACGTTGTGCCCGGCGAGATCTGCTAAAGGCACCTCGTCTATTGTGACAAAGTATCTTGGACAAAGAAAACAGCTAAAACATTCCAGCAGGATCTTGTTTGTATGTTAAATCAGTCCACAAGGGGTACAGACCAATAGTTTCCAGTGGAAACTATTGTATGCAAGTATTGTGTTTGGTAAGATTTTAAAACTAGTGTATGGACAATCAAGACGAACATATGAAAAACCTATGGTGTTCCCCTATGAGTTTAACTCAGCAAATGCATGCTATATCTGTTAGAAATACTGTGAAACACTTTAAATTCGTGAGGGTCCAATTTTCGTGGTTTTCGTGGGTGAGCCACACCACGAATTTAGAGCCACAACGAAATATCAACCAAGTCGACATTTACCCCTGATTACAATTTAATTCGAATGTAAAAGTTCATGAACATGAAAATTAGTGTAAGATTCTAATGACTCTACCTGTTGTACAGTAAAGTAATAAAAGCAGATTTACGCACGGTCTGTGTCCTTCTTTATTTCCCAAAGCACATAATATTATCATTTATAAATACATGTTTGCACAACTAATTGCTAAAATTAACAATCAGCAGATTAGTCACGCTTTCACAAAGATCATCTCAATCCGGTCTCTCCGAATCGCTTATTTGTCATGCGTGCAAATAAGCCAATTTGCGTGAAATGGCTTAAGGGTAGATGTTTTCAGGTCAACCGAGACCTGATTTGATTGTACACCTCCACTGTCCTCCAGTTTATTTAACTGATCTATCACCAGTTAAATATATCGGTTGCAACTTATTCGTGCATGCGGCTGGCACAAACATTTGCATAATCCCGTTTACCTTTAAGTAAGAGACCAGCCTTTCTCCGCGATGCGCTTTGAACACATCAAAGATTGCTACCGCCTTTTGATTATACTGAGTAGGTGGAAGCAAGTCACGTACAGAGTTCACATAGGGTATCAGAATTCGGTCAACAAACTGAATCATGGAATCCTCGTTGCTCCAGTGAGTTTCTGTACATGTCACATCCCATTCACTTGGGATTTTACTAGAAGTTTTCCACTCTATAACCACTGTGTCAGTGACATTCTGATTTTAACTTTTGAGGTGAAATTGACTTTCGGCAGAACTGTTTATATATGGCAAATATTGCTTAGAAAAAAAGAGGCTTACGGTCATTGGCTTTGTTCAGGCGCCTAATCCCTAATTGTTGAGAACATTATGCATTGATAGCGGTCTTTAAAAATACATGAGAACCTAATTACTTAAGATTACAATAGTGGT
Source organism: Margaritifera margaritifera (assembly GCA_029931535.1). Lineage (NCBI taxonomy): Eukaryota > Metazoa > Mollusca > Bivalvia > Unionida > Margaritiferidae > Margaritifera > Margaritifera margaritifera. Next base: position 441,872 of record JAQPZY010001420.1, read on the forward strand.
ATTAAATGTGTTAGTTCAGACCTGTGGAAAAAGAAGTCGGCATTTTCTTCAAGATCTCCGCATTTACGCCAGCAATGAATAACTTAATTACTCAACTTAACTACTGCAGTGCGGATTAAACCTGTTTCCTCGCACATAATTTATCTGCTTACGACAGCCACCTATCTATGAAGAGATTGATTAAAACGATCCTCAAGAGGCGGTAGAAGTCATACCAAACAGCAACAACAACAAACAAATTCCTTTCAAAATGTTCACAAAACAAGGAAGGGAAATGACAGTTAAATGGAAAAAGAACAATCAGTTTTTTTTCTTCTACAGCTTTAGTTACACGAGACAAGTTTTGAACAGCTGGCTTAATATTTGTATGCGATGAAAAGTTCACAGAAATAATGAAATAGTTTACAAATATGCGCTCTAAATATTTGAGCACATACATGTACCTGTATGAATACATGGATAGCTTTGAACGAATGAATGAAACAGCTATATCACCAATAGAAAAGTAGTACTCATTAGTAAATGTACTAAATAATTTTCTTTCTTTTTTCATTTTTCATTTCTCCCGTAACCTTGCTGGTCGTAGGGGCACCACTTATGACTTTGTGACAATCTCTCTCCATTTCGCCCTGTTCTCCACTGCTCTTTGGGACTATGCAAAGTCCATGCCTGTCCACTCTTTGATATTGTCTTCCCATATCTTCTTCTGTCTGCCTCGTTTTCTCTTTCCTCTCACTGTGCCCTGTAGGATTGTCTTTGACAGGCCAGTTGAGTGTGAGACGTGGCCATACCATCTTAGTTTGCGTTTCTTTACAGTGGTGAGCAGATCTTCATAAGGTCCAATTGCGCCTTGGATTGTAGTGCGCACCTCCGCATTAGAGACGTGGTCTAAGTATGAGATTTTCAGGATCCTTCGATAACATCTCATCTCTAAGGCATGGATTCTTCTCTCTATTTCTGCTGTTAGGGTCCATGACTCACATGCATATATGAACATGGACATGACGAGGGAGCGCATAAACTTGATCTTGGACCCAAGCGTGATGTTGCTGTCTTTCCAAATAGGCTTCAGCCTAGCCAGAGCAGTTGTTGTCTGCGCAATCCTGGAAAGAACCTCAGGTTTTGAACCTTCATCAGAGGCGATAGCACCTAGGTACTTGAAGCTTGTCACTGTGCCCAGCTTCTGTCCATTCACTCTTATTTCCTTTTGGATGCCACTCAAACAACCCGAGTGGCATCCAAAAGGACTAAATAATTGAAACACATCAAATGATGATTACGAGTATGCACATTATGTCATGACACATTTTAAACTTCAAACACTTGGAGATTTGCATGACTATTCCGTAAAGAAAGATAAATTGTTAATATGTTTCATTTGTGAGGAATGACAGGAATGTCTGTCTAAAAATTTACAATCTAAGCTCTCCTCACTATTATAATGCTCTCGGATTAACACTTGACGCAGGTTGAAAGATATCAGGTGTAGAACATGAATTTTTAACAGCCAGTGATATGATGTGTTCCTGATGATTGAGAATAGAATATGAAGTGTCGGTAGCATGGCACTACATAGATATGCTGAAAAATAAACATAAATACTACTTGGACAAGGATTGTAAGAAAACATGATGATGAGTTCGAATGATGAAGATCAAGGCCATTTATTATGTACCTAGACTTAACAACTTTTATGAATGGGCAATGAACCAATACCTTTAAGTAAATAATTAAGATGGGCAACCAAATGAATATATTAGATCGGTAGAAGAAAAGTTGTTCGAAATACCATCGAGTGCTTTTTAGAAGTGAAGTTGGAGATTCCATTATGCTTGCATGATTATTTTAATGACTATCCAGGAGATTCTTTTGCAGTTGAAAATTATGTATGTTCCTGAAAAAGAATTCGATCAATGACTCCAAAGATACAACACAAACGGTACCAAAACTGTTATATACATTTCAAGGCAGGAAGAAATGTCATTCACTACAAAACCTTAGAGCTTTCCATACTGAAATGTTTAAAACTGAAAAACAAAACGGTGTTTTGTTTAATCAACAAATATGGTTAAAATTATACATAGAGCTGAATATTGTTTTCAGACACAAACAACAACAACAACAAACAACAAAAATGACTTCGAGAAGGACTTATTCAGATTGATGAGCAACACCGTATTCGGTAAATAGATGGAATATTCGATGAAAATTACAAGATTTAAAATATGTGCAGATAAAAAAAATCTTTTCTTTGCCATCAGCATAATTGACTTAGTATTAGTCAGTTTGTCAAACAAACTGAACAAATGAAACAATCCATTTTACGGAGGCTTTACATTGTTAGGGTTATCACAATGGCTAATGTATAAAAATTAATACAAAAGACTAAAAACAAATACATTGATAGACTACGATTGTTAATAACGGATATTAGTTCATCGTGTAGCCATGTTGAAACACAAAAATTTTACAGTGGGAGGAGATATAATATCAATATTGTATTTTTTTATTATTATTTTGATCACTAGCGACTACACAACATATTTCGCCCCAAGATTCAAAAAGACGAAAAGAAGGTTTGTATTGAAATCAAAGAACGTGTGGTGAAAGATAATATAACATTCTAGATGCACAAATATTACTTATTCAATCACAAGGAAAGTTGTCATGAGATGAATTTTCTACGACCATACAATCATGAGACTGTAACATCAAAATAAATAAAATAGCATTGTCTATGTATGACGACAAAAATATTATGGTTGACAGTGTAAATAAATTACCCCATGGTCACGTAAGTACTCTATAGTCAACGAGATTCTTAATTCTCATCAAGACTTTATTTCTTTCGTTCTGTTTGAGAGTATCTAAATTTATCCTTTCATTCCGTCTGGAATGACAAGCCTTTTCAATAACAGTCTCTATAACCTTTTTTCCCTTGCTCTAATAAGACCACTAAAAACCCTTCATTTCAGCGTAGGTCCTTTATAACAGAGTTGTACTTTTGCGCAATTGCCCATACTGATTCTTCAAAATGTCTATGACTTAAAGCTACTTTAGTTAAGCTAGTTGATTTCTTTTTTACGTAATCAATGTTGTCACAGCAGTCTCTCTCTCTCTCTCTCTCTCTCTCTCTCTCTCTCTATATATATATATATATATATATATATATATATATATATATATATATATATATATAGAAGTAACCCTACCTCTTATCTAATTTATCAATGGTATCTATCACGATTACATTTGCATCCTTGAATAACCACTTTCAAACGTCATTATTGTTGAACAGAAAAGCTAGTCATATGATAATGATGTAATTCGGACATGTTTTTGTGTTCAATCTCTAATAGATTTATTCCAAACATTTCTTTCAAGTGCATAGTAATAAAGCTTATTTATTCATTGTAAAAACAAAATTGCAACAGAGAATGATTGTTTTGAATGTCTACTAAAGCGTTATACACAAAACACATACATTTTATTGGCATCCACAGTTTTGTCTTGTTGATTTGCAGGCGGATACCTTTTTGAGAGTTCATTAATTTATGACCACTACCATTTAATCTGTTATTGTCTGTACTCCTTAAGTCAAGCCAGATTCAATGATTGTCAGAGAAAATATTTGTAACACTTACGTAACTAAGTTTAGTGTACCTTTGTTCTTCATGAAAGAAATACTGTTTGGCTTCCGTAAACTCTTGCCTCAAGTGAAAACCTTGGAAATAAACCATGTGTGGCAGACTTTCAGTAGTCACTGAGATTTTTATATATCGAAAAGTTTTTAAAAAAATAATTCCGGATTACTTTCTTCACTCTTTATTCTCAGCATTAAAACACATTTTAAATTCATTCTGGGTGAATCAAGTGTCTAAACTATTCAGGATGACAAACGTTCTGCAATAGCATGATTTTTTTTTGAATGACATTTTGCTATGAAGTGTCTATTGTGCGTAACTTTCATTCAGAAAAACAAGATGTAGCATATTTATATTAATAACTTTTAATTAATATCTGGTGTATAATTTCAGACTCACACATTTCTATTACACTTTCCTTTTTTTTTTTTGGGTGTTCGTTTATCTTTAGGAAATGAAAGTTCATGTTTTCGTCTTGCACTTTATTTGAGTCCATCTGGAATAGCACTGACTTGTTGAAAGGCAAATGTCGTACAGTAATGCAATTCGTGGAATTTTTAATTTTTCTGTGAAACTCCATGTTGTTATTAACGATTTTTTTCATGAATTGAAACACCCAGTGCAAGACTCTTTATCCTCATGTCCGCATTCAATGCGGTTTAATGTTTTACAATTTCATATGTTTCTGTTTTTAACCGCATACATGGTTCAAAATCATGTAAATCTTTTCTCATTTGTTTTGTACTTTTGTCTATTCATCAGCACAGCCTAGTATGACACCGACATCATAAGCCATTTCTCAATCAACATATTGATTTTGTACCTGTTTTAGATTGTTCAACCTCAGTATGTAAGATGTTCTAAAATTCAGTAAATGTAACCTATTCTATCAATATAGTCTTATCACCCAAATCTGTAATAGCTAAATCGTAAGCTGTTTTCGTATATTTTCTTTCATACCCATTTTTTTTTTGTTTTATTCTGCTCTATCCTTTTGGTTAGCTCTGATTAATCATTATTTTCCTGCAACTCCGACAGTTTATTACTGATAGCTGTTATCTTGTTGTTAAAGTCAGTTATTACTTTGCTAAAAGCATTTCATTCTTAATCAATCTATATGTCACTGTTTCAACAGTCAACGTAATGTTTTTCCACATATGTCACATCTTGGAAACACGTTATCTTTTTACAAAAATAACAACAAAGTTTCCATGCTGTTTAATACTGCTGTGTATGCATTCCGCCTCAGTTGTCGCCAGTTGAAGTTTCATTTATTTAAAGGCACAATATATCTATTTGTTTCACAATTCTTAAAAGAAATCATCGTATCCTTTCACCGTTCATTCTTTTGGTCTTCAAGATTTTTCAACGTTGTATATATCATCTTATTTTTTGTACAGAGATAACTCTAGATCGTAAAACTTTTTTGTCAGCTCCCTTCACATCTTCCAGTTTGTAACAATTGGATCACTTACGATTACTTGCCTGTTTTTAAATATTTCCCTAATAAAGTTGTAAACGTCAAAACCCTTTAAAAAAAATTTTTTTTTACAAAATTTAGGCGTTCCAAATGTATTTGTTGTGTGGTAACCAAATAGATTGATCCATACATTTAATCCGTTTCCTTCCTTCTTTGTTTCCACCGTCGTCAAGTCTAGTGGTCGGTTGTTTTTTAAATTCACAATATTTTCATGATGTCTTAAATTCTTTTATTTGCTAATCATTTAAAAGAAATTAAAATATGAATATAAATCTTGATGCTTGATAAACTACCTTTTGGTATTATCAACAAGCCAAAATGACACACATCTACAACAGAAACTGTTATTTTCAGCAATTTGCAACCTTCTTCAATCCTTTCAAACGTATGAATTAATTTAGATTTATGTCCACATATGCCATTCATATTGTTGACTCAGCTACAGCCATTTCACGGAATCATCATGTGCTGTTTGAAATCGAACTTTATCCTCTATAAATTATACCTCTGTTTAAATTGAATCCTTGGCTTCGAATAATTGACAAGATCTTAAGTTGTACTGTAAATTTGGCCGAATACAATTGTATTTCCTCACATCAAATTAGTAATTTACTCCTTCTTCACATTGTTATATTTTAACCATATTGATATCATTGCTTATGCTACTTATTTCAATGTTGCTGTCATTAATCTCTTTGAAAATAATCTGCAAATCTTTATATTTGCTGAAACATTAGAGTATAATTCTCTTTACGCCTGAGATCAACAAATAAACTTATTTAATCTCCTAAATGGTATTTTGCAATGCAACCACCATCGACCACATTTTTATCCCTTCCAAACTTGTAAACCAAAAGGCCTTATCTCTTGACACCGACATTGTTTCTTTCATGTTAACACTCGTGAAATATTTATATCACCTCTGCTGTTGAATTTAATAAAATGTAGCTTTGTATCATGAATTTCTGATGTGTAAATAAATGTTCAGAATTATTATTTTATTTTCGCTCCGCCGCAGTAACCTCATTGACAGGGTTTGTTCCTTAGGGTCAACTCCGCTTTTGCCGTTTCGCTGTACCTGTGCTTATGCTCAAGGCTCAGCAAATCCGCCAGTTGAAATCATTTTTTTTTTATTGTGAAATAGACTTACTGCGGTAGTCAATATTTATTTTCATTTTATTTTTGTCGTATACATATGCTAGTGGATTCGTATGAAAATATTATATTGCCCCAGAACGTTCATTTATGAACTAAGTATACTTAATACTCACAAATGGTGGGGAATGGAACGGTATTTAGCTTTGGAGTCATGTGAATTGTCATACTGTTAATATTAAAACCCTATAATAGGATGAAAATATTCCAAGATTCTTTATATTTAACTCAATCTTCTAATACTTTTTGTTGTTACCAAAGATAAGCAAATTAAAATGGATACATATGCCTCAGGCTATTGATCGACGCAGGATTTATCGAGATCTGACTAAGATATTTTCTTCGTTTATCTTTGCTATGGCTTATGTATATGCTAACCGTTCTTTTACAATCAGTCTCGAAACATTCATTGGCTATATTCATAGCTAGAGCCTTTAAGACCAATGATAATTATATATAGGAATAGACGAATGAAAATGCAAAATAGTATGGAGAGTATTTATCTTTAGTAAAAGGTGTCCTATAACAATATGCTTGTTGAAGAGAATAACATTGAATAACATTTTATATTACAACATACTTGTTATTTAACAACTGAAGCCATATGAATATTGAGCTTCAAAGGTTTCGAACCTCAAAGTTATTTGATCTATGTAACATAACCATTATGCTACAATAACCAATATTAATCCATTTTCTAAAGTGACAACTTGACCATGGTGCTTCCTATATGCGATAGGAGCAGAAAGATGTTCGGCGTGTCCTCGTTTGAGAAGAGTGCATTGGCATTGAAACTTTAGACAAAAGCAGAATACGCTGAATACTTAATTGCCACAAATATGTGATACAGAAGAGATGCGCTTGTAAATGTCATCATTGTTTTGCATCGAATTGATATTTTTGTCTTTGAAACATCTCGTTTTACAAAGATTTCCCTAGAAAATATCTTTCACAAAATTTGCTGAGATCATGTCGTATGATTAGAACCATTAATATATGGTTAAAATCTGAGTATGAATCATATTTAATACACTCATTATTGAGTAGGAGCTATAGTTTAGATCTATTCAAAATCACAAAGTCTTCTCTTTTGTAGATACAATCAAATTATCAGTGAAATAATTGAAAATCTCGAAACAGCAATAGTTTTACGATGCTAATGGTCTCAAGCATCTTCAAGATTATTCCTTTAATTCCTAGAATAGGTTGAATAATCACTAGAAGTAGAAGAGATCACATAGTCCAACTTTCGCTATCATTAAAAACTGGTAACGTTCACTCATCTATACCAATATTATGTCTATACAGTATTTACAAAGGTAATTGTATGTATGTTTTACTGAAACAAAATCAATACAAGACTAAAAGCAGTTGAAATTGCTTCTTTATTTTATGTTTACTGACATACAAAATCAATACCAGACTAAAAGCAGTTGAAATTACTTTTTTATGTCATGTTTACTGACATACATCATCAATACAAGACTAAAAGCAGTTGAAATTGCTTCTTTATTTCATGTTTACTGACATACAAAATCAATACAAGACTAAAAGCAGTTGAAATTGCTTCTTTATTTCATGTTTACTGACATACAAAATCAATACAAGACTAAAAGCAGTTGAAATTGCTTCTTTATTTCATGTTTACTGACATACATCATCAATACAAGACTAAAAGCAGTTGAAATTGCTTCTTTATTTCATGTTTACTGACATACATCATCAATACAAGACTAAAAGCAGTTGAAATTGCTTCTCAATTTCATGCTTACTGACATACAAAATCAATACAAGACTAAAAGCAGTTGCAATTGCTTCTCAATTTCATGTTTACTGACATACATCATCAATACAAGACTAAAAGCAGTTGAAATTGCTTCTCAATTTCATGTTTACTGACATACAAAATCAATACAAGACTAAACGCAGTTGAAATTGCTTCTTTATTTCATGCTTACTGACATAAAAAATCAATACAAGACTAAAAGCAGTTGAAATTGCTTCTCAATTTTAGGTTTACTGACATACAAAATCAATACAAGACTAAAAGCAGTTGAAATTGCTTCTTTATTTCATGTTTACTGACATACAAAATCAATACAAGACTAAAAACAGTTGAAATTGCTTCTTGATTTCATGTTTACTGACATACAAAATCAATACCAGACTAAAAGCAGTTGAAATTGCTTCCTTATTTCATGCTTACTGACATACAAAATCAATACAAGACTAAAAGCAGTTGAAATTGCTTCTTTATTTCATGTTTACTGACATACATCATCAATACAAGACTAAAAGCAGTTGAAATTGCTTCTTTATTTCATGTTTACTGACATACATCATCAATACAAGACTAAAAGCAGTTGAAATTGCTTCTTTATTTCATGTTTACTGACATACAAAATCAATACAAGACTAAAAGCAGTTGAAATTGCTTCTTTATTTCATGTTTACTGACATACATCATCAATACAAGACTAAAAACAGTTGAAATTGCTTCTTTATTTCATGTTTACTGACATACAAAATCAATACAAGACTAAAAGCAGTTGAAATTGCTTCTTTATTCCCTGTTTACTGACATACATCATCAATACAAGACTAAAAGCAGTTGAAATTGCTTCTTTATTTCATGCTTACTGACATACATCATCAATACAAGACTAAAAGCAGTTGAAATTGCTTCTTAATTTCCTGTTTACTGACATATAAAATCAATACAAGACTAAAAGCAGTTGAAATTGCTTCTTTATTTCCTGTTTACTGACATACAAAATCAATACAAGACTAAAAGCAGTTGAAATTGCTTCTTTATTTCATGTTTACTGACATACAAAATCAATACAAGACTAAAAGCAGTTGAAATTGCTTCTTAATTTCATGCTTACTGACATACATCATCAATACAAGACAAAAATCAGTTGAAATTGCTTCTTTATTTCATGCTTACTGACATACAAAATCAATACAAGACAAAAATCAGTTGAAATTGCTTCTTTATTTCATGCTTACTGACATACATCATCAATACAAGACTAAAAGCAGTTGAAATTGCTTCTTAATTTCCTGTTTACTGACATACAAAATCAATACAAGACTAAAAGCAGTTGAAATTGCTTCTTTATTTCATGCTTACTGACATACATCATCAATACAAGACTAAAAGCAGTTGAAATTGCTTCTTTATTTCATGTTTACTGACATACAAAATCAATACAAGACTAAAAGCAGTTGAAATTGCTTCTTAATTTCATGTTTACTGACATACAAAATCAATACAAGACAAAAATCAGTTGAAATTGCTTCTTTATTTCATGCTTACTGACATACAAAATCAATACAAGACAAAAATCAGTTGAAATTGCTTCTTTATTTCATGCTTACTGACATACAAAATCAATACAAGACTAAAAGCAGTTGAAATTGCTTCTTTATTTCATTCTTACTGACATACATCATCAATACAAGACTAAAAGCAGTTGAAATTGCTTCTTTATTTCATGTTTACTGACATACATCATTTAAGATTCCCCTATATATTTTCCCTGCGAAATTTTCCATCGCATCAAATAAATCAATGAATAAAATTTGTTTTTATTTTGTGTTGGGGACACAGATAACCTTAGTGGAATCGATAACGGGTTATTGCCACCATTTCCATTTATGTTCAACTCTAGATATGTCTGATTCGACAAACGATATCCTGGAATTCTTGTAAGTCGTGTATCTGTTTACTGTTTATAGCTGACACTGAAACGTAAATTATGTTCTAGATGTCCCTAGTTTGGCTTCTGATTAGATTTACATGCTGCTTCTTCTGTTCTCTATATTGCACTTTATTAGTAGTTTCGAGATCATGTATGATATCACATATATATACATGAACTATTTTCATATCTTTTCTTTTTAACGAGATGTGGTCTTTACAGTATACAGTCTACTTCAAGTTAAATTCCTGTAAAAGCTGGAGTATTTTACAATGGAGCCGACAGAGGCAGACATAATTTAATGCCTTGTTATGGCATATACGCTCAGATTTCACCATCACTTGCATTCTTACTGCTGGAAGAGTATTACGGTCATCATTGATACATTTTACATAATAACCACATTCATTCACAAACTGCCATTACATGTTGAAGATTTTTACCCTGCTAAGAATTGAGTCCAATAACAAGCTATCAGCTATTCCAATATCAACAAAGTTCTTCTCTTATAATTCACACTTGTGAAATCAAAGTTAACAATTTGATAGAACAATAACTGAGCAAGATTATTTTACCGACAAAGGCACAAATCAGCTGAAAAAGAATTTTGTCAGGTTTTTATTTGCAGGGAGTAGCTAAAGTACAAACTCTAAAACAAGACGAATTGTTATACTATCTTTTATAGATAATCCGTATTTTTTTCCTCTCTGAAACCTAAAAACCATTCTCTTGTTTCTCATTGTAAATATTCTTGGTATTCCTGTCTAACCGTGTGTAGCGGCAGCCACAAGGTGCTTCAGAAGTAATTTAATGTCTGATCTGGATCTGACATTTTAAATGAATCAAATCAAATATTTGACCTTCTTTTTGTCAGAATTTTCTTCTTAAAAATGGTAAGATAATACCATGGGATATTATGCAACTATCTATGCTTGAATCGTTCGATCTAATGTTCGTAACGCTATGTCTATCGTTACAACTTTGCAGTTATTCATTTATAAAACATACAAGAACGCGTCTATGGTTAAAATGTTTCTTTCAAATTGTTTGGAATTAACGGTTTATTTAACTATCTATCTTTCGATTGACAGATACAAAAATAGCAATAAAAATAAGAAAGAAAATACATGATCAAGAGAAGTTTCCGACATCTTTCCTCCTTTTTTGAATTTTAGAGAAGAACAATTTATTATCAGGACTAGGCACAATATTTGTCAACTTTGTATCGGGTTATATCTCTTCCGGTTTAAGGGGACACAGCAAAATATTGTTACCATTTATATTCTTCCAGTTTAAGGCGACACAGCAAAATATTGGTGTCATTTATACTATTCCATTTTAGGGCGACGCAGCAACATATATGCATCATTTATACTCTTTCAGTTTAAGGCGACACAGCACAATATTGGTACCATTATACTCTTTCAGTTTAAGGAGACACAGCAAATTACTGGTCCCATTTATAATCTTACAGTTTAAGGCGACGCAAAAACATATATGTATCATTTATACTCTTACAGTTTAAGGCGACACAGTACAATATTCGTGCCATTTATACTCTTTCAGTTTATGGCGACACAGCACAATATTGGTACCATTTATACTCTTACAGTTTAAGGCGACACAGCAAATTATTGGTACCATTTATACTCGTCCAGTTTATGCGACACAAAAATATATTGGTACCATTTATATTCTTCCAACGTAAAAGAAACTCATACGACAATTATGTTTTTTTCTTCTTCTAAAGAGGTGGGTCATACTTCCGATTCACAGTTTTTTCTTGAATGACAACCGTCAGATATGGGATGAAAATGTTTGTAAAAACCGATCATATTGTCTCATTTTTCCGTTCATTTCTAATCTGATCCAAACTTGCGTCCTCAAGGTGCTGATAAATGTCTAAGATGCCTTTCAAATGTTAACTCTGAATGGCATAGCTTAAGCTACATTGGATTATCACACTCTTAACGATGTAATATTCCCTGTATCTTCTTTTCTATCTTTTAAGGGTTACATTTTAATACGGATGTTCTGCATAAATTTACCATCAAAGCCGTTATATTACTTGGTCATCGGAATTTTGAAAGCCGTTACTTTCATCTTTTAAGTAACTTTTCTGCTCACGTTTATGTAAGCAGTAATATATCACGAAAAAAATTTCAAATAGTAATATATAATCGTAAATTTTTACAAAACTTTAGTAATTATATATTTACTTCTGTCGTAGGAATCCGGAGTGACTATGTACTTAGATGAGAATTAATTACTGGGTCGACATGCGGGTGTGTCTGCCTCGCACGAATGCCTATACCACCAGCTTTGTAGGATCATTTATTGGTGATGTGTGCATGGTCGAGATGGTGTAGGGGTTGGTGCTTACAGGGAAGGTGATAGGTTACGTAACCTGTGGACCCGGGTTCGAATCTTCGTAGAGTACGAATTAAAATTCTCTAATCTATTTATTCGTATTTAAAACTGATGTTAATGTTATCAAGCATTCTCCTGTGGGATCCAGGGATATCACTTTCCGCTCTTTTTGGTGTATATCTGCAATTCTCTCTCTCTCTCTCTCTCTCTCTCTATATATATATATATATATATATATATATATATATATATATAGAGAGAGAGAGAGAGAGAGAGAGAGAGAGAGAAAGAGAGAGAGATTTTTATTCAAGAACTCTGCATTCACTTCATAGTACAGAAACAGATTAACTATATGCCTTAGTAGTATAAAAAATAGGGATTCCGACGGGAATGTGTCCCGAAACCCGTCACGGCTCCCCAGGGGTAAACCAAGATCCCCAATATTCTAGGATTATGGAAATAGACCCGTTCATGGGGGTGGGAGTTGGTGTGGGTGTAGTGCCAATACAATATGTTGGACCATTTACCACGAGACCGGTGTTAAAACAAAAGCTCTCAATTATATGTATCGTCTTGAGTGTAGAATACTTATGAAAGATGAAGGGCGCTAACAAGAGTCAGTCATTATTGCTCGGAGAGACTGTTTGCTGTCACAAATCTTGTTTCGAGACTCACTGTAAGATTCATCTTTATTAAATGCGCAACGAAAGAGTTCTCCACATCCGTGCCGTTCTTGGGTAATTGGGACTATGTCGCCCATGTGGTAGCAGTCGCGTGCAGCACAAGCTTCTTTATACAGAGGAGAGAGTCAGATGGCATCTTGCTGTTGTGTTGCATTAGCTTACGATAGTTCGACCATCAATTCAGAGACAGGTCTCAAAATTGCCATACCCGCCGATCATTTATATCCTTAGATATGTCACATGAAGATAACGTTGGGTATTTACTTCAGCTGCATCGATCAGGTAGAATTGACGACAAAGCTCTCAATACAGCGTTGAAAAACTGTAGTGAGCATACAACAGAGAAGCCCACATCAACCCCACGTCAGAGGCCTGCACGTGCCCAGATTAGGGACCTACATTGCCCTACGTCGGAAGCCCATCCAGCTCCCAGCAAGGAGAGTGACCCGGTGACAGACCTCCTTGGGGAGGAAAACAAAGAAAGAAACAAAGAAACAATTGCTGTTTAAGAGTACGCCATGGCTAATTTGCAACTTTCTTAGAGGCGGAAAGAAGGAGTGAAACCTACTAGAACCATATCCGGTGTCATTTCTAGAGGACATATGGACACAGATCCAGAAAAAACTCACAAAGGAAATATTTGATTTAAACGGTGAGAAGTTCCATCTAGCCCTCGAAGTGCAGCTGCAAAAGGACAACCCAGATGAAATCCAAGAATTTACAGACCTCGTCTTGCGCAACACTCATTAAGCGATTCTGGGCTCACACGAGATAACGAACGCACTTGATAAGGCATTCTCACAGACGCTCAAGGTGGTTGAAAAGTGGACCAACCAAGCCTCTGGCTTATTATCGAACGGGTAGAACTGCTATGGCTGGACATCGCCAGTTATCAGCTTCTGCGAGGTGGTTCATATATCTAGCCTCCACCTGAAGTGCAAAGAAAAATGCTTTCATCAACATGAAAAACAATGACGACATATGCCACCGCTAGTCTCTATGGGCAGCATGGTGCGGCCGGTAGACCATCCAGAACGTTAATAAACATACACGCTGACAGATTCGAGCAGCAAAACGAAATAGCGATCAGCGTGTTTGGGTATATAAAGGGCGTTACTATCTACAGTATCAGCAAAATGTTCTCCAAATTTCCACGCATCAACCTGAAGGCAAGACCACCGTCGCTTTGAGAATTGACATAAGCAGCTCAAGGTTCCCCACATCATCTATGCTGATTTTTCGGCACTGACTACTAAGATAACGGGCCAACCTCGAATTCAGACAAAAGACGCAGCACCACAAGGATTATGGCTTTAGCTACATAGTCGTGTACTGCGATGGCCAGAGTGAGCTCCCTGTGTTATACCGAGGGAATGCTTCCTTTACTCATTAAAAGAGGAGCAGGAGAAAATCAAAAATACCCTCACTAACCGCAAGCCTATGAGGATGAGAAAAGAGGACTGGCTAGCCCATAATTGCCAGACGCCGTTATGCCAAGTCGAACAACCCCCATGCCAACGACTACGACCCCGCAAAGTCAAAAACGTCATATCCTCTACCTGTATTCCAGCAGCATACTGGAAGAATAGGCTATGTCTCAGGCACTCTCGACAGACTGTTTATATAGCATCCAGTAGACGCGGAAAAGGGTTAATTTCTCGAAGACAATCTTGAGTACCCGCAGGAGCTACACAAGACTATCCGCTGGCACCAGATCGCATGAAGGCCAAGAGGTGATTGTAGGGATCCCCCGCCCCCCCCCCCCGAAAAAATTCTCGAAAGCATAGAGGGTGTGCTGACCAAGGTGGGAAAGCTTATCCCCAAGACTCAGGACAAGGAGCTTTAAGTGGCGCACTACCAAAACAAGCAGCTGAATCTCTCACAAAGTATGTATCTAAAGAAGGTCTTTTGTTACCAGCGACTTGATGGTGATCCACATGAAGACAATGGAAAACGTCAAGCTGGTGCAAATCCGACCTTTGCACAGGCCAAACACTTCGACGATGATCTGGCACGTGCACAAGAGTCGGTTGTACCTGAATCGGCCGGACTTCGTCGAGATGAGCGTCCTCGAGCTCTCTAAAGTTCTCATGTGCATTACTATAACCACCTCAAGAGAGTATACTGAGATTGATGCGAGCTCTATTCACCGACACCGACTTGCTACTGCTAGAGGTCAAATCTGATGACATCTACGAGGACATTAGCCAAACAACCAGCCTCTACAACGCCAGCGACTACCCGAAGAACAACCCTCGCCACAGTATCGTAAACAAATAGATGCTCGGCAAGATGAAAGACGAATGCAACGGCGTCCCCTATTGTCGTGTTTTTGGGGTCTCGGCCCAAGATTTACTCCATACTGCGCATAGAAGACATCGAGTTCCCCAAGGCCAAGGGCGTGAAGAAGTGCGTTGTAATGCTTTTCCGAGCTATGTATATCATTTTTTGCGCGAGTGAATCTGGCATCTTTTCCTTTTGGGCATAGTTTGCCAACATCAAGCATTGTGGGGTAAAGCTTGTCTGCCAGAATTGCTTTGCGACTATGCCAGACACAGACAAAAATACCATCAATTAAGTAGGCAGCGTCGGATTTAGCGCTCTTTACTCGGAGTGCTTATAGGCGACAATGCTCTTCGCGTCCAGTCTCAGGAGAACGACAGCAAACTAGCGCTTGTTGCATTGGCTGTGGTACTTTTGCTTTACCAATTGTATTGCTCTCTGGACATCCTTTACTGTCACCCGCCGTTTCCTAACCTTCGCGCCCCTTCGCCCCGCCTCCACCTTTTTAGGGTCTTTAATGCTCCCCGTCGAGGCGTCAGTCAGGACAACAGTGGTTACTTTCTCAACAGCAACCACCCCGTCCGTCCGGTTTTCTGATGAGGTATCTGTCTGGCTCTAGTGTCCAGCCTTTTCGCTTCCATTTTCTTAATCTTCTGATGTGTTACTGTTTCTTGGACATCGATCTCTAAACTGGCATGGCTTAACCGTGGATCTGAGGCGGTAAGTGGCGCTAAGAACATGTTATAGTGATGAAAGAGATTTCATCTAGTTTTGATGAGCGCGTCCATCAAAGGGATCTTCCTAGCAATCACTTACGAGTTTGGACTCCTATTCGTGGGGGACAGGCATCACCAACAAATCGACGAATGCGTACATGCGCAGTTCGCCGCTTCCCATCGTCTTGGTCATCATGGCTTCAAGTCAGATCTTGTACGGACCGTAGCGCTTTTCAACTTCATCGCCGCTTATGTCATTCAACTTAGAGAGGATGAGCTGTCTCTTTTTGCGTGCCTTCATAAGACGCCGAGATAGTCACAACGACAGTTGTTTCGACCGTTTCAGTTGTCGCTCAATTCTTGCTGGCGGACTCAGAAGTAGTTGGTCTAGTATATCGCCCCAACCCATTGTCTATTTTATGGCATGCACTTATGCTATGATATATCTGTCTCGGCGCCTGAGTCTAATATACTCGTGCATTCCATAGCACACGATGAACAAAGGAATGATAAGGAGAATGGTGTTTAGGACTTCGCACAATAGCTGGTTACAGCTGGTTAGGAACTTACTTGATAGTACCTTCTACCTTCTGCATCTTCTGATTGTAGAACATTTTGATATTCCAGGCAAATGCTACGGCGGAGTCTTCAAACAGCATCACTCTAGTGGCCGCCAAGCTGTCGAGGTCTGTTGACACCATGAACGGAGACCTCAACATGGCCGACACATATCACAGGGTAGATGACATCCTGCCAAGTAGCGCATACGTCTCCTTTCCTGTGAGAAAAACCATCATGAACAGTCACATATGCTATATAAATGTGTGGCTGGAGTAAAAGAAAGAGGCGAATGATTCAACACAGAATACGAGTCTATACAGAGTAGTTGTGATGCTAGCTTTACACTTGCTAGCCCTCTAGCTTGGTACACTACCGTCCCCGCTACCCAGTCACATCGCGACCGGATATTCTACTTAGAACAGACCTAAGCCGGCGTTATTTGCAATATGTCTGACCTGGATGGAAACTTCTTCTTTGCTTTCGTCGCGTTTCTTTGAGATGAGGGAGTGTTAGTCGTTTCAAAGTTTCGAATACGCTGGAACGGTGAGCGTGTAGAGACTTACGTTTGGGGCTAGAAGTTTCTCTAGCCAAGACGAGATAAACTGTAATATCATATCCAAGAGGCTCGACATCTATGACAGCGACTTCGCAGCTATAACCCCACATGATCTGAGGCGTTTGTTTAGGCTTGAGCGTTCATTAGCAGTGTTTATCACTGAGATGGAAGGGAGCAGCGGTTTAGCCATCACGGATGCAAACTATATAGTCATACGAAATGACTCAACACTGTTGTCATGATTGATAGTTGCGTCACAATCGGAGATACTAAATCCAGTGGCGAAATATTTCTTGAACCATAATATCGATGTGTGTATTTATCAGGGGGATCTTAACGATCATTTCTTACCCACACTTAGTATCAGTTCTGAAGAAGTCAAAAATGTTCTACCTCATGGCCAAATATGTAAAAAGAAAATGGCCACTTGATATAAAGCTTTCCTTGCTAAGTCAGGAAATCGGATTTCCCACAAAGCATGACCTTGGATGTAAACCCAGCATCTATTTAGATTTATCCCTAAGATTTCAAAAAAGATTCAACCACTTAAACTCCAGAGTCGGGTATTTATCCAGAGCGACCTACTGTCGTTCCGGCTGATTGGAACTACAGACTCGACTGAATGTGTAAGCTCCAGGACTGGGTTGAACAAAAACTAGACGTGATGGCTGTTCTCTATCAAAGTGTACCGACGGGGCGTTAATGTCATTGATCGCGTTGTCACCGCCCCTATTACAGCCGACCTTGGCATGGGCCTGCGGTGTAGGCCTACTCTCTACCATTATTGCCGCCTCCGCTGTTGTACGGTTTGAGGCTGCCGCCCTAGTATGTGGATTGGCTAGAATTGGAGCCAAGTTTATTTGCAATCGACCCAGGTAAAAGCCAAACCACACGACGTGGTTTGCGTGCTAGCAGAGGCGAAACTAAGTACCCCATCTCAAACGTCACATCAAAGTCCCTAAACGATGGGCCGATCTCATATAAAGAGTTTAGGCCAGTGTTGGATGAAATAGATAAATGCAATTGAAAGAAAAATGAAATTCGCATCAGAGCACCCAAAAACAGCACACGCAGCTATGATAATCGACGAAGAGATTTATAAAGAAAAAAAATTCTCTGATCCAAAAAGGCTGCGACGATATTGGTTTTCGTTGTTGTTGTTTTGTTTGTTTTCGTAAAAAAAAATATGGCTGGAGACTCACAGTAGAATTATGGCGCTTTAACGAAGAGTCTTTCCCACTTCCGTATGGATGATGCGCTCCGCCTTATGAATGTCAGCAAATATTTTCTATTTCTCTTGTAGGCTCACGCCCAGAAATCCAATACTACTACTTGTGCGGTGTCTGTAAACAGCTGACTCATCCATTATCATTGTAAACATATATGCCGTAGTGACTCACCTTTTATTTAGAACATATGCAATATAATAGAGTAAAATAACTATACATTCTCGCCAGCTATTACCTTGACTTGGAGCCTATATTCTAACGGCTAGGGTAGGTGTTCATTGTTGGTGGTCATTATGGCAAGACAATCAAATGTTGGGAGCTCCGAGTCCCCCTGTATGGCTATAGACACCCCAGAAGGGAGTATTCTGGAAATAGATTGTGTAGATAGTGATACACAGTCAGTGGAGTGAATTTTTACAAGCATACAGAGAATATTACAACAACACGTGGCTGTTCATTAAAGATCTTGAAAGGGAAAGACCAACAGCACTGCCAAACAAATGCAGAGGGAACCTAAAATATCTCCTGGTGAAAATAGAAGGGGGTTACAATTGCGTAAAATGGCTAAAGGTTTGAGCACTTATCATCGTTTCCGCAATTTGGGTCTCCCCTTTTCAGAGATATAACTACACAGAAGTTAGATACAGTGCATGATAGTAACAAACTACACCGTTGCCAAATGTCGGCAAGAGTCCAGCTAGGTTATGTGTACTGTGTATTATGCTGCTGTTCATGCAGGAACATCTGTGGCAGAGATTTAAAAGCAAAACACCACCCAAACCATGGCTCCAATACTTTATCAGATGCATTACTTAAGTCACGTGTGCATTCCGAGGTTCAATTTTGCTACACAGCAGACGTAATAATGACACCAAAAGGAGAACCTATTTTATTATTGGCATACAGGCTCCTCATATGTGGGCTAATGTGTGTGGTTGTTCCCGTCGTAACCTTCGTCAGTAGCTTCTTAGATCAAGTAAAGGTCACACACACACACACACACTGTGCTGGCGTTCACATAGGAACGCCATTGCATGAACGCAAACCATCTTACACATATTTCCTGGACGCCGCGGCTGGTTCTATAAATATCGAAATTGTCAGTGCGTAACACTCCGACCAAACAACTTTTCTGCTGACAGTAGCTTATTAGATCAAGTGAAGAAATACACACACAGGCACACACACGGTGCTGGCGTTCATATAGAAACCCAGTTGCTAGAGCGACTCTTAACCGTCGATGTTTCTGTATGAACGCAAACCATCGTACACCAATAAAGCGCAGGCTGGCAAGGGAGATAGCTATCCCTGGAGCTCAACAGTTTTTGGCTGGGTGTATTTCCGCTGAAAATGGGGTTGGAAGTGAAGGCGGTGCGCGGGTCTGCTTCCACAACCCTAGACCAGGGATGGTTTGGTTTTGCTACTGGTGGAGCTGCGGTGGGTTTTGTAGCCCGTTCCCACCAGAATGCCCAGTTAATATTTTACATTGGTATCTCCAACGGTTAGGACGAAAATAAATTGCACTACTGACGGATTCACATGCTCATGCATGAACGAGCGGCTTCACGTGATCATAAAAGTTGTCTTTGTTTGAAATTAAAAGACTTTGGAAGCAGGCACACAAACCATCTCACTCAAATAGTACTATGGTGCCCATTAGCCCACCTTGTCCAGTCTGATTAACGTTAAGTCACTAGTTAGCTTTTCAACCCTGCCTGTAAGGTGACATATGCATCATATAACCTATCAGATACGCCTATTTAAAATGATATCAACAATGTGCTCATGTCGTGAATAGCAATTTATTTAATTTTCACCAAAGCATTTTATATTCCTATAATTTAATATTTAATAGGAAAACCGTCCTTGATGTTATAGTAAAATACAACCTACCGTTTTTCGCATTAAAGTTATTTTTCGCATTCTTGCAATGACGTACAACTTGAAATAAATTGTTCATAGAAGTTTGCTTTTAATAGCTATGGTATTGAAAGCATTGTCCATCTGACTATTATATCGGCTAAAAGGTGTTATAACTTCAAAAATCATTTTTGTTATTATTGTCACGGAATTGTGTGTACGAAAATGCCTATGCATTATATATGAACAAAAATGTAGATGAGTTGCGTTGCCGCGTACAGCGTTACGCGGGGTGGTTTATTTGTAACCTTGGCGATTTAAAAATATTAATTCATGCTCACTCACTGATGCACAAACAAAGCGCCGGCAGTGTGGAACCTGTTTTACCTCGAGTTCTCTGGGCGTAGATGTGACGACTAGAGCACTTATTGCCCAAACTTCTCTCTGTACCGTCACAATACAGATGAGTCTTGTCATGAAGGTATCCACTTTACGGAAGCAATCTTCAGTTGTAGAGCTGTTTACGGGGAGTCGTCGAACTCTGGGGTTTTGTGTAATCCAGATACTGAGGTCAGTGGTGTCGTTGGTTTCGAAGGACGGTATTGGGTTTACTCAATGTTAGAGGCCAAAGGTTCTGAAAAAACGACAGGTCCGCGAGATAAAGAGGTTCTCGAGGGATCCTTCGGCAAGTTGGGAAGAACGGACCACACGATGTTGTTCTTTCATCATTTTGCAGGAGCTGTTGTATCGGAAATATCTCGAAATCGTCGACTGGATGCCATGAGATAAATACCATCGTATATTTCATTTTTGAACCTAAAATCAATGTCACTACATGTGTGTGAAAGAACAATCAAATTCAATGTTATTATATGTGTGAAAATCAATCATCCATCATATTCGTTGATGAACCATACATTGTTCCTATTTGGTCATAAAATTCCATACATACCTGGTGATAGACCCATACATCAATCATGTAAATTAGTAATTCCATACACTGATCATACCTGTTGATATATCCATGAATCAGTCATTTTTTTTATTTAAATTCCATGTTTTGATTGTATCCATTTAGGAACGATCTCATTTTGTTATATTCCTTGTTGAATTTTGTTCGTATGAGTAGGTGTCAGATTCGTGCATTATTCCTTTCCATTATAAATACACATCTCATTTACGTAATTGTATTAAGCTTTTTCGCCAGATCCAATCCCACCCGGTTTAATCCTGTTACAACGATGATATAGATCATTTTAACCCAAGGGAATCATAGCTTGCGAGGAAATAAAAAACACGAAAGCGAGAGTCTACACCGGATATTAAGGCAAAGAAACCAATATACATAAAGTAATTCATTTCTTGAGTGTACTAGTGTACAGTAATCATGAGTCCGATTACGGCAGATTTTCGAGACGAAGAATGATAACGTGATTAACGAGATTTCTATCACAGAAAGCAAACGACTGTCCTAAATTGTTACTTTCTTTTACTTGTAACTCGAGATGCATGACGTCAATCATACGCAATTCGAGGTCGTAAATTGGAATATTATTCACCGACGACATGGAACATTTCTTGGCTGGAGCTTTTCCAGAAGACAGATGCCAATTTTTGGGCATTTACTATATTAACTGGATAAGAACGGTCGCACTTGGTATTTGTTTCCAAAACAGGTTCATTAGCCGCGACTGATATTAACCTCAGTGCAAAACAGCGGTAAATCTTGTTCCATAAATGTAAATTTAAGGTTTTTTGTATTTTCATCAATAACGATTTTTGAATGGATTGCTATCGGTGACGTCAGTCTGCTCTGAAACATTATGAGTTTTTTAGATATAACTCGCCTGAAATATGTACAAGTACCTCGATCAAAATGATGATACAAGTGCTGCATAGAGGGAAAAGACGATTTAGTAAATTTGATCAATTCACTCTGATAAAATATCCCTTTTGAGAAAATGGAACTTTACATGCGAAGATATCTACGAAAAAAACAAACAATTGATTTATCGCAAAAAGGAATAACGTTGTAGAAAAACAATGTTCCATGTGTAAAGGAAAGATATGATTTATTTCAATTATTGCAATACAGATACATACATATTGTATTTACGTGTATCTAGAAAGAGTGCGAAATGACTGCAAAGTGCTTTTAAACAATTCGTGGTATTTAGTTACGACATTTATATTAAAAATTAGTTAATCTTTTTAGGTTATTTTGTTTTGTTTTTTTTTTTTGTTTTTTTTGGGGGGGGCGGGGGAATGTCAAGATGTATGTAAACGAAAAATTTTGCAGAATCAAACTTATTCTTTCCTTTCGAATATCGTTGATAGTTTCACTTCAGTGTGGATTCTATATCAGGATGAAAATTACATTTGTCTGTCCAAAATATGGATTTATTTCCATACTTCAAGATAATTGTCCAATAGTGGAGCAATAAAATAGACATTGTACAAGCTTTTATTTGAGTATATCTTACGTCTCAGCTTCTATCGTAAGGAATTT
The DNA here is from genome assembly GCA_029931535.1 of Margaritifera margaritifera. Taxonomy (NCBI): domain Eukaryota; kingdom Metazoa; phylum Mollusca; class Bivalvia; order Unionida; family Margaritiferidae; genus Margaritifera; species Margaritifera margaritifera. The sequence goes on from JAQPZY010001420.1 coordinate 464,625, forward strand.
CCAAATTAAATTGTATCGATGCAATTGACTATTTTTTCACTTTGAATATAATTTGTCACAAAATTTAAACTACAAGAGGGGATGCTAATTGGTCTCGTATCAATAGCATTAGTCATGAAACAAAACGAATTTCCGATCTGCGTAACATGCATCTCTTAAATTGTTTCGTACCAGAAACAGTTTAATCTAATTTATATTTGCGGATGTAACATAATTCAAAAACATTATGATAACTGTATTATCAAATGATGACACTGTGTAGTGTTTTGTTCTCAAGTCTATTTACCCTTTGCGGGTAGTCGTTCTTGCAGAAGGTAGAAACCGACATCTAGATTGGTGTTCCTGATGCAGATGCAACGGAAGCATTTGAAATTCACTGGTATGAAACAAAAATTACATTTTAAGATATGGGGTAAAATTCTTGTTATGCAGACTAAATACGATTAAAGTTGAACTTCTGTGACAATCACAATCAAGTGAGAAAACTTTGTGATAGGGAGGAATGGAACATTTATCATTTTCGTCGCTTGAAAAGTTATATTGGATTAATCTATTTCTTGATCTAGAAAGTGTCCAAGGTCCTTTTCCTTTTTAAGATAAAATTAACTATACCTCACAGACTTTTACTTGAACAAACAAGATATTATGCATTGTATTTTCTTATATTCGCAATATAACGTTTAATTGGGTATCTCATTGATGTCCACGACTATGGTAAAACATACAACCTCCAGACCATAGTTACTATGCGCTTGATTACACACGCTATCGATGCATTGATACAATGAACCTATATATACATCAGTTGTTTCGTATCATATTCATTATGATACATTTATCATGAAACTCTCCCACTTTGCTACCACCCAACATCTTATCCTTACAGTTAGTTTAGATCAATAATGTATTTGTTTCACTGGGAGTTAACGGTCATATGCAGCAACTCCGATTAAGTACATGGTTAATGTCGTCCCTGTCTTGTTGAACTATTGGTCCTTACTATTGATGATGATGATGATGATGATGATGATGACAATGATGATGATGATGATGATGATGATGATGATGATGATGATGACAATGATGATGATGATATACTTTTTGTAACAGGAATCTGTGTCAACGTGAAAATTAAAAGTACCATTATTTAGTTCGAACACGTACATTATCTATGAATATAACTTTTATGGAAAGAAGAAAAAATATAAAATATACAGACACTTTGCATCACCTACGGCGACCTTAATAGTGCATAATGTGTGAACTGTGAGGTGTGAGTGTCGATAACAAAATGGGTATAATGGCTGATTTTAATGGAATATTTCTACATCCCAAGGTCTTGAATTCGAGCCCACTTGATAGTAATATGACTTTTCCCATGCCCTATTGAAAACAATGACTTCCAAGATGTACAAAAATAAGAGGAAGAGCAACAATAACTCCGGGTTCTCATAGACTTGTTTAGCCTAAGGTATAATAAAGAAGACGATAATGTTGATAAAAGAAAGAAAGAAGAAAGAAAAGATAGAAACGATGAAAGAAGAAGATGAGGAGGAGGAGGAGGAGGATAATAGTATAGACACTGTTTTCCAAGCTTAGAGGATACCCACGAAACACCTTTTTTCATTTTTCAAATCAAATACCCTACCCTCATGAAACAAACAAAAAATATTAACAACACTAAACTAAAGCTTGGTACCAAATCTTTTTTTTAAACAACCAATACCCGACCCTACATGATACAAAATGTTGACACTGTATTTCTAGCTCGGGTGATATACACACATAATTGAGATTATTTCATTTTTCAAAAGCAAACACCATACACCCACGTCCACAGACAAAAAGAAAATAATAACAACCACAACCCAAAACCGCTAACATTTTGTTTTTAAACAGAACACCCTACTTTACACGATATTTTTTCCCTGTTATATTTCATAGCTCAGATTATATACCCCCATATTTCAAGCTTATGTTCATTGTTCAAAAACAAACATCCTACCCTCAACGTCAAAACCCTTACTACATTAATGTATAAGCCCTACCGCTTTCCTGCCCCAAATCGAGTTAAGCGAGTCACGGATACCGCCATTCGCTCTTTAATTCAGATACTCTAAAGGGTTTAACTTCTATACTTGAACATTAATTAGTGAAATAAGCATTATTTTTTAATTTAAAATTTATAACATTTACAAAATAAATGTTTAAATCTTAGATAAACAAATAATTAACATACGATTTTGAAAAACTTACATATTCAATTGCCTAACAAAAGTTAACATAATAAATCAGTTTAACGAGGTGAAAATATATTACACAGATAATGCATATTTTACGTATGGGCCATTAAGCATTTTTGATAAATACACCTTACAATTTGATCATGATGATACAATGAACATATATAGAGCGCAATGTTATATGAAATTCATGCAAAATCAGTCAAGCTGGGCAGCATGGATGGCAAAATCAGGATGTGGAATATGTTGCTGGCATTTTTCAGATAAAAGTATATTCGGGCTAGTAAAATCAACATATAGGCTACATATCTATTTTCAGATACAATAACTATTGTCAAAATGGTAAACACCGTTACCTGATACAAATCTTTGAATCAAGCCACCAATAGTATATATTTTAAACAATTAAAAATAATCTGTAATAATTTTATTTTAATATTTTTCCTAATAGTGATTGGAGATTTATAACTGAATAACCTAAATACCTAATTGATAATGGCCCTGAAGAACATACTACACTATATCAAAATTTTGGAGAACTTACACCAGCTATTGCTTACAAAGGCAAATATAATTACAGATATAGAACAGTTAAAAAATGGAGAAAAATGCCTGCTGAAGAAATAAATTAAATATTAACAAGCGATGAAAACACTGCATGTACTTACATCTTTATGCAAGATAGCGAACGTCTAAGAGAAGAAGAAATATCTAGATTAAATCAAAGTATAAGGTCTTACATCTATTACAAAGTCTGTTTCTACTGTACAAGACACTGTTGAAATTTTATTTAAACATTTAATTTTAGGCAAACAAGGTTATGAATCTGATGAAAATATTCCAGTATCTTTTCAACAATATATTTCAGATTTAAAGGTTAGACTAAATTATGCTCTTGATGATGATGGTATATTATTGATATGGTAATCTGGTGATGAAAATATAAAGTACAGTAGATTACAATAATAACAATGTGTAAGACTCATTAGATTCATTTAGTCTAAGAATACATACTACTATAAATGGAAAGTGACCTTGAACAAACGTTTACAACCGAAACAGATGCTTTCAATGCAGATGATGAAAAGAAACATCCCGCAATCAACACTAGTATTGTTAAAGACTTTAACATGAAGTGTAACACCCAATACAGCTAAATTAGAAATCGATGGAAACATAGAGACAATTACAACGGAAATATATGCAGACATATGTATGAGGAGTATTACAATAAATACTACAGTTGATGAAATTAGAAACATTTATTATGATTAACACCCATTGAATAATTAGGCGAAACGAAAGGCTATGATACTTCGGACATAATTGAACCTATGTATAACGGTCAATCTCTCTTGTGTGTATATAATCAACTTTGACTATTTACCTTGGCTCCAACTTATGATAGTTTTCCCCATCAACTCAGCATCTCAATGAGACTGACATAATTAAGAATGAATTTACAAAAGCCGACATTACTCCCAAATATAACAATTTTCGAATCCTCATCGATACTACTGCCTTAGATAATGCCTTGGATGCAAATTCGTATGCTATATCACACGCCTATCCAATCTACTTGACAGAGATGTATACTTTTAGTTTTAGCGGTAATAAGATATCAGAATGAATAATACTAGTATATAGCAGCTTAATATTACGCATGAAAAGAAAACTAATCGTAGCAAAAGCTCTCTGTCTGCTTATTGTTTGTCCATCATAGTGGGGGGGGGTAGTCTCATTGAAACACCATACAAATCTCTTACTATGAGAAGGATTCTGAATGTACCTTTTTGTTTACCATAAGAAAGCAGAGAGCTCATACAGGTTAGTGTCATATATTCCTCTATAATGATGTATATCTCATTTATATACAGATTGCGTTTCTTCATTTGTATGTGTTTGTAATTTCGTCAAAACCTTTTAAAGTCATACAATCTAATTTTAAAACTTTAGGACACAGAACATATTTAAGTCTTGACTACTGTTGGTATTCCTACGCTAATAACAACGTCGTGTTTTGAAGAGAGCTAATTATGCTGATCACAGAGGTACTAGTTTTCAAGTCACTAGCACACCTGCAAATTGTTTCTCGTGTTTGTAAAGGCCTTGCCATATCATTTTAGAGTTAAAAGTATATACAAAGCACCCCTCGATGCATAACGAAACAACGACTGATTACTCATCATTTAAGGACATCTTTTTAAATCATGTACTGAAATTACTTCATCATTAAAGGATAGGTTTACAATAATAGGTCTGACTTAGTAGTAAATGATCTCGAAATGATTTGAATAGAATTGTTATGTGCTGTTTACCGGCCCCCGCATGAACATTCGTCTTTCTGGGATTATTTTAATATAAGTATTGAAAAAGCTTTAAATAGAAATCCAAATATCAGTATTGTTGGTGATACAAATGACGATCTACTGGATACAAGTTGTTATAAATTTAAAGATTAAATAATATTACACAGTTTAACAAATATCCTTCAACAACCAACCAGAGTTGCAGAAACAAGATCATCTTTATTAGACACAATATTAATTTCACATTCGATAACTATTAGGAAAAGCGGTGTTATTTCTTTTGGACTAGATGTCTCAGACCATTATGGCACTTTTGCCTCTGTTGAAGTGGATTTTCAGTTTAAACAAACTTATATTCGTAAGATATGGTTATACTCTTGTGGGGACTTTGATATTTTTACAACTGAAATGAAGCATTTTCCTTGGGAGTAATTTCTTAATAGTAAACAAACCATTGATGATGCTACTGAATGTTGAAATGATTGGACATAGCTTTAACTCACATACCACATACAAACATTACTGTGCGTTCACGTGATCAACCTTGGTACGACGGCATGGTACGAAAATTCAGTAGAAAAAATATAGGGCTAAGAAAGTTGCATTAAGGTCGAACAATCACTATAAATTTATAAGACACTAAGAAATAAACTGAATAATCTTAAAAAGAAAGCAAAGAAGATTGAAACTTTAAACTTTACTTCTTCAAATTCGAAACATTACTGGAAGATTGTTCGATGTTTGATTATAAGAATAAATTTCAATTCGGTTCCTCCTCTGCTTGTTCAAGAAGAAAAAGGTTCAAACAAACTGATTTCTGAGGATATTGAAAAAGCAAACTATCTGAATGACTATTTTGCATCAATCTCTATCATTGATGATTGGGACATTTTCCTACTTAAAAAATTGTATCGCACTAAAAAAGTTTTTGACCATGTACAAATTAGAGAACACAAGATCCTTGACGTCATCATGTCACTGTCGCTTGATAAGGCAGCAGGGCCAGAACTTATCAGTCGTAGACTACTCAGGGGAGTCTCAAATTATATAATCAAACCCCTTGTACTTCTCTTTAATAGATTTTTAAATGAGAGAAAGTTTTTCCTACCATATGGAAAACTGTCAATGTAATACCTATTTTAAAAAGGGAGATACATGCTTACCATCGAATTATCGCCCAATATCCCTTCTTAGTTGCGTGGGAAAGATTTTTGAAAGAATTGTACTTAAGCATTTCTTCAATTTGTTGAACGAAAATAAGCGAATCTATAAGTTACAGTAAGGGTTTCTACCGAACAATTCAACAGTATACCAACTGATTGACATTCATTATGAAATCACACAAGCGCTAGAAACGCATAACTATACATGTATTTGGGGTTTTTTTTGTTGTTGCGATATATATAAAGCATTTGATTGTGATTGAGAAAAAAATGGATTGTTGCACAAACTTAGTGAATATGGAATAAGGGGAAAAATGCTAAGCTGGTTTTGTGAGCATTTTATCATTAAGAAAGCAAGGGGTTATTTTAAATGCCGATGCGTCTTGCACGAAATACATTAGAGCAGGCGTCCCACAAGGATCTGTACTTGGTCCACTACCTTTTCTTATTTATATTAATGATATTGCAGAAGGTTTGTCTAGTATAACACGACTATTTGCTGATGACAGTTCCATGTCTTACGTTTCAACAGATATTAATATTATTGAACACCAAATGAACCAAGATCTATAAAGATTACATAGATGGACCAAACAATGGCTTGTCTCTTTAAATCGATCAAAAACAGAAGCCGTGTTATTAAAAGAGCGCTCAAGTTAAAAATGAATAGATTTTCACTAAACAAAATATATATAGCTGTCATCAGACCAATTTTAGAGTATGCTGATGTAATATGGGATGGGTGTAGCGAAACCGATTCTAATCGACTTGAAAATATACAAAAAGAAGCAGCGAGAATTGTAACAGGACTTACCAGAAGTGTTAGTTCTGAATTTTTATATAGAGAATGTGGCTGGTTACCTTTAAAGAGTGTAGAAAAGTCCACAAACTTGTTACATTTTATAAAATGGTTAATCATATGATACCAGGCATTTTAAACGAAATTATTCCACCAACGGTTGCTCAGCGTGGAGGCCAGAGATATTCTTTAAGAAAGAGTTTAAATTTTGAAGTACCATTTTGTCATTTGCAGCTAATAAATAAGTCGTTTTTACACTCAACTATCAAATTATTGAACAATCAGCCCCAACATAAACGAAACTCCAATTTTATATCTGCCTTCGATGAACAATTAAATAAAAATGCAAGTGCCATCGTACAACTCCATAGGTGAAAGAAAAATGTCTGCCATACATGCTACACTGAGGAATAACTTTTCAGTACTTAAGGCGGATCTTTATTTGAACCACATTGTTGCCAATCCATTGCGTAGTTGCTCTGAATAAAATAAAACAGACTACCACTGTTTCTTAGGAAGTTAACTATATAATAATCCTCGAATCCTCTTAATAAATAACCTACTCAGACTTGCAGTTCATATTGACTTATGGCCGCTTTAGGAATATATATATATATATATATATATATATATATATATATATATATATATATATATATATATATATGTGTGTGTGTGTGTGTGTGTGTGTGTGTGTGTGTGTGTGTGTGTATGACGTCGCATGTTTACATCCAGTACAATATACACAATGGTCCGTCAATCTTGTGCAATAGGAGCATGTCCAGAAAAAAACATACAGACGATCGGAGGGTGTTCAATTTTTTAATAGTAAGTATATCTCTAAGGAAGAGACAAACAATTCTTGGATAAGGAAGATCTCGTCTCTACGCGCACATGTCATGTCAATGGACGATTTGCACGATGTTGTCAAATCATAAAACAACCCTTTCTAAATCACCAGCCAAATAGGTAAGTTGAAAAATGACATAATATTTATATATTTTCTATTTAATTTCCATATATTGATAACCTCCACAAAAGAATACGTGTCAATTTTGGCCAAGTACCGATTGTTAGGGACTCTGACTATTTAATGGTCGGACGAATGTATTGGCTTTTTTCCCCTTTAATTCCAGATATAAAAAAAAATTCCAACAAAAAATGACGAATTTAGATTTTTGCGATTCAGAACAATGGTATTTTTTCTTCAAACTATTTTAGGATCAGAATTGTTTTCCTCAAAAAACATAGAAAAGGAAAGGTAAACGATCGGTACATTACATAATTGATTGTTTGTGTCAGCAACATCATTAAGATGATGATGGTTATGAAAGTACTAGATTGTTGCTGTTGTCGGTGGTGGTAATTAGATACTTGAGTAGGTAATTGTTTATAGTTGTTTCTAGTTCTGCTATATGTATTCCGCCATATTGATTGTTGATATGTATATATATATATATATATATATATATATATATATATATATATGTGTGTGTGTGTACGTGTGTGTGTGTTTGTACTGACACCAATATAATCAAACAGGTGAGAGAGTAATACCTTCTAAGCAATGTGTGTGTGTGTGTGTGTGTGTGTGTGTGTGTGTGTGTGTGTGTGTGTGTGTGTGTGTGTGTGTGTGTACTCACACTAATATAATCAAACAGGTGAGAGAGTAATACCTTCCAAGCAGGAATGGAACGCGATTAAGAACATTTACAAATAGTTTTCATGTACATGTGCCCTTCCCACTTGGCAATTGCAAAGTTTCCTACACATAAATTATGACTAAAATTAATCATGTGTGTACAAAGGAAAATCATCTGATGACCGTAACAAAATCAATGGCTACATATTAAGAAGGTATCTTATAAAACAAGTGAATATTGACATAGAGTAAAATAGTATCCTTAGGTAATGTAATGACTGATAGACTTGTTGCGCTTTGCGTTTAAAGCTGCAGGACTGAACTGGTATTTCACCACAATCAGCCACTCAGTCAATAAACAGTGAAATGAGATATTCCATTTGATGGAAGTTACGTTATTTGAAGAAAATCAATCATGAAAATGGGTCATGACGCTAAGCATAACATGAAACTGATCCATCACTCTTGTCCTTCGTTAGATGGCATGAGTGTACAATGATAGCGCAAGACCTGTTCTCTGTTTGATTTGGCTTTGCTCATGAGCAAACGTTTTGAAACAGGGAGTCGAAAGGTTGATTGTCTACATAAGCCATCTGGAGAAGCAATTTGAGTAAATACTATTTATTCATTGTAAAGTGACACTGGTGAACATGAACGAGAGTAGCGAGGTAGATTAGAGTCTACTTTAGAGTCTATTGTATAGTCGTCTTACCATTATCACTTTGCCTTTTATGAATATACTTAAGGATTGCAATACATCGTTTTACCAGTGACAATATGCAAGACAACCATAAAGGTACAAAAGTAATCGAAATATTTTGTCTTTATTATTTAGTTGCACATTCTTTAAATTATGTTCTTTTACAAAATCTACGAATATAACATATGCCTACTCTAAAACTCGCAAACAGTAAACTGTCAGAAATATTAATAATACAATTGCACAAGACTTTATCTTCAGATTAAATACAAGTTGTTGCTAACACTTATACAATATCAACAATTGCGTGTCATCTAAACACGCTTGGGAAGGAATTATAACTACTAATTTGTACATGTTAATTTGGAAATTTAGAACAAATGAGTGAATTTCATGTTTGTTGTGGGTTTTTTTCAGAATTAATATTATGATTTTTGTCATTTGCATATATTTGGAAAAGTCGATTATATTGTCTTACCGAAAAAATGTTGTGTACGTACCAGTTTATGACATTTTTTTAGGGAAGGTTACATCGAGCCAAGTGTTACAAAATAAGGTTACATCGAGCCAAGTGTTACAAAATAAGGTTACATCGAGCCAAGTGTTACAAAATAAACGTGATATCTGAAGCAAAGTCTCGTTAAACAGAGAATAAACAACAAAGCGTGTTTTTTTCTAAAATAAATGTTAACGACGATATGTATACCACAAATATGAAATTAAGATTTTAGCTATTAGATACACTAAATATATAAGTCAAAATATTAACTTTCACGTTGATTAAATAGGATCACGTGTAAACAAGGTATATTATAAATTTTTCACTTATAAAGCAACATAAATGTCGGAGATTTATACATGTGTGTGAGATTAATTCATTGCACCCTTTTATGGCAGTAGTTGCAGTCACTGGACACAGAACATACATGAACATTCACTTGTTCTGGAATTTTTCTGCTTGTCTCTGAATTCCACATCTTCTATTACTTTAAATGAGACTACAACATTCAAAAACCATATATCTGTTGGCGCAACTGTGTGTATTTTTACCACCATAACAACCTCCATCATCTTATTACATACTTTAATTTCAAGGAAGAAAAGTGAAGACGAAAAACTTGTATCGATAACGATATGCTGTTACTGCTCGAGACTAAATTTCGTGTGCATTTCTTTTCTAAAGCATTACCGTATACACTCGAGTATAATACTTATCCAAATGCAAACAACATAGACCCTGATCTGCCGTCACATAATGCGCCGGCAGATCAGGGTCTATGTTGTTTGTTCTATTGATTATTCCTTACAAACTGCATAGACCCAGATCTGCCGGCGCATTATGCGACGGCAGATCTAGGTCTATGCAGTTTGCAATTGGTATCGCCTATACGCGAGTTTAACGGTATATAGAACGCCAATCATTCCCATAGCGACATTAACTAACATAGTATTAAAGGTATTGAGACCGAAACGAGTAGTGGCGGAAATTTTTTCCCCGATATATCGTTATTTAATAAGGTGTATTTATTGTACAAACTTTAAATATACACACATGGCCAGTAACAATTCAAGATCTAGATAGAAGACAAGATAGAAAACTTGATGAAACTGGTCAAGATCAGTAATATCTGATAACATTCAAAGTTACGAAAAACGTTCAGTAGATTTCTGTCTCTATTCTCCGCTGGAAATTAAAATAGAGGATATTTGCTTGTATCGAGTGAATAACGAATATATTTCATCGAGTGGATGCAAATACTAGAGCTTTTCACCAATGAGATGAAATATATCCGCTATTCACTCAGAACAAGCAAAGTTTATTTTTATTTTATGATCAAACGTGTTAGCAAGCTTAAGTGCATACCAGATTGAAGTAGTTCTTATGTTCTGCCGTGTTTTATATACATTGGCAGAAAATATGAGTTGTAACATAGATCTCTCTCCTAATTCACGTTAAAAAAGCACATGCTTAAGAGAACAAAATAGATTTTTAAAAAAGTTCATAGTGAGTCGAGATGCTACTACTGCACCAAGCGATTGACCAAATGTGGAATGAAATTCTTTGGTGATAATGTTAAAATTTTAAAACGTTTGTGAATGAAACAATAAAATTGATAATTCACTCTAATCAATTATCAATATTATTTCTCCTGGAAAATCCACAAATTCACGGACTAGCATAAAATAAAGACGCACAGTCTCATGCCTAACATTACAGCGTTTAGGTGTCATTGTACTTTCGTCGTATGGCTAACTGATATTAAACTTTATTTATCCATTTATACAAGGTCGTTGAACCATTATTATAATATACTTGACATGATTTAAGATAGCCTATTTACAGTAAACCCAATTAATAAAAAAAAAATTCTTGTAGCTTCGGTTTCGGAAATTCAGGTTTCTTTCAAATTTGTACACCGCGCTTTCTAAGTGTGGGGATATTTTCATACGGTTTGTTCGTACGTTAGCATGAACATGTGTATTGTCCCTAATCTTCCTCCTGTAGAAACAAGAAACTGGAAACTTAGTTAAAATATATAGTTGTACACTTTGGCAAATTTTATTTATTCGACAGGTGTCAGAGTACAGGAGGAAGAATCCATAAAGGTTATATTTTTGGAAATACTGAGATTATCTCATGACAATTAATCTGAAGTTTCAGGACAAGAAAAAGTTAATTAGTACGAGGGCATTTGAAAAGTTCTGAATATTTTGTTATACCTTTTTTGTTGCTTTGAATATGTCAATAAATGTAATGCCGATCCATAGACAAACTAACGTTCTATAAGATGATCCGCTGCTGCACGTTCAGCACGCCTGTCACCTGCAGATTTATGCATATGAGGTAACCTAGGTAAATGACAGTGACATAAAAATGTCGGAGAAAGATAATAATTCTGCTACTGAGAAAAGAGTGTACTGTAAAATCCGGGCGCTCTTAGGGTACTCTCTGACTGATATCAAGACCGAACTGAATAAAGTTTATGGATGTAATTCTCTGCCATATCCTACAATTCTGAGGTGGTTTCATCGTTTTAAAGATGGTCGAATCAATGGAAGATGACCCACGTCCTGGAACACCGTTCTCTTCGATTTGTGAACGGGAAGTGGCTATTGTGAAGGGTTAATTGATGAAGATGCTCAACACACAATGGAAGATATTTCCATTATCACGGGCATTATTTCGTCATCTGTTTTTAATATATTGAAGAATCATTTGAAGCCCAGAAAGGTTTGTGCAAGATGGATCCCTCATTTGTTGAAGACTGTTCAAAAGAAGACTCAGGCTGAAATCGCCAAACAGCTACTAGACAAGTATGAAAAGAGGTCACTGGTGATGAAACATGGATATATTGTTTTGAACCCGATTCAAGAGAAAATATATGAGCTTGGATCGGAGAAAACGAGTAGAGGCCACAAATCGCTCGACATAGTCGGATTCTCAAGAGAATTTTGTCCGCATTATTTTTCGACACAAAAGACAGTCGTCCAGGTACCAATACCTGGATCTGCTAGTATCTATGTACATTTTTATACCTCAAAGTGTTCCAAAAAAGTTGTGGAACACTAACTGAACCACCGTCCGCGCACCGGTACATGAGGTATCCATCAACTCCATGACAACGCACCAGATCATACATCCACCGTCATGACAGGCTTCCTGAAAATTCAGACTTTTCCACATCCTCTATACAGCGCTGATTTAGCTCCAGTTGTTTTTTGGCTGAATTCCGTTATCAAAGATTCGCTGAGCGGCAGACGATTTGAAAGCCGCCATGCGGTTGGAAGTGCAGTTTTCCAGTGTATGAACAACATACTAAAAGGTGAATAATACAAAAATGGCATTTAATAATTTGATAATCAGACTTAGAAAGTGTGTAGAGGTGCATGGGGAGTACTTTGATGGGATGCACTGACGTACTGTAGAGCCCAATAATATTCAGCACTTTTTAAATACCCCTCGTGTGCATGAGCAATATTTGTCTCGGGAAGCCAAAATTTGCCTATTGGTATTTCCGGTCATCCTGGCTTATTCCTCATTCATATCTTTGAAACGTTTGAGATTTCCACACTATAACCATATGTGCAGTTGTAAAAAATGAATTGGTGAATTTATAGTTGTGTCCAACATATGCACTGTGAATGTGTTTCGTGTTTCTCTACGCTTGGGACTTGAAAACTACATTGGTATTGGAATTGAAAGGAATTATAATAGCTTTTTTTGACTTCAAAATCTTGAACTAAAATTTAGATAGTTAACTAGTTACTTGAAAGGTTCATATTTCTTCCTCTGCCATATAGTCTTCTTTGACACTGCACTACCGTATCGGTCCAAGAGTTCGTAATAATAACGTAACCAGATAATATCATCAGTAGATACTATTTGACACCGTACTAGTATATCTGTCCAAGGGTTCATAAACAACGTAATACTCCAGATACTATAAACAGTAGATGTTATTTGCATGACAGGATCTGACTCACAAAGTGAATTTCTAAACATTCAAACATGAACATTTCTAATTATTTTCTTATATACAGAAGGCCTAATTACCTGTAACTTGATAGAAATATAATTGATTGTTACATGTGATGACTCTCTGCATTTCCTTGACTTAATTATTGAACCAAACACATCGGAGCGGATTGTCAGTTTTTAAGCTAGTGGGAATATTACAAGAAAAATGATCTGAAGTACCGGTATGGACATTGTCCCCAAATTACAGAGATAATACGGCACTTTTTCTACTTATAATAGGGTGTTGACAGTTGTCGACCCTTTCAGTCTCTAATTGCCATCATGAAGGACGCCGCTCTTGAAGATCTCACTCTCCTATCGGAACGTGTTTTCTGTGTTGCGCACAAAACATACATGCTAAGCTATAGAACCCATTTTCATTAAATGCTTCCATAATTTATGCTTCAACTTCAGATGCGTTGGGGCTATATATTTTCAGATGTATTCATTTTATTGACAGGATGAATATGAATTGAGTGATGGCAGGTGTCCATGTCAAGTTCAGGTGTTGATCGGTTCTTCATGGTCTAGAAAAAGTGAAGATTTCATGGTGGGTAATTCAAAGTGATTTATCTCTCTTATCTGCGTGTTAACATATATTTTTTACTAGATTATATTATTTGCCCTGGAGAGATCTATACCACGGATATGTCTCAAACATTTTGAACAAACTGAGTATATTTAAAAAAGAAGAAAATAATATATGTATCATATATCAAAATACAGTTGAGGTGCGAAACCTGAATATTGCATAGAGATGGTCACTTAGTATAAGGTAAACAATATTCTCTTTTGAATCTGTATTTGCTATGTCAGAGAGGATATTTAATTGTATCTTTGACTAATAAGTAACCATGAAACTTGGCCACTTCATAAAGAACTTAATGACACAATCTTCTGCTTGTTCTATATCTACTGATAATCATGGCATAATAAGATCTTAATCATGTCTGCAGTATTCACAACTGCTCCTTTATGTCAGAAACCTTATTATATCGAGGACGTGCGTAGAGTTATAATGATATATGTTTAATGCTCCAAGGAATTAATTTATCAGAAATGAACACATCTTCTTTTTCTTTGTATCAGAATATAATGATTGTGACTTAATATAGACTCAAATACACATTTATGTAACCGCTCCCTTCATCTCATTAATCATCGCCACCGTGCGGCCCGACTTTATATGGAAAAAATAATCACGATATGTAATAAATTGTGAAATCATAATCTCAAACTGACATTACTTTGTCTTCATTAGTGTTATGCATTGCATTTTATATTTTACGCGTGCTTTACTTCTTTTAGGGTCAAGATTTGATCCAATTGTTATATGCGTCAAAAATATATCGGTTCTTGCTGACGACAGATGTCTCTGTTGTGTTTTATACAAAATAAACACTACCGTACTTAATTTGTAATGTTCTGGCATAGGTACACTAGCTAAATCTCATGAAAGTTTAAATCTTATTATTATGTTTTTGAAAGTATATATATATATATATATATATATATATATATATATATATATATATATATAGAGAGAGAGAGAGAGAGAGAGAGAGAGAGAGAGAGAGAGAGAGAGAGAGAGAGAGAGAGAGAGAGAGAGAGAGAACGCTGACTAACTCGTTGTTTGGTATTCGGGCAGCTCTGAACTATCTAAAAGATAAAATATGCACAGTTTTTTATTTTCTTACTTATTCAGTGTCGTAACATATATATGTCTCTCTTTAAAATCAACTTTACTGAGTTGCAAAAGATCAATCAAACCAAGAAAGAATATGCATACCAGCCGTTAAGGCTGAGAATACGCAACACATTGACATCAGTAAGTGAAAATGTTTCTGGAAACATTACTTGCCCATTCACTAGTCCAAATCCATATACCGAGCTTTCATTATTAATTGTTTATGTCTTGATCGGGATCATATTAACAGACATTTTGTTCACTTTTGCTGATGACCTTGAAACTTTGATTTCTTAATAATATCATCCTTGGGAAGGTATGGTAACCAAGAAACAACATAATTCTAGATCCTAAAGAGACTGATGTTCTAACAATAGTACACGAGATTCTCTGTCGCACCTTATCACTTTGAAGTCTGCAGCGATCCCGAAACTCTTACTACAAGTCAAACGTATACGAGTGTGAACTCTTCCGAAATGAGAGAAACGGAGCCTAAAGAATATCTGACCATAAAGATTAAAGAGGCTTGTGATTAGAACAGAATTGATAAACTGGTATCCGAACTTTAGGTAGTTACTTAACCAATAGACTGGTTCACAATCTGTGTCTCGTCGTTCAGAATAATGAAAAAGTTTGAACATTTTCCGATGTTTCAAATTTATGGACTTGTTTATTCATTTTGTTTACGGTATAAATCATAAAGATGCTAAACAGAAATTATTGTTTTCCCCTACAACGTACAAATTAAACTATGTATAGTTCTCTCTTTTTTATGACCTATGTCTGGTGCTAGGGGTTCATATATAGGTCATCGGGGATATTCATGGACCCTATGCATAATTTGGCGGAAGAACATTGGTTTTGAATTTTACATTTGTCTCATTAAATGCTTGCCGTGAAAGATATCAAACGACATATGTATGTTTGAATTGCAAATAATGCATTTCATGAGATCACCTCAGTCTGATTGATTAGACCCGTGAGCAGAATATTTTGAAAACTACGTAAAACAGAATCTATAGGAATGCTCATTTTAAATGAAAATAATTCAATAAGTTAAACTATTTATCTGGTCTGCAGGCCTTGACGAGTAAAAGATTGAAAATAATCAAAAATTGTTAAATATAAGCAAAAATATCAGATTATGTTTATCTCATGGTGAAAATCTCTGGTTCTATTCACCTATAAAATTTTAGAAAAGTGGATTAAGAGGTCTTTCAGATTCATTCGGATACCTTGAATACTTAGACTTTTCTACATATTACGTCATAACTTTAGTTGTTACGTCACTAAAGGATATTATACATATAATGTTTACTTCATACTGTTGGATATTGTGGAAGAGACTTAGTACAATGGGGCGAACCCCATGCGGCAATTCCATTAATCCTTCTAATCCATTACTATGTAAAACAACTTGAACCGCTCTTGTATTAAAACATATTGCACAATTATATAGGTACAACTATGCTTAAATATACTTATAATCTGGTTCTTAATTTCTAATTAATGGGAAGAATAAATTTTCAGACTTGCTGATATATTCAATGCTATTTTTGTCACGAAATATTAAACTTGTAAAGCTTGACTTTTTTAAAATAAAAGTTCTCACCAAAGCCATAGTAGATTCCGCTTCAAGCCTGTAGATTATGTGCGTCGCTGAACTCAAATGACTTACGCACATTTATCAGGTCACTGTGATGTATCGTCTTGGTATGGCAAAATTCACCTGAGGAAGGTGTTTTGGCTACATATACTACCTTTATTCTCCTACATTTACTAGGCAACCCACGTGGATATTGCTATGCCGCTACTTTCTGTATCCGATCAGCTAATTTTAGAACTACGCAGCCATTTTGAGATGCTCGTTACCCTTTCGCGTCTTTTGTACAACAATACATGATTGTCAAATAAAATTGCCTGCATAGCTGGTCCAAGGTTACATCCATATATTGGAGTAAGTTGATCATTACAGATGATATCTCATATTAATGTATGCATTTATGTGATTTGTATCGCGGTGTTGTGTGTGTATTTCTGTCGCGAGGTCATGTTCCGAAAGAAAAGTCGTTTTGGATTTTGGCTGATCCATTGGAATTCTGACCAATCCATGCTTTGTATATCAAAATATTTACACGTGTCACCTTGGCGTATAATTTATGTCTGGGTTCAAAATTTCGGACTTGTAAAGATTGAGACCGCAGAGTAAAGGTTGTAAAGTGAGATCAGAACTTTCAGAAAAATAAGAGAGGTAATAGATCTAAAAATTTGAAAAGGAAATCTCATCGAAGAACATTTAATGTACAAACAGTTCGTAGTCTATAAATTTCGGAACGAAGAATTTGAATCACAAAGCTCTCTCTACATAAGAGACGAACTTTATCTCCGAATTTCTGCTTTAGATTTTTGGACATAAAATGACACAAAATTATTTCATAAAATACGATTTTTTCCACATTTCTAACTGTTTACAAACAGGCTGAGTCACTGTATGAAATAGGAATTGATGAAACTAATTTTTGAATTAGTGGAGAAAAACTTGATATGTTTGGAATTATATTTATGTAAGACTGAGTTTGTAAATCGTGACAAAGTAAAAATGAAAACATATTGAATAAATCTGTCCTGAATTTTTATCTCTTTCTGGATATTGTTTTTCATTCTCATGGCTAGAGCCAGTCGAACGACCTTGTAGCTTCAATGACTGGAAAATATGAAACTCCTCACAAATTTTCCAGACCAGCGAGGTTACAGTATACTAGAAGAGCTAAGGCAGAAGTACATGCAACTTGATTTTTCACAACTCATTGGTCCTCATCATGTCCAGGAAATATCTGAAAAATAGTAATTTAGTTGCTGCCACATGTTAATTGTGATTGCTGTGTCAGTTGGGCAAGTCCCATATACGATACTATGAATTTTCTATATAATCATCTTCAGTAAAATGTGTTTTAAAGTATTATGAAAAATCAGCGTACTAGAGATTTCTTTTGAGGCAAAGTTCAGCAAAGTCTAGGATAGCTTAGGGCTTGTGCACCATCAAAAAGGATGGCTGTGCGAAAATTATTAACAGCAACTAAATACAATATAATTTCGCAAAAAAACTTTAATTTTGTTTACTGTAAGTGAAAGACGTTTGCTTTGTTTGGTTAATAGAATTTCTTCCAAACGATTACTTCTTTACCGTGATAGAAAAATATGTATGATTACTAATGGAAGTCGAAGCACGGGCTAAATATAATGTTAATCATCGCTCTCAATGTCCGTACACAGAATAGGTGCATGTGATGTTCGAATGTGGCCGAAAGTATGATAACTCTGAAATCCATATGCTATTGGTGATTGTCTGTTTTGTAGTTTTGTTTAAAGTAGACTTGTTTCAAGGCAATATATAGTGTTTTAACTCTTTGTATCACATTGTTGACTATTTTATGTATACATGATCCTTTAAAATAGAGTTGTTAAATTTCCAAAATGGTTTTGGTTTTATAAATTTTCCAGCTTTAAAGTTGATAGTATTTGGAGCATGATCAGATCTGTATTTCGCCTCAACATTCGCAACCGGTAAGTCCTATATCCAATTTTCTGATATTAGAAAGAAATTTAATCCAGATATTTTGCTAGAATTTTTTTAAGCCATGTGTATCGCTTATTTTTCAGGTTTAAATCTCTACTAAATTATGTTCATTACACAAATCAATCACCTTTTCCCTAGCCCTGGGGTTATTGATATAAGAATAGTTCAATGTATTAATCGCAGGATCCATAACAAGGTTTCAATCTCCGGCTAACATAACGTGAACATTTTCAAATTATGAGATATCTCCCATAATTCATTGGTATAAATCTGGGTCATCTTTCTTCGGACCATACGTATTTATTAATGTAATATTTTAGATGCCTTACGCTGGTAAATATGAAACTAAAACGAGATATGATAGTCCAAAAAATAACGACAGATAGTCAAATCATTAATCGAAGCACGGCTTCTCTATTTCCCCATTTAAATTGATCAAAGCATAATACTGTATTGATCTTTGAACCATTTTTCGTTTCAAAGTTTGTTACAAAGGCACATATTCTACTAGTTTAGTTAGTTTTTAATGCACCTTAACGATGTAAAGTATCTATGACAAAATAATTATCCTGGAAAGTGATCAGAGTTGATTTAATGGGAATTTACTTTGGCTTTCTCACATTATCTCCTAAAACTGCCTAATCAAAATAACTGAGAATATTAAAGCAGACAGGTAAAACAATCAAAAACAACATGAAAATAGCAAAGCAGTCAGATCAAACAATCAAAACAAACTGAGAATATCAAAACAGGCAGGTCAACTCGGGTTTTCACAAGTTTACTCCGATGAGTACAAAATTACCGACGCTAAGAAAACTGCCTAATCAAAATTACCTGAGAACATTAAAGCAGGCAGGTCAAACAATACCTGATAATATCGAAGCAGGCAAGTCAAACAATACCTGAGAATATCAAAGCAGGCAGGTAAAATAATACCTAAGAATATCAAAGCAGGTAAGTCAAATCATACCTGACAATATCAAAGAAGGTCGGTCAAACAATCCCTGAGAATATCTAAGCAGTTAAGTCAAACAATACCTGAGAATATCTAAACAGGCGTGTCAAACAATACCTGAGAATATCTAAACAGTTAAGTCAAACAATACCTGAGAATATCTAAACAGTTAAGTCAAACAATACCTGAGAATATCTAAACAGGCAGGTCAAACAATCCCTGAGAATATCAATGCAGGCAGGTCAAACAATACCTGAGGATATCTAAGCAGTTAAGTCAAACAATACCTGAGAATATCTAAACAGGCGTGTCAAACAATGCCTGAGAATATCTAAACAGGCGTGTCAAACAATACCTGAGGATATCTAAACAGGCAGGTCAAACAATACCTGAGGATATCTAAACAGGCAGGTCAAACAATACCTGAGGATATCTAAACAGGCAGGTCAAACAATACCTGAGAATATCTAAGCAGGCAGGTCAAACAATACCTGAGGATATCTAAGCAGTTAAGTCAAACAATACCTGAGAATATCTAAACAGGCGTGTCAAACAATACCTGAGAATATCTAAACAGGCGTGTCAAACAATACCTGAGAATATCTAAACAGGCGTGTCAAACAATACCTGAGAATATCTAAACAGGCAGGTAAAACAATACCTCATTATATCTAAGCAGTCAACTCAAACAATACCTGAGAATATCTAAACAGGCAGGTCAACAATACCTGAGAATATCAAAGCAGGCAGGTCAAACAATACCTGAGAATATCTAAACAGGCGTGTCAAACAATACCTGAGAATATCTAAACAGGCGTGTCAAACAATACCTGAGAATATCTAAACAGGCAGGTAAAACAATACCTCATTATATCTAAGCAGTCAACTCAAGCAATACCTGAGAACATCAATGCAGGCAGGTCTAACAATACCTGAGAATATCAAAGCAGGCAGGTCAAACAATACCTGAGAATATCAAAGCAGGCAGGTCAAACAATACCTGAGAATATCAAAGCAGGCAGGTCAACAATACCTGAGAATATCTAAACAGGCAGGTCTAACAATACCTGAGAATATCAAAGCAGGCAGGTCAAACAATACCTGAGAATATCAATGCAGGCAGGTCTAACAATACCTGAGAATATCAAAACAGGCAGGTCAAGCAATACCTGAGAACATCAATGCAGGCAGGTCAAACAATACCTGAGGATATCTAAGCAGTTAAGTCAAACAATACCTGAGAATATCTAAACAGGCAGGTCAAGCAATACCTGAGAACATCAATGCAGGCAGGTCAAACAATGCCTGAGAATATCTCAGCAGGCAGGTCTAACAATACCTGTGAATATCAAAACAGGCAGGTCTAACAATACCTGAGAATATCAAAACAGGCAGGTAAAACAATACCTGAGAATATCTAAGCAGGCAGGCCACACAATACATGAGAACATAAAAATGCCTGAGAATATCAAAGCAGGCAAGTCAAACAATATCTGAGAACATTAAAGCAGGCAAGTCAAACAATGCCTGAGAAGACCCAAAGCAGGTAGGTCAAACAATACCGGAGAATATCAAAGCAGTCAGGTCAAACAATACCTCTTTTCTTAAAAAGACTTGAAATCAAGCTCTTTCTTTCAACCTAATGCATACACCTTAAATACATTCAAGATTACTTTAATCTTGTTATTTATCTGTATTTATACAATATGAATGATTAGGATATAGTTTGAACATCGTCCTTACTTCTTTTCAACACTGTGTGCAGACAGCTTTGAGGATGCAATACCTTGTACATTGTATGAGTGTTACATCCTGAACAACCATATTGCTAACTGTACTATAGTTACCACACTGATTATGCTAAATGCTAAAAAACAACATGTCTCCGAGAAAAACTAATTGCATTTCAATTTCCAAATTTTTGAAATACAACACTTTGGAATATAAATTATAAATACTGGGAAAAAGATACATATCAACTGAATAAGAAGATTTTAGAATATTATTTCATAATTATCAATATTGTTTGGAAATAAGAAAGACATATTCTGTCCGATTTTTTAATAATGATTCTGCTTTCATACAAAAAATATATATAAACTGAGTTCGATAAATAATACACTACAGCCCTAATTCCTACAAACACTCTGACTAAAGCATATAAAAAAATACATGCTGTAAGCTGCAAGAACGTAAAGTGGATTTTAGTTTAATTTTATTTATTTCCAAGATTATCCCCTTTAAGATCGTTTGTCACTTTTCTTCACATTGGCTCACAAATGTTTACTTGTCTCTATCTCGCATTTTTTTAAAAAGTGGCCCTCACATAGTCCAACATAAACATGTTGTATTTTACCGCATCAACGGGCATAAATATTTGTTGTTTCTCCGTCTATCGTGGGCCCAATACAACGTTCTTAAATAAAATTACTAGATTTTGAAGAACGATGTTTAAAATCAGGGAAAAGCAATAATCTTCAAAATATCAGTAATTAAGTTACAATATTAATTATGTAACATCGACCTCTAAATCAAAAGAAGCATAGTTCTTTTATATTTTAGCTGTTAGTGATCATGCTACCTTTGGGACTATTTATTTGTAATTTAGGTGATTTCATTGTTTACAAATACTGGAAGGCACCAGTTGCCATCATATTTGGAAGTTTCTTTAGTTAAAGCTTCTCTTATAAATTACTTTTGTCAACACAACCTTACATAATTTTGCGATAAGGAGAAGGGTTCCAAGACATTATTTTTATGCAATAATCATGAATTGTGAACATTGATAACAAAATGCATATTCGCAAACTATTTAGTTTCTGTCAGATTATGCTGGAAAGCAAATCGGAGAATGAAGAAAAAATGAAATGCTAATTTTGCGACGAAAGATATGACAGAAGACGTAGAGTTTCTAATATTTCAAGAAATAATGAAAGAAATTGTTATTTCTGTCTTCTTTGTGTCCACGTGCCATCATAAACAACATCGTTCTAAACTCGAAAGAAGAGATAAAATGTTAATAGACACGATAAAATAGATTGTATTGTTTTTTTAAAAATCAATTTTTGCAATTTAAACAGAAGATTTTGGCGAGTCAAAACTAATAACATCGGCAGTCACGATGTAAAGTCTTCATAAAATTCTCGCTGGATTAGGTTTTGAACGAAACGAGGATTGGCATACAAAAGGTTCTCAGTACATCGTAATTTCAGGATATTGGCCGGTACAAACCCTGAAACATTTATGTACAGCAAAAATGCATTTCTTTTTTGTTGAAATGCGATTGAAATGCATTTCTTTAACGTTAACATTTTAAGCCAAAATCTCATCACTTATTGTTTCTCTCAGCATTTACCGTTAATGCATTTCTCAAGCGTTTACCTTTAAGGTAATATCTCTTTGTTTCTTGCTTATTGCTTATCATCTCATCATTTACCGTTCATGCATTTCTTTAGCGTTTGCGGTTGAACAAGAATCTTCTCATCGTTTATTGTTATTATCTCATCTTTTACCGTTATTATCTCACCGTTTAAGATAATATCTCTTTGTTTGTTGCTTATCGTTTAATATCTCATCATTTCACGTTCATGCATTTCTTTAGCGTTTGCGGTTGAGCAAGAATCTCATCGTTTATTGTTATTATCTCATCATTTATCGTTATTATCTCATCGTTTTGGATAATATCTCTTTGTTTATTGCTTATCGTTCATCATCTCATCATTTAACGTTCATGCATTTCTTTAGCATTATTATCTCATCGTTTACCGTTCATGCATTTCTTTAGCATTATTATCTCATCGTTTTGGATAATATCTCTTTGTTTATTGGTTATCGTTTATTATTTCATCGTTTACCGTTCATACATTTCTTTACGGTTTAAGTTTTAACTACCTTCTCTTCGTGTATTTTTTTATCTTTTCGTTCTTGTCTGCACATCGTTTTCTAAATTTCAGTCGTCTATGAATGCACAGAATATAAAATTTACGAGGGAACATGACAGGTAGTTTTTCTCCGGTCGCTATTCAATCTGACAGACGATTGTAAAAATTACCAATATTTGTGTGCGTTTAAATTATTGCCACTATGTAAAAAGTAAGCAACCTGTATATGAGCTTCATATCTGTATTTATTCGCAGTAAATGTCTTATTATGTGTGCGAAGGTTGCGTGATAGAGCGCATAAAAGACAGACAGGATTATAAATGATTTTAAGTTTGTTCGTATTTTTTGGCTTGTTTGTTGCGGAGTTTTTAATTTCTTTTAGAAAGTGAGAAAATAAACGTTTTTTGTGTATGTTTAATTTAGCAATTTAGTTGTTAATACCAGAGTTACACACATCAGATGTATTTAGATGTCTCTAAATATACTAACCACATTGGCACATTGGGAACTTATAGAGTGAAGAAAATGGTGAAAAATGAATAATGCAGATGAAGCCAAAAGATAAAATAAAACTGATGCAGTTGTCAAAAAACAAGTGTTCCGCTGAACCGTATATTACCTGAATCGGTGTGCTGATGTATACACTCTGCCAAAACTTGTACACAAAGATTTAGCGCAAAACATTTAACATTATTGACGCTGTCTCCTAGCAGGAAATGTGATACCTATGTCTCACCGTGATAACTTAGGGGAGACAATAATGTGCATTTGACTCTACAAAAAAGTCAGTATAAGTGACATCGTATAAAATGTATTGTGTGTCTGTGTGTGTGTGTGTGTGTGTGTGTGTGTGTGTGAGAGAGAGAGAGAGAGAGAGAGAGAGAGAGAGAGAGAGAGAGAGAGAGAGAGAGAGAGAGAGACCTGGGGAGTTCGTTTTAAGTCGCTTACTACAACAACGAACGTTCCATATTTCCTACTCAAAACTGAGAATGTATTACATTTTTTTTCCGATATTCACTGTCAAGGTACAAAAAAAGAAAAAAAAAGTACGAACAGTACTTTTGCCTAATTATGAGTTACAAAATCAGCAAAATAACTTATTTTTTCAGTCTCAGTGTGATATAAAGAGCGCATTTCGAAAAGTGAAAACAAATAGTTCGAAATTACGAAGCACGTACGCTTTTTCTTACCTGAAAGTCCTGGAGAGTCATTTGGTAATCTATCTAAAATATGATATAGCGTAAGCATATGGGCGTGCTATAGCAAATAAATAAATAAATAAAATACATCAAGAGTAAAAGTTTTTCGTATTGTTCCGATTCTTACAGCTTGGTGTGCACGAATATCTTGTGTAATTTTCACGAAATTAGTAAATGTAAATTCACTTCCTGTATGTATGTATGTATGTATGTATGTATGTATGTATGTATGTATGTATGTATGTATGTATGTATGTATGTATGTAAGAAAAGCATGTGTAACAATTGTTTGTCAGTTTTTTTAGCGGCATAATCACAACGTTAACTGACAAATCAGTTTTTAGAGAGAGAGAGAGAGAATATATAAAAATTAAATGGTTCTTGGGGATTACTAAATTGTTCTAACGGATTATAAATCATTATCACGAATGCTAAATCGTTAAAACGGATTAATAATTTGTTGTAACGGATTCCTAAATTGTTAGAAAGATTGGTAATTCATTATAACGAAATGCTAAATCGTTCTAACGGATTTGTAAATCATTATAACGAATTAATCGTTCTAACAAATTACCAATTTGTTCGAAATGATTACTAAATCGTTATAACGATTTGCTTATTTTGTACTAACGGATAACTAAGTCATTCAAACGGAGTAAATCGTTATAACGAATTAGAAAAGTGTTGTAACGATTGATAAATCGTTCGAACGGATTAGTAATTCGTTATAACAGATTGCAAAATCTTCAGAACGGATTAGTAAATCGCTATATGGGATTACTAAATAGTTCTCACAAATTGCTAGAGAATTGTAATGGATTGGACTACTAATTCGTTCGAACAGATTATTGATGGTTCCTACGGATTACTGATTTGTTCGAACGGATGATTAAATCTTTCTAAAGGAATAAGATTACTAAATCGTATAACGGATTAATAGATAGTTATAATGATTTAGTAATCTTATTTCTAAATCGTTATAACGGATTAGTAAATCTTTATAACAGATTAGTAAATCATTCTAACGGATGAGTAAATCATTTTGATAATTTACTAAGTCGTTTTAGCGAACGCGAACTACCAAATCGTTTTAACGGATTACTAAATCGTTGTAACTGATTTGCAAATCGCTATAATAAATTCTGATTTATCATTTATCAGATTACTAAATTGTTATAATAAATTAGTAAAATCTATGTGGTTGTTGACGGCAGGGGGAACGACATCTACTCTAACAATAATGTTTGAAATTGGAATAAAGCAGGGGTGGTGGGAGTACTACTCTGCAAATCCCGTAACATATAAGGCTTACATCACTTCCCCTTTAGTTTCAATGTATAGACACGAAAGAGAAAACTACAGTCGACTCGGGTTAATTCGATCTTCTGCGGACCGCATCAAAACGAAACCAGAAATAATGTTCTTCTTAACCCCACTGGTCTCGATGATTGAGAGTTTCATCCGCAGTCAGTGGCGTACTAATTCCCAGCATTAATGAATGGAACAATTCCGTGAATTACATTTCTACTTAAACTTGCCTAAATTTTTTGATGTCTAGATGTCTCCATTCAATGGTGAGTGATAGCATAATAAATAATTCCTACTCATTCTGTCGGAGCTTGTTTCCTCGAAGCAAAATATCACAATGATTTCACAAGAAGCTGGCCGTGGTCTGCATGTTGATATTCCAAATCCAAAGAGGGTGGGATAAAATAATATTGAAATAAAAGAAAAGTAGAAGCTTTAACATTAAGGTTAATCTAGGGTGTGGAAGGTCATATGTAAAGTGATTGCTTAATCGAGCTTCGGCGAAGGCGGGCTCGACAAAAGTTGTTGCGTATTTCGCTTCAAGCCCTGTTGTAAATAAAGGGCGCATTGCAAATTAACGCAGTTTCCTGCACTTGAGCACCGATACCTGAATACGATGCAGCCATTGGGTCACCTTTAATCAGAGCTACTGGAAATTTTGAAGAGTTTCATCAGACCTTTGTCTTACAAAATATGCATCGGTTTCATTCCTTTCTAAAAATGCTTGGATTCTAAATTTTAAATGAACCATGGATAAAATGCATTTGTACATTTGTATTGTACAAGACATAAATTGAATAGCTTCTTTGTTTCTCGCTTATATAGCATATAGGTTTTCAGGATTACATGGCGCTCGGTTGCAATGAAAAGTTCAGCGCTCAATTGTATTACAACTGGGAGCTCAATTGTAGCATTTCATGGCATTAAATTGCAATGTCGATGTGCTTAGTCGTACAGAGTCTCTACATAAATATTGTTACTATTGACAATAAAGGAAAAAGAATTGGGCGCAATTAACTTGCATATTATAAGTTTGTATTGTACCTTAGGTTTGATATAATTGGTTAAAGAAGAAAAAACAAAAACGAAAAGATTATAACCTCAAGGGGATGAAAAATGAGTTCGTATTAATAAAGTTCATTTTAATCGTATCAAGCGGAGTTATGTTCCCACTGGTGCTACCTTTTTCTTTTTAATTGTTATTTCTTCTCTAGGGAGTGGACTGCGGGCAAAGAAATCTGATAGGATAATACTTATAAAGGTATTAAGGTCCCCATTTTATAAGCACATATACATTTGTAGGGCTTGAAAAACTGAATTCACATGACCAATTTCTACAGTGGAGTGGTTCCTGACCTCAGCGACTTACCCTTTGGATCATGTCTTAAAGAATATGGAGACCCCAATCCAATCACTATGTATATAATAGTAGGACCCAGCGTCGTTTTGAAACCAATCTGATACAAAAAGATTTATTGGCAAAAGTTTACTTCTTGAACCCTTAGATATAATTTTAATACTAGCTTACAAATATTGAAGAATTAAATTAAACCGTTTCATTTGGAAAACAATAGTTTTAGAAAATCTTTCAATGTAAAATTTAATGCGAGACAAAATACCATCTGGTAGTTGTAATTCATGATCCGATTAAGTAAGAGCGCTATAATCATTGGAAGGAGAGCTATCGATTTTATCTTTGGAAATTTGTATCACTTGTAATCTTCTTACACAAATTACAAATATTTGCCATATAATTGGCATTTTGTTATAGCTTGCATCTGACTAAATTAGAAGCACTGGAATCGTTGCGGTATTATTTCCAATTTAGTGAGAAGAATAATTAATGACCAGGGATGAGTAAATAGATGGGGGGGGGGTATTTTTATGCTCTGTGAGACGTAGGGAACACTACTTGTATCACTTAATTAATTTTGGAAAGAAAGTGATTTTGTTACAATATTATTGCCACTGCTGTTTGGTAATAATATATGTAATATATGTCAGATTTTACTATAAAAAATGTATATGACAAAATCTTGCGAGCAGAAGGGTGAATATTCATCTTGTGATCAGAAAAGTGATAACTCATCTTGAGATCAGAAAGGCGAATATTCGTCTTGTGATCAGAAAGGTGAATACTCTTCTTGTGATCAGAAAAGTGAATACTCATCTTGTGTTCCGAAAGGTGAATATTCGTCCTGTGATCAGAAATCAAAAAAGGTGAATACTCATCTTGTGATCATAAAGGTGAATATTCGTCTTGTGATCAGAAAGGTGAATATTCATCTTGTGATCAGAAAGGTGAATTCTCATCTTGTGTTCCGAAAGGTGAATATTCGTCCTGTGATCAGAAATCAAAAAAGGTGATTACTCATCTTGTGATCATAAAGGTGAATATTCGTCTTGTGATCAGAAAAGTGAATATGCATTTTGTGATCAGAGAGGTGAATATTCGTCTTATCGCAACTGAAACACCGTTTTATATTTTCTTGATATCACAACAACAAGAACGATTCTAACAGGGTAAAAAAGCATTTAAAACACCGATCATTTTTGCATCAAACGATCTATTCTTGAAGAGATAATTCACCAACAATATTTGTTTCTTTATGGAATTATTTAGGAATGAATTAAAGTTCTGACGTTTCAAAGACTCGGTGACTCTGTTGGGTCTATCTCTTTGAAGATCGATACATTTTAACTCCAAGCCAATAAATAATCATAAATAAATCTGAAAAAGAATTTTGTTTAAGTACTTCATTGTTGATAGTTCTTTAAGAAGATGTTACAGTCTGTTAATTTCTAAGTGAAACCATATTAAAGACATTGGAACAACAGAAT
Source organism: Margaritifera margaritifera (assembly GCA_029931535.1). Lineage (NCBI taxonomy): Eukaryota > Metazoa > Mollusca > Bivalvia > Unionida > Margaritiferidae > Margaritifera > Margaritifera margaritifera. The sequence goes on from JAQPZY010001420.1 coordinate 493,448, forward strand.
TTTAAATATAAAACGAAGAAAAACTGAAAACTCGTACATCGGCACTCATGCATAGACTATTGTGGATTTAAAGCAGGCATCAAACTACAGCTAAGGATTGGAAATTCTTAAATATTTTCGTTGAATTCTGGATATGTATGATTAACTTAGGTATTACGTGTTTGTGTAACTGATTAATATTCTACGCCCAGGAACCGCAGTGGCTTTTATTATCAGATCAGACCGAGTCGGCTGCTGTGGTTTGCTCCTCGGCAAAACACCTACTCTAGCTGCCTAAGCACGATATAACTATCAGGTGTTGCTGTACCGTGAAACACCAACAACAAAAAACAAAACTATGCCCAGACATATTTCTGAACCCAGAGCTACCTAATAGTTTTAAGTTTCAGCTAATTTGTATGGAAATGACGTCAAATCAACATGTTTGTATATACAGTGATGCTAGTCATTCCACAAAAAAACTGGGTATGGTGGGTGTACCATAAAATTTAACGTGATAGATTAAATGTATACGACTGACTTAAAATAGTTCTAACAATGGAATCTTCTACATATATCATACCTTTCATCCATCCAGCAGAAGAAAACATTTAGTCACTTAATAACAGCTAAAGTTCATAACCAGTGATGAACATATTAACATAATATTGTCTTCCATATTTTAGAAATCAATGCGTGTTATATTTATATACTTACTGGATATAATTTTTATTTTGCACATTTTGATGATGGCGTTGATTTTTCGCCTCGCATGGTGTCAGTCTTTTATTTCCAGTCAGGAATTAGGTCAAAACACTGTGGTCCTCTGCGTGATAGGCACGATACACACGTGATAAGCACGATACACACGTGATAGGCACGATACACACTTCTTTTAATATTTGTACACAACCTTTTTGGGCTGATGGCAGCATAACATAAATATGTAGTTACCCGTTTTAGACCCTTTTTTATTTTGTTTTCTTTCTTTCTTATATTGTTTATCCTTTGTTTGTTTATTTCCCCGTCATTGAAACTTGTAGGAGTCAAAACTTTGTCTTGGCTTTTGTGTCTAGTGTTTGTTTTGTGGATGTAAATTGTTTCTTCCCCTGGCCGAAGAGCTCGTTTAGCTTGAAACGTTGGGAAAGTGTTTTGTATTTGCGCCGTTATAAATTTTTTTTTTCATTATATATATATGTATATATATATATATATATATATATATATATATATATATATATATATATATATATACATACATTCGTACGTAAAAGACAGTCAGACATGCAAATATGAGACCATCAGAAGAAATATTTCTTTCAAGGTACAAATTTGTGATGTCATCAAAAATATAATTAATAGGCTTGTTAATAATTTCATGTACAGATGAATTTAATGCACTCGTTATTCATCCGAGTAATTGGAATAGAAAAAATACTACACGTTATTCATCCGCGTAATTGGAATACCAAATATAAGGAATAATTGTGATCTTTTTATGAAAGCGTTTGATATTCAGTGATTGTTATCGATATAATAAAGAATATAAATTGATATAATAATATAATCTATAAAGTTTTATATTTTAACTCAACATAGTATGTTAATAATGTTTACTATGAAGACAAACAGACTAGTTCTACAAGTTATTCTTTCGGGACGACGATGTCAAACTTGATTTCGGCCATGAGACCCTGAAGGCAACTATTGCTGATTCCCGCTATTCGTTTATGTGAGAAACATATCTGAGTTTTTCATAACGAAAGAGGAATGGTGGCGGTCTCGCAATATCAATATTTCATGAGAGTGCTTATAAATAACTGACGAAATATAAATTTGCCCTTGAATAATAACAGCGCAGTGAGATAATAAACTAAGAAGCATTGGAATAACATAATACATGTAACTGAAAGAACTACACCCTAAAACCTGGAAGGAACTTTATGGAATCTGAGGATTGTTTACATTACATATTTATTTTTGTCTTTTTATTTGACTCGATAGCTTGTAATGGGTTACAAAAGAGGATTTATAATGCCACAAACGACCGATGCTAATTTTAGCAAAAACAATGTTATTCTGAAAGTGATGAAGCCATGGTGATTTTATGACTGTTTCTGTTTTTGATAAAATGGCATTCTGGAAATTATATATTTTTATTTCAACATAAACATTCGCTTCATATGTTTTGTTTTTCATTTATTTTTAACGACATAATCATATATCGTTTGGTGACTTACATAATCAATACACCGGCTCGAAACTCCAGACCGTTCAGTGACTAGGGGATATGCTGGGTGATCCTTAATTTGGTTACAGTATTATCCAGAATTTGACGTATGTAGAAAGGGAAGCACTTAGGCTCACTTGCGGGATATTTGGTTCCTTTTGGTTTCAGTGCATCGTCCTATTATTGGGTCACGCAATTTAATCTCTCGAGATCTGTGTGCAGCAGATTAATAATTATTGCAATTGCAATTAAGAATTTCACACAGTCTATCTGGTTTCCATGACTACAGCTTTAATTCACAGCGAAATTTTCATTTAACATTCTTTGCTTTTTCGTCTCGATGTTACGATTACTGGCCTATAATTCATTTCAGTGTCACTTATTTGAAAGAAAAGATAAAGATGAGACTAGTTTACTGGAAGACTTGAAACTGGCTAAAGGCACACATTTGTATACTTATTTGTGTCTTGGAAAACTGTTTATTTTGATCCCCCCTCAGAATTATTTTTTTCAACAGGCAAATTAAAGTTGCCTAACTGATTAATGCATGGGTCTTGGGCAAACATCTTCCATAGAATGTTTGTTTGAGGATAGAATATTTGAAGATATTTTATAGAGACAAGTGGTATTTAGTTAATTTTTAAGGAAAATAACGCGTTAAAATCAGTTAAATTCGCAATCGAATCATAATGCCGTCAGAGATTCTATGGAAACCAAGTAGGACTAGGACTTAGTGTCGTCGTATAACTGCAATATAATCCTAATACATGTAAAAATAAATATTTTAAAAAAGCATTGAAAAGGGGTCACTTCAGCATTATCGGACAGAATTGTCTAGAATACCAATGGGTTTCAAATGCTCTTTTTGTACATTATTCCTATATAACATACATATTATGTAGTAAAGACGTTGCTTTACATTGAAACTTTTCTTGAATCTCCCCTCTCTCTAGATTTGCTTTACATGTAAAAACTAATGTGATATTCTACAATACGTTGCACTATTTATGCCAAACTTTTTCCTTCCAACATGAAATCATGCTTAATTATTCTTTCTGTAGTGTTTGCTTCCATATATTTATCATAGTTTTAAATCACACTCATAAAGTGATAAAGCGTATACATGGACAGATTGTTCTTGATAAATTATGTACAGTAAGGAAGCAAAAATTTGTCTCCATTTACCCATGCACCTTTGTCGATCCAAGATTTAGTAGCACCTTTTGCTTTTGCGTTTGCATTTTAAGTGGGGAAAAGAAAATCACCTGACTTCATGGGCATTTTACCAGTAGTTACAAATGTACTTTGTTCACACGTTTGATCTTCACTTATATCAATATCTCGCATTAAATTTTGGCAAATATTCTGCCTCTTTAGAACTAGGTTGATTTGGTACATTCTTTTGTCATATGTTACTATCACACATATCTGGAAAATCCTTAACGAAAGATAAACGGAACCTGAAAGCAGAAGATCTTTTTGACATCTGGAGTTTCTGAGTAAATTGTAGTGACAGCCAAATCTAATACAATCCGACTGAGACAGCCTTTTTATATTGCAAATATTTTTATAAATATTTTTGTTGTTAAATATCTGTGTTGTAGCCGTTCTTTATTGTATCCTGCATGTATATCATCCCTACAAAAACCTTCTTTTTTGTATACGAAATATATTTCATATACTTTTAGCTTGTAAAAAAAACTTGATATCTCCAAAGTACAGAGATAGTTCTTGGTGCATTCATATCACTCTATGGAGTTTTAATGCAGCAATCTCATGTTTCTCGAGAGACTGTGAACTGATCAACCAATCTAATTAAAATTGCATGGCTTGTGTCAATTTTC